>OY986435.1:29185380-29575380 GCA_963920525.1 Dichetophora obliterata | reverse complement strand
AAGCTAAATCAATATACGAAGCTAGTACTATAATTATAAGGCTTCTTTGTTCAATCTTGTTGTATTAGCTTGTCGCAATTCAATAAATACAAATACAAATACAAATGCAAATTCATATTTAAAATTCTACTGTACTAAAATTTAAACCGAAAAAACAACTTCCTTTTTAGCTTTTTGGCTTAAATCTAAGAACAATTATGTATTATTTTTTGCTTTTTATACAATTTAGACTGCATTTGGATACTAAATTTGTATTTGTACCCGTAAAATGTAAACCTGGCAATGCTAAGACTCAATGTAAGACGATTCGGTGCATATGCTTGTTTATTGCTTTCGTCACATACATCGCAATTGCTCAGTGGTTAGATTAGAGAACTTACAAACGGAATGTCGTGGGTTCAAATCTTACCTTGTTTGTTTTTTTGTTTAAATATTTTAATCTAAGGCTGTGCTTCATTTAAAACCAAAGCTGTTTTAAAATCAGTTTTTAATATTTTGTAAATACTACATTTGAAAACAAAGCTGGTGTGAACTTGTATGTAGTACAGAAAAGTATAAATTTAAGTACAAGATTTCTAATCGTGTACGACAACGTTAAGGTTACTTTTTTAAACCTTAAAATAATCTATGAAAATATTTTGCATAATATTGAACTAGAGATCTGTGAATACAGCAACTATGTCAAAGGCTTCAGGTATGTTCTGCATTTCACTTTCGAGTGGAAGTGAAAATAAAACATAATTGAATTCGATATGTGGTGTTCTACACATATCTTTTTCGTTTCGTATTTTATTTAATTTACTAATATAATTAATTGCATTAACGAAAAAAATTTAACACCGAATATCGAATTCAATTACGTTTTATTTTCACTTCCACTCGGAAGTGAAATGCAGAACATGCCTGATATATTTAGAAGTTGTTTTACCTTTAATTATATGCATGAATATAAAGGGTGATTTTAAAGCAGTGTCGGGCAGCTTTGCACACCTATACTTTCTCATCTTGAGTATGTATTAATGACCCAGTAAAAAAGTGGATCATCCTATGAGCGATCTGGGAGTGCTCCCTGAGGAGCAGTGGAGTGCTCATTATTGATCCAAGCTAGGTGTATTTTGTGTTCTCTTTTAACATTGCATGTCCTAGGAAGGGTAGCGCTCCCTTTTACATCCCAGAGGAGCTCAAAAGGAGCGATCAATAACTGATCCAAATGGATCAGTAAAGGAACATTTAAAATATTTTTTTTTTCAAAGATCAAAGAACCAACATGCGCATTATACTAACAAGGTTTGGTCTTTGACTTGAAAGGAAAGGGATAGATTAGCTAGAGGAATTGATTGGAACAATATGTGAATTATTGATAAAACGAAACAGACGTGAAAGACACGTCTTATCTTCCAGGGTTGCAATTGTGGCTGGCATGTCTCTGTTCACGAGAGACTTCACGTAGTCTAACAAAAAATAGTCTAGTGGGGTCAAATCGCCAATGGACTGCTTCAAAACGTGAGATTAATTGCTCACAAAACTCGCCTCTCAACAGGTCCATGGTATTGCGTGCATGTGGCACCGTTTTGTTGAAACCACATGTCAACCAAGTTCAATTCTTCCATTTTGGGCAAAAAAAGACGGTAATCATTGCACAGTATCATGCTATATTGACTGTAAATTTGCAATTTTCATTATTTTTTAAAAAGTACGGTCCAATGACGCCACCTGCCCAAAAACCAGACCAAACAATGCTTTTTTTAGGTTGCATTGGTAGCTCTGGAACTACCTTTGGATGCTCTTCAGACCAAATTCGGCAATTCTGTTTGTTGACGTACCCATTGAGCCAAAAATGAGCTTCGTCGCTGAAGACAATTTTTCGATAAAAAAGTTTTGAACATATCTCTCATAGAGCACGAATTTTGATAGTAAAATTCAACGAGTTGCAAGCGCTGTTCGTGTGAGTCTTTTCATGGTAAAAGGGAAAACCTTACTGAGCATTTTTGGCCTTGCCACATGTGACGAATCACGCGTGAGGTGTCAAAAAATTTACACTGCTAAAACCAAATGCAAAAAAAATCACGCTTTGTAATAAGAACTATTTTCTTATGATTGCAATTAAATCGCACAGTAAATTTGAATTGGTTTGGCATCTTCTTGAATTAATTACAACAATTAGTGAATGTAAGAAAACTGTTTATTTACGAGTATAATCACCAAGGTGATTCGTCAAAATCACTAAGCTTTTAGTAAATCCATTTATATAATTGTAACTCCACTCCGCATCTTCGTTGGAAAGACCAAGTAGAGGAAAACCTGACAAAGCTTGGAATTTCCAACTGGCGCCAGCAAGAGCAAGACATAAATGGCTGGCGCAAATTCTTAGATGAGGCCAAGACCGACATACTGTTGTAGCGCCAACTAAGTAAGTAAGTAAGTAAGTAAGTAACTCCACACAAGAACTCACTCTTCTACTTCTAAGAAAAAGAACTATCAGCTCATTAAAGTAAACTTTATTCTCACGTATCCATTTAAGCCTTGCATAGATACTGAACTAAAATTCCTTGCCAATTCATGCGATAACATATTATTGTTATATAATTGCAAAAATCATACGGCCAGTTCATTCGAACTGTTAGAAAATATTTGTTTTTGTGACTGACCTCTTGAAGTTCTACCTGTTATTATAACTTAAAACAATATTTTGCAAAGAAATATGTGTATTCAATGAAATACTGTTTTACTCACAAAAATTCTCTGTTCAAATGCCAGCAATAAAACATTATTTAGATATAAATAGAAGCGTTTCAAACATTATTGTTATAAATGAAATTACTAAATACAATAAAAGCCCTAACATTTATAAGATTAAGTACGATAAATAAACTCAGAAAAAACAAAAAAAAAATAATACAAGTAATACGTTTATGGTGCTTCAGTATAATCGTATCTGTCAAGAGCAGTAGACGCAATATCATTCTACGCCTGACAGCTGAAAACGACTACATGCAAAAAAATAGAACAAAACAAGAAAAAACAGAAGGAGGGCAGTAACAATAAATGAGAGGTAGTGTTGTGGTATTTTTGTTTTTTCTTTAGTTTTGTTACTTGACTCCACATCAATGTCACTCAAGTATGAATTAAGATTCAGAATTGTTATGCCATAAGGTGAAAATACTGAATATTTTGTATTTATTTCTACTGTTGTCAGTTGACCTGCTTTTTATGCTAATACAATGATAAAAACAAAAACAGAAAAGAGTAAACATCACTTCAATCTTAGCGAGAAAATGAAACAATGCAAGCAATTGTTGCAAAAATATAAGAGACTTGCATGCAGATAATGCAGGGATGCACCATATTTTATCATTCGTATCGCTGAAAATGTTTTAATTAATGAGATACACCTATTTGCGCAAAAAAAAGTCTCTGTTTATGTATGCATTATAAATGTTTCATCGTTTGTTAAGATTTTATTCTGTCAAATTCATTTATATGCATGTTATAGTCCAGAAACACTCTTGGTAAATATTTAGGCCAGCTTTTGAATTTACTCAATACTTTTTATCTCTTGTTAAATATTTGACTCCAATGTAGTTATTCGATCCCAATGTTGCAGCCCTGCCAACTGGTTAAATTCTTAGAAAATTACTTTGTGCCACTTAGTAAATTGCATGCAATACACACAGCAGATTTAGTCGCACAGCTTTACTAGTCTTACCCCACAACCCTTCTCTTCGACCATTACTCGCCATTACTCTTCTCTGAAATATTTTCCATCTAAATCCGACAAGACAATTGAAGATAAAAACAACAGCCACAAGTGCCCAACTTCATTGTTCACATGCTTGCATTCATGTTTATGGATGTGTTCAAATGTGTGTATGACTTTTGCTGGAATGGGGCACGTCATCATTAGCATCATCAGAAGCTGCCGAGTGAGTAAGTCGACATCTGTTAAAACTATCAACTTGAAAAATCATTAACTCAAGCAACCAAACGCCTACAACTTATAATCATGAAGATGCTATCGGTTAGTTTCTTGTTTTTTTCGTAATATTCCACACATGTTTTTTTTATATGAGTGGCAATCATTTTTAATATCATTTAACATGAGTGTAAACATTATAGTTTTCTTGATTGACAGTGTTCATTACATTATTTCAAAAATGTATCAAGTGAATAAAATAAATAAACTGGCCATTTCAGCCCTTGGAAAGACTTTGACCTAGCTTCTGTTGATCAATTGTGTTGAGCGTGTAATTAACTGTTTGAACACAAATGATTGAGAACTGGACCTACTAGTTTTATGTAGACTCCGAACGGCTTATGTTCTCAAGAAACTTTACATGACAATTTTTTCTCTCTGAGGTTTGCAGAGAGTGGCGGCTCAACAGAAATATTAATTTAATTGAAAAAAAATTCTGTCTGAGCTGGGGTTTGAACCGGGGTTCTTTAGCTTACGGGCCACGCACACTAGCAAATGGCTTCGGCCGCCACCAAGTAAATGTTATTATGTATTAACATTATGCAAAAGATATATTTAACAGGTCATTTTTGTAGTGCCAGGACATAGCCCCAAAGGACAATCCCAAATTCAATTTTTGGGATTATGTCCCCTATTTTTGAGGACATATTCCCAAATTTGAAATTTTAAATTTAGGATTATGTCTCTTACCTAAGTAAGATTTTAAAAAAAATTTCTTACATAACAAAAAAAATTGTATTCAATTAATCTTTAATCATATTCCACATCTTGACCCTTATATCTGTTCATGTATTCAGAGTCATAAGACAATAACATTTTGGAAAATATTTAAACCGATTTAAATGTAACCCGATAATCATTTTCAAGGCCTAGATCTGTTTGCGCTAATAAAAAAGTAGATTTAAGGTGAACTTTGATGAGTCAGCATGCTTTAGAGTAAATTTTTTACCTCTTAATAAAGTTCTAGATTTTTAATAGCCCCATGTGCAATCTATTAGCAAATATTCACTAGTAAAAAATATTCAGTTATGAACAATTTGGCCGAAAAATGTTATACTTGACGCATCGATTTTTTGAAGAAGATTGATTTTGCAGATTTTTATGCTGTATGATCCCAAACTGACTATTAAAATGTCATGTTGGTCTGTGGATATAAAGTTCTCTTCAAGCAGTAATATACTATTAAAAGTAATATCTAATATATGTATTCTGATACAAAGTAATCCTATTTATTATTCTTTGAGTTTCACCTGTGTTTATTTCTTGGCCGAAATGAGCGCATTTGAGTGAATATGAGAAAAAAAATAATAACACCCGCCAGAAAAATTGTTCGGTAATGACATTGTAATGCAAAACTTTGTAATGCGGGATGTGACAAAAAATGTTTTTTGTAACTAATAATCGATAGTTTATTTTTGTTGTACACGCAACAGTTCGACTTGATTCGTCTGTGTTTCTACATCGTGCTTGTTTTACAGAAAATTTTGCCAGGAATTGTATATGTAAATAATTATATTGTTTATGTTTAAATCAGAATAAAGTTATATGCATAGAATAACTAAGGTAAGACATCTGGTTATTAATTTGTAGAAGTTATAGCGTAAATAATTTGTATCGTAATTTGTGGTCGTTTGTTTCTTTTACGTTTGATTCTTTTCGGTGTATTTTCTTTTGTTTTTGTTGTGTTTTTGGTAAAGAAGAGAGATTCGTTAAATTTTTTTCGTACTCTCCTATCCTGTTCGTCCCCAGCGGTAAATGGACGCATGACGTTACCAATTTTTTCTTAAATACAATGCAGCTGCGAGGCATCCAAAGCCTATATACAGTTCTGAATTACATTTGTTCGGGCATGGCCGCAAAAACACTGATGACATCTACCTGACACAGTAAGCGGCGATGGGAGTAGTTATGCACAAGATAGGAGAGAACAAAAAATGACGCACAAAATTGGAGAGAACAAAAATTATTGAACGATACTCCTCTCTACGCCAAAAAGACAACATAAACAAAACAGAACACACTAAATAGAAGCAAGCAAAAGCAAATGACGCCACAAATTATTTTGACAGTCATTTGTACAATTTAATGAACGAAATTATTACCTTTCATTGAACATTTCAGAAATAATATATAGTAACACTTAATTATTTTATGCATTAAGCTTTGTTCTGGATTAAAGATAAAGATTTATAATATTAACAAACACACTTCACAGCAGAAGTTCCTGTTAGAAAACACGATGTTGCTACACAGTCTAATAAAGTCAAACTGTTGTTTGAACAATGAAAAAAAAATAATGTGAGTACGATTAAGAAGTGAGCGCAAACAAGATTTTGTTTCCGCTTACAGTGTCAGTTACAATGTCATCACCGATAAATTTTTGCAAGCGAATCATGATCAGCACCTTTACTTCCGCAGTCGCTTATTGTGTAAGGTAGATATCATCGTGGCTATGTCCTAAAAATGTAATTGGAAATTGTAAACAGTTTTTTGAGGCCTCGCAGCTATACTTAGGGTATTCACAAGGTGTGATATCATGTCATATTGTCCTAAAATTTTACAACTAAATTTTACAAGATAAATAAATGTAAATAAGAAACAGCTGTTTGATAACGACACCTCAATAAACATAGCTTTCAGAGTTATAATAAATTAGTACTTTTTTATATCGAAGGCAACAATAAAATGTTTAAACTAGTGTAAAATCTTAGGACAATATGACATTACGACATGATAGCACACCTTGTGAATACCTTAATTGTATTTAGTTTTCATTTACCACTGAGTAGCTTTGGTTGTAGCCAACTAAATCTCTTTTGTCTAAAATTACGTCAACTTTTTGTGTGGTCACTTTTAATAGAGGAATTGCTCAAACAATATTTAAAGTAATTACACTAATTTTTGCGGAATTTATAAAGGCGTAATTATATTCATGGCGTCACTATGTATGGAAGGAAGATCAAGATTTTATTTGATTTTGCTAAAGTTCAAGCACATAGTGCTTATTTAAGGTCAAAGATTATAGCATAGTACTATGTTTGCTTTCGTAAAATTTCGCTGACAACATTCATTTATTTGTTGCGTGAAAGTTTGTTGCGAGGAGTTCCTATGGCAACATTTCTCAGAGAGTGAGTTGGGAAATTTCATATGATCTCTCTCTTTTCACTTAGAAATAAATAGGCAGTACAATTAAATTGTCGTGAAAAAATGTTGCTCAGCAACATGTTGCAATAATTTCACGCAGCGGAACAGAGTACTGCTCTGACGAACATGTTGTGAAAATTTCCACGCTTGTTTCGCAGCTGTCACTTTTTGTATGGAGATTTGAGTGGATTTTCACATGAAACTGAACAGAGTACAATGCTTAAGACAAAAATTTGTTTTTAGATTGTGAATCAAAAAGTTACTACAAATATCAAATTAACATTCAATAAACAATATAAAAGCAAGTGTTACGCCTGGCCAGAAATGTCCAACGGCGCTCGAGTTCAGAAAATTTAAAAACGCTGCCACAGGTACTATGTGCTGCGGCAACTGAGGACTCAAAAGGAATTACTGGCGAAGAGCGGACGATATTAAAAACAATGTGTGGTTTATTTAAATATAACAAAAGGCATTTATTCTATCAAATATTAGAGTATAAGAAAAACCGCGTGTCTTGATGTTAAGATATTCAGAGCTTGTCTTCTTTTTTTTCTTTGAGATGCCGAAAATGAAAAGCAAAACGTCAAAAAATTTAGAGAGCGCAACACATAAAAAAAATATGAAAAACTTAAAAATAGAGCAACTAGGGTTGCTGTGTTACAAGAATTCAGTCGTTGCTCCAACATTCTCCCCGGCAATGATATTTCCTCAAAATTCATTATTTGCACTGCTAAGGTGGTTGTTGAGCTGGCTTGACCTTTCTGTAACAAGTCCACATGTAACAAAGTCCTCTGCGTGGCATGCTGTAAAGAAGTAAAATGCAAATTGATATTAAAGTGATTGATTGCTTTCATCATGCCAATTGTCTGGTATAGGCAATGGACATAGTTTTGCTACAGGTCTTTTTATCAGCCCATTTTGAATTTTAAGTGTGACGACGCGAACTATGTTATCAGCGCCTGGATGTGTTTCAACTATTCTTCCGAGCGCCCAGCGATTGCATGGTGTTCTTTCGTCCTTAATGAGCACAATGTCATTTATTTGAAGATTTGGCCTTGATTGTAACCATTTTGGCCGTTTTTGCAATCGTGATAGGTATTCGGTGCTCCAACGGCGCCAGAATTGTTGAACAAGAAATTCGCATTTTTTCCAACGATCGATAACGCTTAGTTTTTCAATATCTGCTACCGGTGGTGCTAGCAACGAATCACCGATGAGGAAGTGTCCAGGTGTCAGAACTAATAGATCATCAGTATCATTGGACAGGGGACACAAAGGCCTGGAATTAAGACACGATTCGATTTGAGCTAAAGTTGTAGAGAGCTCTTCAAATGTCAACACTTGTTCACCTATAGATCGCTTTAAATGGTATTTCATTGACTTTACCCCCGCTTCCCACAATCCACCAAAGTGCGGTGCGGAAGGAGGGATAAAATGCCACTGGATTTGATGCTCGCTAAGAAATGGGATGATGGTATTTTCAATGTAGGTTTTATACGATGTCTGATTCTCTCGAAGTTTGCTATTTGCACCAATAAAATTAGTACCGCAGTCGCTGAAGATGTCGCGACATAAGCCTCTTCGGCCAATTAACCGCTTTAACGCACCGATGAAGGCGTTTGAAGATAAATCTCCGACTGGTTCAAGATGCACCGCTTTGGATACTAAGCATATGAAAAGTGCTATATAGCCTTTTACTGAAGTACGACCTTGACCCTTTGATGGCAAAATGTTGATTGGGCCAGCATAGTCTACACCGACTGAAGTAAAAGCTCTGGCAGGGCGCACGCGTGAGGCCGGTAAATTGCCCATAATTGGCTCATGAAATTTAGGCTTCATTTTATAGCAAGTTATGCAGCGATGAATAGCTAAACGTACTGCGTTTCGTCCATTAATTATCCAGAATCGCCTTCTTATATGGTTAAGAGTTATTGCAGTGCCTCCGTGCAGTGTATACAGATGGCTATAATTGATTAATAACGTTGTAAATGGATGTTTCATCGGCAAAATGAAAGGATATTTTTCGGCTGGGGAAAGCAGAGCGTCACGAAGCCGTCCTCCTAGCCTCAATAGTTGATTGGTTCTATCAAGAAAAGGACTCAATGATGATAGTGGACTTTTTTCCGTTAAATTACGATTTGTTGACAGTGCTTCATAGTCAGAAGGAAAAGCATCGCGTTGAACAACGTAAACAATGCTGAGCAGGCTAATGTTTAGCTCATCAACGAACAAAGTCTTAGAGCGCCTCTGACCTTTTCGATGGCGGCAATTAAAAGCAAACCGGTGGCAGTAAGCAATGACTCGTATGAGGCGTGTGTATGATGAAAATTTGGTAATGGTGGTTACAAGATGCTGTCGTTCGACGCTGACAAAATAAGCTTTCACGGTTTTAACTTCTGTTTCTATTAATGGTAAAGATAAGGTTGCATCAACTGGAGTTTGTGGCCAATCTTTTTCGTCATCTTGAAGCCATTCTGGGCCACTCCACCAAATATTCTTTTGCATAAGTTTTTCTGGACTAAGACCACGACTAGAGTAATCTGCTGGATTATCCCCTGATTTAACGTGCCGCCATTGATCAGCTTCGGATGTGTCCAAAATTTTGCTTATTCTATTTGCCACGAAAATTTTCCAACGATCAGGCCCTCCACGAATCCATCCTAGCACGACCATGGAATCTGACCAAAAGAAAGCATCGCAATGATGAACATCGAAACTCAGTTGTTGTTTTAAGAATTTAAAAAGTTTGATTGCTAATACCGCCGCACATAACTCTGCTCGTGGAATTGTTAGCTTACCCTTTATTGGTGAGACCTTGCACTTAGCCATAAGTAGGCATGTTTGATAAAATCCGTGTGTGTTCTTTGATCGAAGATATGCTGCAGCTGAATAGGCATGCATTGATGCGTCACAAAATATATGAAGGCTGCTCCTTGTTGTGCTTTCATTGCATTGCAGCCAGCGGGGTATTCGTATCTTTGAAATAGCTGGTAGATCGTTAATAAACTTATTCCATGATGACTGAATTAGTTTTGGCACGCATTCATCCCACTCAAGGTTAAGGCACCACAGTTGTTGCATTATTAATTTGGCGCTTACAATAACTGGATTCAGCCAGCCCAATGGGTCAAATAATCGAGCTATTGTTGATAGAATAGCACGCTTAGTTGTCGCAATAGATGGAAATTTAATATTCAGATGGAATGTGAATTCATCAGTTGCAGGATTCCAATAAATACCTAAGGCTCTTAAATTTTCATTTGGATTGAGATGAAGACAATTCTTTAATTCTCGATGTTCTTCGGGAATATTCCGTAAAATTTCAACATGGTTACTGGACCATTTTCGCAAGATAAAGGTTCCTCTTTCCAACATGGCAATAACTTGCTTTTGTCGCTCAATTGTTTGTTCAATAGTATGCCCTCCTGATAAAACGTCGTCGACGTACATTTGATGCTTCACAATGTTGACTGCTTGCGGATAATTTGCAGCTTCGTCATCAGCCAATTGATGCATGGTACGGATGGCAGTGAAGGGGGCTGAACAGGTACCAAACATTACCGTAGAACAAAAGTACTCCTTAATCTCTTCAGTAGGCTCATTTCGCCATAAAATTCGCTGATATTGGGCATCCCCTTCCGTGACGTCAATGCAGCGGTACATTTTTTCTACGTCTGCCATAAAAGCGTATTTAAAAAAACGCCAATTGGTAAGAACTGCTGCCAAATCATTTTGAAGAGTGGGCCCAGTAGCTAAAATATCATTCAAAGATTTACCGTTGCGTGTTTTTGCCGATGCATCGAAAACTACGCGAACCTTTGTAGTCGATGAAGACTCCTTGATAACCGGATGATGTGGCAGATAACAGCATGTTGAATACGTTGTATTACCTATAGATACTTGATGATATTTTTCTGGAGTATTTACTAGTTTCATCTGACCTAATTGCAGATACTCTTTGATAATTTCTTGATAAGTTTGCTTCAGTGATGGATTCTGTTGCAATCGTTGTTCAAGGATTAGGAAACGTTTTAAAGCCATTTGACGTGACGTGCCGATAACACTTGATGGTTCAATCTCAGATAATAAAGGTAAACGCACGATATACTTTCCACTATCCAAGCGCATATGAGTTTGCTTGTAAAAGTTTTCACACCACTGGTCTTCGTTAGATGGAATTCGCTCATCAGCGAGTTCTTCGATATCCCAAAATTTACGAAGCAAACTGTCAATGTCAATAGATGAGTATAGAGATAATACGGTATACGTCTGAGTTGATGAAATGTTAACCTTCCCAGACACGATATATCCAAAGCTCGTTTTTTGAGCAATGGGTTCTCCGGTATTTGCTCGGCGAGTGTCATTGTGGATGATTTCGTCATAGATATCACTACCGAATAAAAGATCAACTGGATGAGGTTCATAGTATTTTGGATCGGCGAGCTTTAATGCGTTTAGGTGAGCCCAAGACTTTAACGGTATTCGGTTTTCAGGCATTTGATGACTGAGCTTTGGTAAAACATACGCTAATACATTGTATCTAACATTCGCATCATAACGAGAGCCTACAGTAAGCATTACAGAGAAACGACATTCAGCCACTTTAGTTTTAGCTAATCCCGTGATGTTTATCGCTACCTTTTGACGAGGCAAACGTAGTAGTTGCGCAGCGCGCTCTGTTACAAAAGATACTTGTGAACCTTGATCTAAAAACGCCCGAAAATGCAAACTTTGACCATCTAATGTGTCGACTGTGACCACGGCTGTCGGCAATAAAACATCATAATTAAAAGTTGTTGAAGCATTTTTCTGCTGAGTTGTGTTCGTGCTTAAATGCAAAGATGTCTTAGACGCACTCTGAGTCTCCGATACACCAGCCGACATTACATTTGTGGTAGGCGGTGCACTACTATCGGAATGAATTAGTGTGTGATGCCTTCTTCCGCACAAAGAACAGGTTCTGCGACTGCTGCATGTAGACGTCCGATGATTGTAACCGAGACAGTTGAAACATAATTTATATTTTTCAGCCGTTGTTATTTTCTCAGCTAAGTCTAAATTGATGAAGATTGGACATTCACGCACTGGATGGTCGGATTTTGTGCACACGGGACAGATAATAGTTTTCTTTGTAATGTTGCAGAACCTGTTATCTCTTTTGGGGACTGGTTTGGAAAGATCAGCTTTCCGACGAGCGTCTTGTGATGAGATTGGTTTTGACGCCACTAATGTATTTGAAGATGTTATCATCATTTGATAATGTTCGTCTAAAAATGTACAAAGATCGTTAAAGATAGGTATTTCTTTTTGGGCACGCAATAACCTATCCCATTCGTTGCGTATAACAACCGGAAGCTTTTTCAACATGTAGTATACAAAAATTTGATTTTGTTCATCGATGTTAACACCTAACTTCTTAATGGAATTCACGCATGATCGACAGGTTTGTGAAAAACGCTTCAAAGCCGCTGGGTCATCACGAGGGAACAACGGCTGCTGCTCAAACACATCCATATAATGTGAAAATAGAATTCGCTTGTTATCGTATAGATTGACGAGCATATCCCACGCAGTTTTATAATTCTCGCCTATAAAGCTAAGGTGTTGGATATCTAAGGCAGCTTCATCAGTTAATGCACCTTTCAGGTACTGAAAACGTTGGAAGTCAGTTAGTCGTGCACTATTATGCACTCTTACAAGGAAAACTTCCTTAAAAGTGGGCCATTCTACGTAGTTTCCATTGAAAGTTGGCAACTTTACCTCTGGCAGGGGCACTTCGTTGTTGGTTGCAGCAGCGGGTCGTTCTGATGAGGGTGTTGAGGAAGCTGGTAAGGACGGCGGTAAAGACGGTGGGAAGGAAGCAGCATGTCCTTCTCGGATGCAAGACACCGCTTGGATGTATATTTCTTCAAAATCGGAACACATATCCTTATCAATATATTGTTCATTAACCACCTTTTCTGCAGAAAGTCGCAGCAGTATTCGATGATTTGTTCTGAATTCAATACGAAGTGCATTCAAAGAATCTAAACGTGTTTGATAATACGATTCAGTTTTACGAGCAGGTGGATCCTTCTTGAAGTTTATAATTGCTTTCTTGACAGATGATAAAAGAGATGCCTGCTCGTTTATGAAATCTATAGGCTTACAGTCTTTCTCGCTAGCCATTTTGATACGAAAAGAAAACAACTCAATCACAATAACTACCAAAATGCACTTACCTCGACAACACAATTGAGGTTAGGTACATATATCTTGTGGTCCCAATGCTTTCGAGTTCCAAAAATTCCAATAATCCTCACAGGAGGCACCAATGTTACGCCTGGCCAGAAATGTCCAACGGCGCTCGAGTTCAGAAAATTTAAAAACGCTGCCACAGGTACTATGTGCTGCGGCAACTGAGGACTCAAAAGGAATTACTGGCGAAGAGCGGACGATATTAAAAACAATGTGTGGTTTATTTAAATATAACAAAAGGCATTTATTCTATCAAATATTAGAGTATAAGAAAAACCGCGTGTCTTGATGTTAAGATATTCAGAGCTTGTCTTCTTTTTTTTCTTTGAGATGCCGAAAATGAAAAGCAAAACGTCAAAAAATTTAGAGAGCGCAACACATAAAAAAAATATGAAAAACTTAAAAATAGAGCAACTAGGGTTGCTGTGTTACAAGAATTCAGTCGTTGCTCCAACAGCAAGTATATCACGTCGTGAATAAACCTTTTAACTTTTACATAAATTATCAAATATAGTATTATAACACATTAGGATAGGTCGGTTTCCATAAAAAAAAGTTTGGTAAGCTCGGTCTAAAATATTTCTTGGCTCACTGTAGTATCCTCTACGTAAGGATTTCGCTATGTGTTAACCCTTAGAATAGTTGGAACTTTTTTAAAAAGTGCATTTTCTGGGAAAAAAACACTTTTTTTATGGGCAAGTTTTTTGTTTCTATGAATTGTTCTAAACAAAAATAAACTTTAAATTAATCTCTAAAATGATTACATTCAGTAAAAAAATTTTGAGAAAGCTGCTCGTTTGGGAATTTTTTTGCGACTTTTTTGTGACTTTTTTTGAATACATTTCGATACGATTTCGACTTTAATCGCCATAACTACGCTACTTATCGTCCGATTATAGTCGTTTAACAACCATTATAAAAGAAAAAAAAATTTCCCACACGAATCTGGGGCTAACTTTGAAAGTTTGAAACAAAGTTAACCCATTGAGTTCTGACAAAAGGATCATCGTTTGCAAAGGGTTCAATTGGTACCGTATTGATTTTTTATGTGATTTTGAATAGTGCATCCGAAATTTTTTCCAAAAAATTAAATATTATCAAAATCGGACCATTTTAATCTAAATCAACGAAATAATTAAAAATTACCAACCTTTTAAATTTTTTTTTTAATTAAAGTGTTTTCCAAATGACCTTGTTATTTATTATGTTGATTTTATATGATCACATGCTTTTTTTAATTTTTTGTTATGAAAGTAAAGATAGTAGTAATTTGTAGTAGATAGTAAATTTTTTTTTTTAATTTTTTGTAGTAATAGTAAATATAGTAGTAATTTTTGAAGCTCTATTTTTCTAATTTTGGTTTTTGACAATTCATAAAAACAAAAACTTGCCCATACAAAAAAAAAGAAAAAATGTTTCTGACCCAAAAAAGGCTTTTTTTAAAAAGAATTCCAGCTAGCCTAAGGGTTAACACATCGCGAAATCCTTTCGTGGAGGGTACTACAATAAGCCAAGAAATATTTTCAACCGAGTTTATCAAACACTTTCTATTCGACGCGGCCTATTATACATATGCAATGTATAAAATTTTTGTATTAAAAAAATATTTGTATTTAAAACACATGCTTCTTAAAAGGTCAACGCTAATAATAAACTCTTTGTTTGAATTTTTTTTTTGAAAAAACAAGTTTTAAAAATATCACAACAACAACAAGATATATGGACAAGTTGCGCACTTCTCAATAATTATTTATAATTAGATAATTGATGAAATAATCATTGATCTGATGTACAAACTACTATATTTTCTTATAGATGTCTAACAAAGCAACAACTTATAATGAAAAGCTCACGACTCTTACACAAGCACGCCCGCACTTAACCTTAAGTATATGTATGAGTGCCAGTTAGTAGAAAAGCCATGTTAATATAGGCTTAATTAAGTGGCAATAGTTTGCTGTTTTCAGCATATATTAAGTCGCTCTTTCGGAAAGTCGCTACGAATTATGCATTGTGAGAATGTGTGTATGAATGAGTGGTCGTGTACATGTGTGTGATATTTGCCTCTGTCTTTTTAGTATTCCACCCACATGAAAGCACACATATATTACTGTTTATAAAAACAACAATAACTCTTAGCGGCAAAACAATCATATAACAAATACATGCGCGACTTTAAGTAATTAGCTTAATTAAGCAAAATATGTATTGCATTCGTTAGATAGATGACTACGTCATAATTGTGGAAAAAGAAAGGAAACCATAATATACATAATTACTTCAAGAACATGTTGAATATATATGCAACAAATTATGAGTTCACATTTTTCAATCGGTCAAAATATGCATAATATATGTAGAAAAATACACATCGAAACATATTAAAATATCTTTCAAAAAATTTTTTTTTAATATTTCTGTGTCATTAGCATTAATATCTTAAGTCTGATTTCAAAGTTCGATCAATGTTGTCGTCAAAGTTTTTAATCGCCATATAAGATATATAAAAGGGTCTATTGTTTTTAAGTCATAACTTTGGTCTAAGGTAGGGCTGCCATAGATTTGCCATGGTTTTGAGATCAGTGTCCCTGTGTCCCGGTGCACAGAAAAAAACGTTCCGGTTAAAAATATTGAAGAAAAAATTAAAAGTGTATCAGTAAAAACTGAAAAAATTTTTTTGCAAATGCGTGCAAATGAAAGAAAATGGAACTATTTTTTTACGAATTTCTGAATTCCAAGTGCGAAAATAAACTTGTTAAAAATAGTACAATTTTTATTCTATATTCCAGGGCGCAAAGGAAATGGAGCGAGTATTTTCACTGGTCTTCTCGCAATTTAGTAAGGAAAGAAACTATCTCAACATAACCATCCTGGAAATCATTATGCAATGCAATTTTAATTATTCTTTGACGTGCACAGAATTAAAAAAAAATATTAAAACGCAAAGGCATGTTCTTGATGAATCAAAAAAGTCTGCAGAATATCATCAGGCCAAATCTTTATTTTAAATAAGTCCGAACACTTTTTTTACCTCATTGACTGAATTGATGTTTCTCTTTTTTTGTTGGTATAAGATTTATAAATTATGTATGTGTTGCATACTATGTATACCTGTGAACTATTTCGAATTATGTTTTTTTATAAACGGCAATTAATAATATTAAAATAGCGTATTTGTATTTCTGTGGAATATAAAAAAAAATGTGCAAAGTTGTCCCGGTCAAGTGCTATAGACTTATGGCAGCCCTAGTCTAAGGTCATGCTAGAAACTTAGATTTTGTATGTTTATAGTAATAAATACAGCTACATCAATAACTCAGTTCTACCTTAAGTCGACTCTTAATGCTTATCGACACTGATTATTATTTTCTCAAAATTTGTGTATCATTTGTTTTGGTTTTCTGTCAATTTTTATTAAAGGTTTTTGAAAAATATTCTCTTCTTCATGAATCATTGATGAAACCATAATGATGAAAATAATTTAAAAGCTTTCATTATTTAATAATTGTACTACAGCTAATAAGTCAAATAACCAATATTATCAACATATTATACATCAAAGCCAGAGAACGTTGTGACGACTCACTGAAAACTAATGACTGTGACATCGATAAAAACTGACTGATAAGCGAAAGCGAGTTTTTCATTTCGAATAATTTTGAATTGTCAAATTAAACCTCTATTTAACAAAAAAAAAAAAAAACAGAAATATTTCATCGATGTCTGAGGTGCTGATACAATCTTAATGGTATAGCTTGATATAAAAACATTTTTAGCATAAAACGTTTTTGCAAGTTTACAAAAAAATTATACATATGTACTTCATTAATCACATGTATTGTATAGTAAAAATCTAAGTTACAGAAATAGTTTAGTGCTATTAATATCTTAAGCGTTTGAATGCCATAAGATTAATACCAACAATTTTAATTTTACCCAGTTGTAAATGAAAACATGGCGTCTCTATTTCATTTCTTCGGACATGACCGCATGAAACACTTATGACATAAACCTAATAATGGTTAATAGGCATTATGACATTAAATAATACTTGATTTTAAATACAATTCATAATTGTTAACAGGCGTTGAAGGCTTTGCAGCTACATTGTATTTTGAAAATATTGGTGACAGCATGTGTCCATTACCATAAACGAAAGAGGACACACCGAGAAAAAACTAACGGATTAACAAAGGATAGCAAATGATGCTAAAATTTCTTTCCACCATAATTTCTACAATAAAATAACAACTTTTAATTTTTTTTTTTATAATAAACTTAGTTATCTATACTATAAAAAGGAGACTCACGAAATTGATCCAGAATAAGCTCGGTAACCGCTGAACCGATTTTGATAATTCTTTTTTTATTCGATGCCTATGATAATATAGATTGTTATAGCTTACCAAGGTTTTCAAACAATTTATTCTTTAATTATTACAAAATCACGCATTTTATTTGATGCCTTCATTCAACCAGCAGCACAATATAACAGCAAACAAAGCTTTTCTCTCTTTGTCGCGAGAGCTTCTCTCAATATAACACGACAGCCATGTTGTGTAGTTAAAATCAGGGGTTGCAAATAAAATGTACGAAAAAACTAACTCTACATCTGCTAAATCTGCGAAAGCAAACAGTTTCACTATCTGCTTTGGTTTGGATCTTTGCTACAAACAGAAATGCGTTTCAAAGCGAACAGAAAATTAAGAGAGAATGAAAACTATTGTTTTGTGTTCTACGAAAACAACAAGTATTTCGTTTTTTAGATGTTGTTGTCACGATCGCAACCACAAAAAGTAACAAATGTTGTGTTCGTTTTACTACGGAACTTCGAAAAAAGAATTTCGTCATGTTTTCAGCAGCATTTTTTCTGTAAGCTAGGATTTTTTAAGTCTCGTTCTGTTGATTTGCTTGCATTTAAATATCATAAACCGATAAGAAATTTTGAGGGGGAAAAATATAATAGACCAGCTCATACATTTTACGCTCCTAGTAATCGAATTAATTATATCTTTCCTATACTTTTAAACGAGCAATATTTGTTTGTTTGTTTATTTGTTTGTTTGTAAATGAGTTCAACGCATATATATGAAACCATGATACAAAGAACTACAGATAAAGTATTGCGCATGTCCGCCATCTTTGCTGTGACGTGCAAGGTGCTCCTTGGTTAAAACGTAGTCATAATTTATTCATAGGGTATAAAGATTTTAAAATGCCTACATTTTCTTATGAAAACTTGTTTTACTGAAATGAAGTAAATATTGTTATATAAAGCACATGTCAAAATTAAAGTAAATATATTTTTTAGTACTGCATTTTTGCATATTTTGTAGGGGTGCTTTTTCCCCTTTTTACCGATTTACACAAAAAGCGCCTACGTTGCTTGATGTGCTTGACAGAATTTTGACTGTTTGTTCGTTTTCATTTTGCTATCTTCGTCACTTTTCCACATTTTCTTTTGAATGTATTCATCAAGTGTCACATTTGACGAGCACCGATGACGAGGTGCGCAGTAAATTTTGTTTGTTGCGCCGGGAATACTTTACCTGTAGCTCTTTGTATCATGATATGAAACAACAAATTCAATAAAAGCAACAAAACAAAGAAAAACTCCAACGCAATAACTTTTTCAACACAAAAAAATGTCGCATCATAAACGAAACGAACAAACATTGCAGATCTCTCTACAGATTTTGGTGCTTCCAGCAACCTACAAGAGATCGCTAAAGATACTTTACTTTGATTGTTTTTGTGCACGCGATTCAAAAGCATAATACCGGATTCACAATACTGCGTTCGGTCGGTCGTGCGTTGACAGCTCGAGTAGAAACAACGAGTTCTTATGGTGCAATTCGCAATTCGACTTCAACCGTTGATCGTGCGTTATTCGTTAACTTTCAACGAAGGGGTAAAGTACGATCAAAGTCCAACCTAACGAGTAGAGTAGAAAAATGTTCTACTCGGTCGTGCGTTTGACATTCTTTGGTATGCAGAGTTGCATTTCCATTGAGTTAGCTTTGGTGGGTATTTTTTTGTTTCAATGGTAAACATGAGTTTTCATGGGATTTGCTGAATTATTAGAACTGTGTATACTTAATGTGATTTAACTTTATGGAAATGATGGCATCCAAGTTTTGATTAAGTGTACACTATATATAATTGAAATATAAATATTTATAATAAAAATATAAATAAAAAAAAATGAGATTGTTAGCACATATTTTGTTAGTATTGTTATTTCACGGAGTTTTTTTATTTTATCACTACAGGTTATATTGAATTTAATTTAAATTAATATTTAGAATTTTACAACTTACAAAATGCAAGTTTTGATGAATTCAACATTATTTAATACAATTTAAAGATTTGTGCCAATTATTTATATTAAGTATATGAATAAAAGCCAGTAAGTTTTGGTAGAGAAAACCGTAAAAAAATGTTTGTCTAAAAAAATCAATTAATCGTTTTTAAAAATTTTATTTCTTGCTAAAATATCTGTTCAAAAAAACTATTGCCATTATCCAATAGATCTAAGAAATTAGCATGTAATTTGAAAGGAGTTTAATTGACCTTTTCAATGATTGCAATATAAATATCATTGCAAGAATATTTTACATTTTATATGCAACTTTTCATCATATCTAAATTTTTTAATGAAAATAACCGTTATTTTCTACAAAAATTGCGCTATAAAGGTACTAAATATGTATTGTAATTAAAAAGCATTAATTTTTACCTTTCACTTGAGTTAGTGAAACCTAGTTTTATTTATATATTATAAATAATTTGGCGTGAATATTTAAATTTTATTAAATAATTTTGAATTTAGTTTGGATTTTTTTTAAGTTGCAAATTCATAAATATTAATTTGAATGCCATTCAATGGAGTTATTTACGATTCAGTGCAGTTGCCACTGCAGTTGAGGTCTTGTGAGCTTTACAAAAACAAAATACACGTACGTGAAAAATCTTCACAAGTGCTCTTCCACTGTAGCGTTTTCTACTTTCCTTGAGCAGTTGTGTACTTTTGCACATTGAAAATTTTGACGGCTTTGAAAAAAGTGATAGTGGTGTGTTCACGAACACGTAACTGCTCAACTGCACAGGCAAGTGTACTGAATCGTGAATACCCCTAGCATAAACTGTGCTGATAAAATAAAAAAAATCCCATGAAATGTGATAGTGTACATTGGCATCACCACAGTTGCTCAAAGTGACTCATGCACGACCTTGAACGCAACATTGTGGATACAAAATTTTTAGGTCGTGCGTTCTGACAGTTCATCCCGTAAAGTTATTGCAAAGTCGATCGAAGTACGATCAAAGGCCGACCGACCGAACGCAGTATTGCGAATCAGCCTTAACAGTGAGAGGAAGTTTTTTCTATTCGAAAAAAGAAACATTTCATTTTACTTTTCTCTCTCGTCTCTACTTGCTTCGGTTTGTGCTACTTTTTGAATCGGAGAGAAAAAACTAAACAAACCAAAATACTTGTTGTGATCTTAAAAAGAAACAAACAGAACAGAAAAATACTTTTCTTTAGAGTTTGTTTGCGAGCCCTGGTTAAGATGGATTCACTGATAACCTTCAGAATGTTTTTGTGTGATTTAAAATAATGTTAATCAAGTTGAGAGCATGCAGAAATTTTTCTCTCTGAGCGAAAACTTCATATAAAAAAAAAATTGCAAAACATGCTGAAGATGATCAGTGAATCCAGCTTTACTTTCAGGGAGATTCTTGCTTTCATACAGTGTTGATTAATTTTCTTTGCAAATTTCTTGAAGGGAGTTGCCAGAATTTAGTTATAAGCATTAAGTATGTTTTGCAGCCTTGCCAGCCAGCTTTTCCCACTTGAGATTGTTTAGTCTATCTATACAAATATATAAAAGCGTTGTGACACTGCACAGATGTTTGACAATCACGCAAGAACCACTCAACCGATTAATACGATATAGGTATCAAACGATTTGTTAATTCAACTTAGTCGTAAGATGCTTTGTTAGATTTGCCACGTCTACTTTTCATGCCCACTTTTTGCAAAAAATGCTACATTTCAGACAATTTTGGTCGTATGAGACTAGAATTTGGTAGTCTACGTTGTATGGTTACGTTCGCTAACTTTACTAAAAATCGGCATGACCCACTTTAGTTAAGTCCACTTTTCGGGGGATAAGCTTGGAGTTAAGCAAAGCGCACTAGGTTTAAGCTCAATTGGGCTGAAATTCTGGCATTCTATTGTTTCGAGTATGAGATGGTTTAAGTGAAAAAATTTAGCCACACCCCATTACTGCCCAGAATTAAACGATAATGGTATATTTAGAACAGTTTTGGTCATATTAGACTACAATTTGATAATTTAGTTCATTCGGCTATTTTCGGCAACTGTACTAAAAATGACGAATATATAAATTTTTTTTCCGAACAGCATGAAAATTCGTATATAGCAGTAAGGTTTGTGGCAGGACAACGTCTGCCGGGCAATACTATACATCAATAAGAATGCTGTATATATCAGAAAATTCTGATCGTTATGCATTGACGTTTCAAACGGAAACGTCTAGCATGTGTTTTGTTTGAAGATCAATTTACACATTTACAAGTTCACAAAACGATCATAAAAATTTCATTTAATTGGGTCAGGACAAAGTTTACTATAACTATAATGTTAACTATGATTATATAGATAAGGAAATAGATTAAAACATAGATATTTATGTATATAACTTTAGAATAGTTTTAAATATTTAAAATATTTTTCACAGAATTATTTTTTAAACCTTATATGAAAATGTTTTTCACATAAATTAATTTTTAAGCTGTAGAACATTGCAAAAAATATAACAAAACCATTTTAGGCAAATTATTTTTCATCAAAAAATCATAGAGGGTGGCCCATGATTTTTAATGATAGACACTGTTTGTGTCAAAAAAGATTAATTTTTGCAGATAAATTATGTTATATGAAAGAATAAGGAAAATGAAAATTAAAAAAAAAAATAAAATTAAAAAAAAAAATATGTACAACAAAAGTAGCTCTTGACCTATTTTTGAGTACAAGTTGGATATTTAGAGGTTCTTTGAAAACAACATAAAACATTGTATTTGTGAGGAAACGGTAAACCTTTTCTCATTTTCCCAATTTACTTAATTGAACTTTCAAACAAAGAAAATTTGATGAAAATCGATTTGAAAATGGCGGAAATGTTTGCTTGCTAAGTCAAAACATGAAATTTCAATGACTTATACTGAGACAATCTTTAGTTTTGAGATATCGCAATGATTTTAATGTCATAATAACAGGTTTCTTAAAACATACCTAATATCCGTACAAAATATTTCCGAAAAGAAAAGATTTTAATTTTTACCGTTAATTTTATTAATAAACGAATGTCCATACAAAAATGCATTGTTGTGCATTGAGAATGTCTATAGTTTTTGAGATATCGCTATAGTTGGATGTCATTATAACGGTCTTTTTTTTAAATTTAAGAATATATTTATTTTCAGAATATATGTAAAAAATTACAAAAAAAAAAAGAAAGACAGGAAAATTTACGTCATCATAACAATTACAGTTTAAATAAAATATTCTAATTAAATAAAGTAATTTTTTAATATTTATACCATTTTTTCATAATCAAACAAAACAAACACAATAATTTTTATATTTAGAATTTGATTCAATATAACTAAATACTTAAATTTTAAGATTTAAAATTTTTACATGGTATTTTTATCGCAGGCGAAGCAGCGGGTATTTGCTAGTTTTATATACAAAACTTTAATCTAGTTCAAAAATATAGATGACTAGCTGGTCCTAGTCTATATGTAATAGCGTTCCGACTACAATTATTGGCACCCAAAAATTTGGCGCCAACTATTGGCACCCTTTCCTTGAATAGCATTTATGAAATATCGTTAAATTCCAGTTGGTTATGAATTTTACATTTCAAATTCTGTGGTTTATTTCTTTTCTTTGTTCTTTATTGTATAAAAACATTAAGTAGCTCAGTTGTTTGTAAATTTCGGATCTGCAAGGGTGTTTTCAGCGTCAATTAAAAAAGGTTTTAGAGTGTTGATATCAATAGCGAACTGAAATTTGGTGAGTACTGTTCCTTATTTATTTATGGATTTGTTATATAGACGCGTTTGATTATTTGATTAATTAAACATTAAATAGTTTATTTTCATCTTAATATCTAAATTTTTACCGCAATATTGTAATTTAACTTGCGTGCCAACAATTGATTCCAAAAAACAAATAATTTAATTATTGGCAGGGGGTGCCAATAACTGAATTTGATGTTACTACAGTAACTGGCACTGCCAGTCATTAAACTTTTATCTAGTGCCAATAATTGAATACTTTGTATTTTCATATAAAAATGCCAAAAGAAAGAGCTCTTACGATGAAAGTATTTTACAAAAATCTCTGTCAGCAATTAAAAATTGCAAAATTTCTAAAAAATCTGCAGCCAAAAAATATAGGGTACCACGATCCACACTCCAATTTCGTCTGGGTCCAAAATTTTCTAAAATATGGCCAGGTTCAGGTTTTAGAGAAACCTAAAAAGAAGCAATTGCAGATTGGGCGAAAATCTTCCAGCTGAAAGTGAGGTTAAATCAGAAAATTGTGGCATAAGGAGCAATTATTGCTTAACCCTTTCATGCTCAATGTTATCTACAGGCAACATTGCACTTATTGGATTCTAAGTACCGTTATTTTCATGTTGTTGCCTAGTGGTTTTTGCATCATGTGGCATTATGTGCTGTGCAAGCTTACAGCTATTTGTTCTATAGAAAACTTTGCACGTGTCATTTCAATAGCCGTTCTTCGTAGTTACTCTACGTAGTTAATGATCAAAATCAAGATCAGAATCGTTTCGCAAAAAACTGTTTATGCAAAAAGTGCTTAAAACATTAAAATAATTATTTAACTGTAAAACCAAGTCCACAATAAAAATAAATAAATAAAGATAAGAGAGTTATAAACACAAAAAAAAATCATGAGAAAAGTGGTTAGTTGGTCGAATAACTACCCAACGTTTTAAATTAGCAACATCCTGTAACAGTTCATATTTGAATAAAGACTAACACATATCTGAACTCAAAAAATGTGAAGCACAACCCATGTTAATTCGGAAATAAAAGGGTTAAATTCCCACCAAATGTCTTAAAAAATAATTGTGTTTATTTACCAAAATTTTTATGTAAAACATGTCCAAGCTAAGGTCTCACATCCATATTTAAAAGTTGTAGAGCTATATTTATAAATTATTTTAAATTTATCAATCTCTTTTCCTATTCTTAGATGAAATTTTTATGCTAATTTTTTGTGATTTATTTTTAATCTTTATGTACTTAAAAATGGTTCAGTCTTATTTTAAATAAAATTTGTATTAAATAAAATAGGTATGTAGGGAAGTATGAAAAATAAGGGATTTGTTTTTATGATTTGAAAAAATAATTATATTATTACAGCCAGCTATTATATAATTTTTATAGATATTGGGTGCCAATTATTACATTTGTATGGGTGCTTATAATTGTGGTAATAGGGTAATATTATAGTTTTTAAGGAGCCAATAATTGTACTCAAGTGCCAACGATTGTAGTAATAAATGTGCCAATAATTGTATTCACGTGCCAATAGTTGTGGTTTTTAAAAGACTTTTTTTATTTTAAACAGAGAGCTCCCATAAATATGTTAAAAATTGCTTTAAATAAAGAATTTCCCAAAAAAAAAATTAAATTAAAAAAAAAACAATCACTTAAAAACAGAATGAATGCCAGAGGTTGCAAGGTAAAATTTCCTTATGGGTGCCAATGATTGTAGTCGGTACTCTATGACATTCCAAACTGTTTCATGAGTTCTTACAACTCCTTCTAATGTGCAAGTTATAGTAAAATAGATAAAGCCACAGCAAATCCCGAACCTGTAAAATCTTTCCGTATCCGAAAACACCTCTTTGATGATTGTAGCTCTTAATAAGCGACTATGACGGTTTACACGTGAAGTATCTCAAATCTTAACCTTAGCTTGATAATTCTACAATATTGAAATCTTAAAACTGAGTCCTTGAGTTTTGCTTAATCGCGTTGCTGCCGCGGCCCCGTTACCAAACGCCAATAAAATGTTATCAGAGAAACTGTGTGTGTAAATTGTGGTCGAATACCGAATTCCGAGGCTGTGCAGCCTATAACTCAAAAGCAATTCGATATCGCAAATTTGGGTTGTATGGGAAGTGCCACACCCCCTTTTTCAACGCCCATAAAATGTTATCAGTGAAATTGCATGTGTAAATTGTGGTCGAAAACTGAATTCCATGGCTGTGCGACCTATGACTCAATAGCTACTCAATTTTCCAAATTTGGGTTGTATGGGAGGTGCCACGCCCCTTTTACAACTCCATATAATTTTTTCAGTGAAACGGAACGAGTAAATTGTGGTCGAATACTGAATTCCGAGGCTGTGGGGACTACAACTCCAAAGCTATTCGATGTCACAAATTTGGGTTGTATGGTAGGTGCCACGCCCCCTTGTCCAACTCCTATAAAATGATATCAGTGAAGCGGCACTTGTAAATTGTGGTCGAATACCGAAATCCGAGACTTATATCCGAGAGGCTTATAACTCCGAAGCTATTCGAATATATCCCATAAAAAATACAAAATTTTCAAACAAAAAGCTTATGGATTTGTGGGCGGTAATGGGGTTTTTTCTTTTTTCCAAACCTTCTATGAGATAAGGCGAACAAAAAAAAAATTTATATCGGTTGAGCCATTTTCGAGCCTTAGCAAGACTTACGCACAGCAATTGATTTTTATATACATAGATAGATTTTTATTTATTTATTTATTTAGATAGATAGATAGATAGATAGATAGATAGATAGATAGATAGATAGATAGATAGATAGATAGATAGATAGATAGATAGATAGATAGATAGATAGATAGATAGATAAATTTTCACAAATATGCTTCACTGAAAAACTTAATGTGAGAAAATACGATGGACTAATGTTGTATTAATATTGAAAATTATTCAGATTTTTTACATTCCGCTTACAGTTCTGCATTACAATGTCATTACTGACCAATTTTTAAAAGCCGGTAAGCACATTAAACTTCTGGATACTTAAATATTACTTTAATTTATACAAATTAAATTCGGATGTAAACAGGTATTCTGTTTTAAAATTGTTTGTTAGACATTGCAATATTGCACTCTAAAAAAATTAACTAACGTTGCACGTTGAGGTAAAATTTGCTCAAACGCGCGTATGATTTATTATTTCGTTTCATTTATTCCTTAAGTTGGACAGATAGGAAGCTACAACTTAAACATCTCAAGGATAATTTTCTATAAAAATTTGTGTGCCATAATTTTTTTTTTTAAATTTCAAGAATCAAGATTAAAGTTTCAAAAATTTTACAGTTGATTATACATATAATTTTGTTGTACTGTTAAAACGTATGTTGTATCTTAGTGTACTTATGAATATGAAATAAATTTCAAATATCAAATATCAAAAGAAAATATACTGAAGTTTTCAGAAAATGTTTCTTGGACGAAGTTCTTTTTTCTTACAATCGCCATCAACCAAAAACCTTTAAAGTATCAGGATTTTGGAAACTTTATTTCAATATACACTTAAAATTAGATAAACCTTTCCTACAAAGTCAAAACATTATTTTGGAAAGAGTTATTATAAGTTTTGCAGAGTCCTTGACTGTATCCTTTTTGATGAGGTGCTCTAAGTAACAGACTGATGAGAAAGTTTGAACGACAGTTAAGCTCTTTTTTTGTGGATTTATATAAACAAGTTAAGACATCTTTTATGCAGAAACATCAGAACGGTTTTGCTTGAGCCACGAATTTGTTTAAGGTTTTTCTTATAATTTATTTGCATGTGCAAAAAATCGACTAAGTTGACTCTTGCATTAAAATTGTGTCAGATACGCATGAGAAATTTGTTGCTGCTTTAAGCCACCAACTCGCTCAGCAAATATTTTTGAACAAACAGCCAACCATAATAAATGAGCAGGTGGCTGAAATAATGTAGCCAACTTAACCAGAGGTTCTTTTAAAGGGCTCCATTTTTAATTTGATTAAATCATGTGATATATATATATATTTTTTTTTCAGCAACAACTGAGTTACAAATTTTATTCAAAAAATAAAAATCTACAATGTGCAACATGAAAGAGCGACCAGCAAAGCCAGTAAAACCGTCAGTATTTGCCACCTAAGGTCTACGAGGCACTCATTCAGGAAGCCACTTTAGCCTTTGGTTACGTTTTTTTTATATATCTTTTTGTTGTTTTTGTTGCTATCGTTTTTTTTTTGTTTTTGCCACCGTGCATGGTAACGAAATAATAAATTATGCATGTCAAATATATTCGCATGACATTTGCACGAGCATGTTTGTTGTCGTTGCTGTTGTTGATAAAAATGGCGTCACTCAGCTGGCAGCTCGCGGCCATTTTTACCTTTTTTTTTTTTGCTTTTGTGCAGGTATATAGAATATTTTTGCTATATGTCAGTTTTTCTTCTATGTACGTATGCAGTATATAACTATGTTGGAGCATATGTATATTTTGCAATTTTTAATTATGATTGTTTTTTATGTTTTTGTATGTTTGCTTTTTTAATTTTTTGAAACGAAACACGAACGTTAATGGAAAATTTTAATAATTTGTCGTCAGACCATAAAATCTGAGAGGCAACAAATTACAAAAAAAAAAAAAGGCACACAAAACAAGAACAAGTAGCTGAATGAAACATATTTTGAGGTAGAAGAGTAGAAACAATGCACAGTGGAACGATTGGTACAAATAAGAGGCAAACAATTATGTTGTTGACTTTTAAGCCTAGTACTCTGTTCGTTTGCGTGAAATTTCGCTGGCAACATCTATTTATTTGTTGCGTGAAGTTTCTGACTTAAATTTTGTTGCGAGGAATTTCTAGGGCAATGTTTCTCAGAGAGACTCAGAGAATAAGTTGGGAGATTTCATATGATATCTCTCTTTTCACTTTAAAGTAAATAGGCAGTACAATTAAATTGTGAAAAAATTTTGCTCAGAAACATGTTGCGATAATTTCACGCAGCAGAACAGAGTACTACTCTGACTAAAATTTTGTGAAAATTTCCACGCTTGTTTCGCAGCTGTCACTTTTTGTATGGAGATTTGAGTGGAATTTCACATAAAACTGAACAGAGTACTATGCTTTATGGCTTCTTTTTTTTTGGTATTTTAGGCATAGCAAAGTTAATAAAAGAAGTTTTATAATCTTTGGGCAAGTGGACATGCCAGCTGTCATACAACTGGAACACATTTTTTGCAATATCTGGAGAACCAGTAAAGCTACGAAAACAAAACCTTCAGCAATAATCAGTTACGTCATTGCTAATACATGAACCATCTTTAAGCATATAGTAAGATTAATGAAAATTGCACATAAATCCGTTCAGCCGATCTTGGCTTTACCATCTTGGGTAAGCCCAAGGAAAATTGGGTGACTTGGGTTTTATTTGAACAAAAACTCCTTAATTTATATAGAAATACTTACAGTTTGAATTGCATCCAAAAAAGCATAGAAATACTTTTAATTTTTGCGTCATGAAAAAAAAAATTTATGAAAGGTATGCTTAGATATAGCATATAGCATATAGAAATTTGACACCATGTTAAATCATAATTTTTTTTATCTTTTATAATCATACTTTATCTTATACGTGCTCATCATCAATAAAAATATAGTTTGAGTTTTAAAGAAAGCAAACACTTCATTTTTGCATGATTAAAAGTACGTTTTATAAGGTATGCTTAATATTAAACACCCTGTATCGGCTAAACTTCAACACTAACAACATAAGTTTATTATGCTATCTATGTTATCTGTACATGTAAATACCTATATTTGAAATTTTATCTAATTTGGGGACTTTTTATTTTTGAAACTATAATTTAAACACGTTTTATATGGTTTATGGTACACCATAAATTTTTGCGCACGATTGCGCACTCTCTCATAATCAGAGCTGGAAAAAAGACATAGTGAAGTAACAGAAAATGCAAAAACTGCAATAGATTATCCAAAATATTTTCCGAATTTCACGATTTTCTAAAATAGTGTCATTTTCAACAAGAAAAGATTTAAAAAACGAAACTCAATTGAATTCCTCTCGAAAGTACATATTTAAGCCATAATACGTGATTTTTACAGCGTGTTCGGAGTTAAGGAACTTTGTTTTATAATAAAACTTTTTGTTGTAAGCCTTTTTTATAACCGCAACATTCAGAAATTAAGTTTTTATCTATTTTTTAAACCTGATATTTTTAAAAAAACAAGAAATAAATAAAAACAAATATTATTCTCGAGTTCAGCACACATTTTTTAACATAAGTACCCTCATTTAAAAAAAAATTCAAATTCGATTTTGACTTTTTTCCCCTCGCATGCCGTTTTGTTCCATAGTGCAATGCTTGCAATGTTAGTGTGCATGAAGTTGTGTGTTGCGAAGCTATTAATTTATGTATGTGTATGTGATTTGTGTGTGTGTCTGCGAGTATGTTTGACTTCGAGTGAGGATATCATAACATGTTATACAGTTAATTAACAATTAACGAGCAGACATTAAATAAATTAAATTTAAGCCGGCGTTACACACACACACACACGCACGTTAAATCTTGCGCATATTTACATACTAACACATTTTTTTGTACTTGCGCTCATCTTTTATATAACAATGTATAGCATTCAATATGCTTTGATGACCCTGTGGTAAAAATAGCACCAACCACAAACTGTTGAGGTTTATTTTACATCGCAAAAACGTTTTAAATTAGATTCGAACTTTTAAAATTTAGATGAATAATTTTGGAGGTATGATCACGAATTTGAAAATATTTTTGTGCTATCATACTCTATCATGAAAGTATTCTCTAACACTAAAGACTTGGATGCAATTTTAGTTATTTGCAGATTTCAAGAACTGTAGAACAAAATTATCTACATTGATCTTTTGGTCGAATTTTGATTTTTTCATTGGAAAAATTTGCTTAAAAATATTAAAGGAAAGATTGCCTTAAAGCTAAAGGTATAACCTTTTCAACAATATAAAAATCAGGGTTGGGAATAAATGGATTAATGAGATGTGAACATTTTAATATTTTAACAAAAATGTTTTTAAAATATATTTGTATTTAAATGATAAAATTACCATATCTCATGAAAACATTGAGTCCCTACCTTAATTTTTATATTGTTGAAAAGGTTATATTACCAGCTTTAAGAAACAAATGATTTTGAATTTGTAAAAGGTGTTCTTCGAATCCTATCTTCTAAATCAATAACCTTACCGCAAGGGATGCAACCCCCAACCACTAAAATTTCCCTAACTTATTTGCTGAAAAAGTCTGTTCAATTAACTTTCCAACGGTAGCTCACACTAAATATTCAGTCCAGAAATGTTTGAGATATGCATTTTCGTAAAAATAAACTTTCGGCGTTTTTGCCGATTTTTGTAAATTTTGTGCGTCTCGTAACTCCGTAAATAATCACGCCAAACTTTTTTCCTTCAAGTAAAGTATTTTATATAAGTCATTGATGCTTCGTGCAAAATTTGACCAAAATCGAATATGGAAAGGAATTGCTGAGCAATGGTTTATTTCTAGACTTTCAATAAAACTTTGTATTAAGATTTATTCAAAAATAGTTACAATTTATTTTGTGAATATAACAAACATTATATTTTAGTGTTTTGAATCATATTTTTATGCTGACTTTTAGAAGCATCTAATAACTTTTTATTGGAAAATGCATACGTATAAAATTCAGAAATTGCATACTTAATATAGCTAGAGTCCACCAGTAGTCGAATCACAAGTGGTCGAATTTGATCATTTTGCATAAATTCTCTTTTGATTCGGTACAAAATTATATCAAAAACATATGTTTTTCATACAAATTTTGCATCACTTTAACTTTCCTAATGAATTTCCTGCCAGTTCTTTCGCTCAGAAGAGAGTGCAATTTGAGCGGTAAACTGAAAATAGAAATAGAGTCGTTTTTTTTCTCTTTCTACGCAACAAAACAATTTACAACAAAAACAAATTTTGAACTAATTTTATAACAAAATTTTAATATTTTGGGATTTTTTTGAAAACAATATTAAACATTGAATTGGTAAGGTTTGGGGTAATATTTTCTTACTTTTACAAAGCCATTTAATTGAGCTTTTAGACAAAGAAAATTTGATGAAAATCGGTTGCAAAATGGCTGAGATATTTGCTTGCAAAATCAAACCTCTAAATTTCAATCATTTTTTTCTCATGCTGAGGAAGTCATCGCCTAAATCGCCTTGACATTGCCTCAAGGAAATGCGTTGTACCTAAAAAATATACAATTTTCAAGGATATCACAATAATATATTAATGTCATAATAACGGTATTTTTTTAAGCATGCTATTCGTAAAAAATATTACCAAAAAACCTTTCGTTGGCCAATATTTTTCGCAACTTACAACTTTTCGCACAAAAATAGATTGTACTGTGAAAAATTACAATATAAAGCCATAAGTTTGATGTCAAAATAACGGAAAGTTTTCAAAAAATACTATTTTTCACTCATAAGGAAATTTCACCATCATAATAGGTATGTAAACATTTATACCATAAAAAAGGGCTTATTGTAGGGTATCAGTACAAGATAGCGAAATTGATTTTGACATTTGAGCAATGTCTAAAATGTACTCTTACACCCATGTTCTTCCATCTGTTATACTTTAAGTTTTATTAAAGAAATATTCTTTTAATGCTCTAGTTCAGGTTAAAGGTCACAAAAATATTCAGTGCACTCCTTTTCCCTACTCTAATACATCCCTAAAAATCTAAAAAAACTATCCAAATAGGTTGAGGAGCTCGGGAGAAAATGGTCATAAAAAAAATTCAGTGCACTCCTTCTCCCTACTCTAATACATCCCTAAAAATCTAAAAAAACTATCCAAATAGGTTGAGGAGCTCGGGAGAAAATGGTCATAAAAAAAAATTCAGTGCCCTCCTTCTCCCTACTCTAATACATCCCTAAAAATCTAAAAAAACTATCCATATCGGTTGAGGAGCTCGGAAGAAAATGCTACCGAACTGTTTTGCCTACGCTTGTACCCAGCAATAAAAGTGCTTCCAAAAGAAGGTACAGTGGAAGGGGAAGTCTTGAATTCCATCCCTTCCCTTTCATAACCAGAAGGCATTCTTTTAACATATGCATGTCATTGGGAGGAATGCTTTCCTTAGTCTTCTCTAGAAGTGCTTTCAGAATTTTTTCAATGGAAGATTTCTTTGAGCCCTTAAATGAAGGGATTCTAGTAGGTGTTTTTGAGGAGAAACTTTAAGAAAGCATTCCATGAAACGAAATGGTTTTTGTGGTTAGGGGGCTTAAAAAATTCCACAGAAAATATCCCTTTTCCCGATTTTCGCGGCATGTTGGTGTTTGAAGTAGGAAGTGGTTGCGCTTTGTTGGAGGTTTGATAAATCCCACGGAAAATTAAAAAATACATCAAAAAATAATTGAAATAAAATGCTATTTGAATGTCTTTGAGAAGTGGTGTATGAGAATGCTTCTTGAAAGCACTTCTTGATAAGGCTTAGAAGAAGCACAATTGGATCTATATAATGTCGTCTGGAAACAGTGTCCCTCAGAATGCATGTCATATTTATAGCAAGAATTTTGCTGGGTATATGTATAAATATTTATTCCCCGTGGTAAATGGACACATAACGTAACCAATTCTTTTTAAACACAATGAAGCTACGAGATTTCCGAAGTCTGATAACAATTCTCAAATACATTTGTTCAGACATGGCTGCTAAGGCAATGATGACATCTAGCTTACTCAGTAAGCAATGATGACAGCAGGTATGCACAAGAGAACAAAAAAATTATATACAAAATTGGAAAGAACCATGGTAGAACTAGTAAAGGTATATGCATTTCTGACTGCTCTCTTTTTCTCATAGCCAGAATTGTCAAACTCATGCATTTTGCTATTCTTGCTTATTTTTGCTTTCTTATCGCATTCTCATCGTTTTCAGATTTTGTATGAGCTGTCAACTTCGTTTTGACAGTTCCGGCAGTCTGTCTCTCCAAAATGCATATACCTTCTCTAATTCTACTATGGAAAGAACACAAATAAATTGAACGAAAACTCTTTCTACGCCAAAATCACAACAAAAACGAAAGAGATCACACCTAAAAGAAGCAAACAAAAGCAAATGACGACACAAATTATTTTTAAAATTATTTTTACAGTTTTAAAACCTTGTTCTGATTAAAACATAAAGATTATTATAGTAGTTCCACAAACAAACTTCACTACAAAACTGCCTGTTAGAAAACACGATCTTGCTATACAGACGCAAAAAGTCAAACTGTTGTTTAAACAATGAAAATAATAACAATACAAACAAGATTTTGTCAAATCCCGCTTACAGTTCAGGATTACAATGTCATCACCGACAAATTTTTACAAGCGGGTTTGAACTTCAGATTTTAAATGTTCAACTGTTAGTCGGGATTTATTCAAGGCACTTGAGCAAAAGGAAAACAAATTCCTCTGCTTGGGCATTAGAAACCCATTAGAATTGGTGCCACTTTTCAATTCGATTGAAAAGTGATAAATTTGGAAGATTAAATAAAAATTATTTGTGTGAATGTAGTATGCATAAACGTTTGTTGACAAATTAATTTTTTCACAAATTAACATTAATTAACCTCTCTTTACTCGTGCTGGTCTCCCAAACCGACCAATGCGTATTGTATGATTAAGAGACCAATGCGCGTGAATAGGAAGGTTAAGTAAGTATTATTTTTTTAATAATAAATTGTATAGCAAATTTATTAAAAAAAATTTTTTATGAAATACTGTATATTTGGCGCATAAAAATTTCTCGAAATTCCGAGACGTCCCGAAAAATCCGGAGCAGTTTGGGATTGCAACCACTTTCTCAACTGTGGTCGCTTTCTCATCGAATCTTTCATGAGTAGATTCAGCTTCTTTCATGTGTAGATGCAACTTGTTTCTAGTAAAGCGTATACCACACATATAATTAAATGCACTTTAAAGACTTGCCTTCTTGATAGACAAATGCGTTTAAGTCAGATGAGACTTATAAAAAAGGTTCTTAGCTTAATCTTTATTTTAATTAGAAAAGTAAAAAGCATAGAAAGTCATCCACAGACATAAAATAAAAACAAACTAATATTAGAAAACAAACATGCTATAATTTGAAAAAAAATGAAAATAAAAAAAACACCTAAATGTTAGCATTTCGTTTTACATGCATCAAACAACAACCTAAGCAGACACTTGTACACACCCTCACTCACTCACTCACTAACTCACAAATAACTGTCTCCTGCACAGATTAATATCACATAAACCTCATTAAAACGTCAGTCTTCATTTTTATCCACCATTTTGAGTTGTTCCTGCTACAGCAATCAAGACGTTGCAAGGGCTCCACCACTCTTGATGTGCAACAATTTATCAAAAACCACACACACACTAACACACATGTAAACACATGCAAACACATGCTTACTTCTTATGTGTCAGCCAGCTCCTTGCTCTAAGCAAGGTTTATCTAAATAAACGCTAGGTAAAAATGTAGAAATGTGAGCAAACACGGAAATAATTCATTTTTACCAACAATATAGAATACTCAAAATAAAAATAACGTAACATTCTGAGTATATGACAAACAGACAGACAGTCAGACAGATAGATAAGGTGCTTGGTTCTGGGGGACAGACAGTAGGATTGACGCTACTCGCTACTTGATGCGTATTTCGCGTGCGATCGCAATAAATGTATTACATGCTCTTCAGCGCAAAAGAGATGGCAAAACATCATTTGTTGTAATGTTGTAAGCACATGTTTAAGCAAAAATACATTCATTACTTGCACCCCTCCCTTTTGGCCAAACTGGTGCTGTTGGCCAACGGCAGCAAGTCGCAGGCAATTGTCGCCAACTAGCTTCAGCAGTGAAGTGGTTTAGCTATTTGTTGACGTCATTTTCTTGCATTCGTGTATCTTCCACTTGTTTTATTTGCACATTTGTAGACATTCTTGGATTTTAATGAGCGGTTTCGAGTGCTCTGCACTAAAGATTTGCTGTACAGATTGTTTAGTTGAGCATGTGTGTATTTGCAAAAAATGGCATTTTGCAGTGTTTTTTAAGATGTGGCTTAGTAGAAGGATTATTTTTACGCTAATGCTGTGGCTAAGATGATGTTAAGATATAATTTGAACATGTTTTTGTACCGATTTTATTTGGAATTCGTGTAAATTGTTTATTTCTAGTGTGTTTAGTTGACTTTTGGCCTTGTGTAACTCTCTTAAAATTGGGAGGCTTAGATTTAAACATGGCCAATTGCACTTTTTTCTGGTTTAAAAAAAAAAAAAATGAAACGCTGATACAAGGTACCTGATTATTATTATTATTGTATTGTGATTCGCACTGCGACCTTAAGGTCTATTGTGCCCCTTCATGGAACTAAAGAACCTCCTTTAGTACCCAACGGGTCGGCATGTCAGCAGCTTCCTACAGGAGCAAAACGTCAGCACTTATTTTTGTTGTTGTGCAAATGAATAGTACATTGAGAGCGCTCAGTAAGTGCCCTGTTACGGTGGCGATCATGGGCTCATCATGGTCATGCATTGTTGTTGTTTCAATGTAAATTAAAAATTTGAGAGCAAGAGAGTAAATTTTCACCACCACGGTCGCCAAATGATTCGACAAAAATATGAAATCATGGGATCAAAACAGTGTTGCGTTGTGGAATTATTCACAACATTTGTGTTTAGGCACGAAAATAGTACACTTTTAGTACGAAATGTATGAAAGCAGTAATGAAACCTGCTTAATAGCAACAGTCATCAGTTGAAAAAATACTAAAAGTATCAAAAAATGTACTGGTGCTTAGGCATCATATGACCACCAGCATAACATACTTTCGTCACACAGCTCATCAAACGAAAAAAGGGAGTAAAAAGTGTCATGACCAGGGATCATATGACGACCACCGTAACAACATCCAAACGGACACAAGAAAAAACGAATAAAAAAAACCGAACAAAGAAAAAAAAAACGCGGCATGCAAATAATCAGTTGTTTGATACAATTGCGCGTGTGAGGTATCGCAAAATTCAATTGAAACCATTGCTGTAGTTATTGTTTCAGTCAAAATATAGATTTTTCGCTAATACATTAAAAATAGAAACGAACTGCTGACATAAAGCTTTCCAATGGGGCCTTTTGAAGCAGTATCGACGGTTGCAAATTCTAACCCTTATTTTCGATGAAATACAAAATTTCATTCTCTCTCTCTCCCTCCCTCTCAGCAAGTCTCTTGTTGAGGTAGGTAAAATCAAAAAAATTTGACGAACTGCTAACCCAAAACTACCTTTGCACGGGAGGCCATTTGAAGCAATTCATAGTCAGCTAAATTAAAGTGCTCTTTTTCAACGACTATGTTAAAATTACAATGGTGTGTCATACGTTGGGTCAGCGCTTTCAGCTGACTTGCAAGCATTCTAAAAGGCCTTTCGGAGTGCTTTTTTCCCGATGGGTAATTAGATAAATGATATGAAGGACTTATTGCAAGTACATGATGAGCCACATAAAAAATGTTTTCAAATAATCGACTTAAAAGTTTTAAAACAATATATACATATTTGTATGAAAAAATGGAATTGAACATGAAAACTTTTACAATTAGGTAAGAAGATAAAAAAGAACTTGCCAAAATCTCTTTAGTGGTTGTTGGCAATGCATTGAGTACCGAATGTATTCAGTCTAAAAAAATAACTTAAGCAGTCGACTAATAGTTTTATCATTCAGTTCCCAAAACTTTAAATATTTTTCTACATTTTCAATTCATGTGGCCTAAAGAAAAAAAATTATAGCAGTGAGTGGAATGCCGACCGAAGCGAAAACATATATGTAAAATATTAGTATTCCCTGGAAGACTTTGTCCTGCCACGGACCGCCTTACTGCTATATGTGAATTTTCATGCTAATCAGAAAAAATTATTATATTTTCACCCCCTCAACCTTTGATTATTTCTTTTAAAGTATTTTTTATTCAGATAGCATTTTTATTTTATAATTACACCAAACTATATTATTACCAGGGAAGACAGAATTATGAACGAAAAAATCTAAAATAAGTATGCTAATATGCTCTAAAAAATGGCAAAATATGCCATCAAATAAGCACGAAAAATGTCGAAGTCGGAGTTTTATTATTCAAAATTTTATTCAATAGTTCATAAAAAAAAACAAAACAATAGCCCTTTCAAGGCGTAAAAGTAAATATTTCAGTTTAAATAAATTATAATTTTAATTATAAAGTAAAATATTAATTCAATTTTAATCATTTAATGAATATTTTGTTTGGTAGCTCGAAGCCAATGCCAAAAGTCTCCTTCCGGACGAAGTCCATTATTTTATATGGTGCTTATAGCAAAAACAATGTATTGCATTCAGCGATTACACTGAACAATTAAATGCATTTTTATATTATCAAAAAGAAATTTTCTACGATTTTCAGCCAACAATGTTTTGTATTGTGAGAAAGACCGCTCGATATCGCAGGATGTAGTTGGGCACCATTTAAAATAAGGGACTTCGTTCGGAAGGAGACTTTCGGCGTATGGATCCATTGTCTGTGAGTTTTTAAACAAAATATTTTTTATACATATATAATATAATATCTCTTTATAAATATATATAATATCAAAGAAATTACAATGTTGCCAGATGTGAAGGAAGTATCAAAATTTGCCCGATTACAAGCTAAAATCTGTTCGAAAAGTTAAAAATATGTAAAAATATGCACAAATAAGCACAATCGTTATAAATATGCAAAATTATTAACAAAACGTCCAAATATGCAAAAGCATATATTATATGCATTTGCATATAATTGTCTTCCCTGATTATTACATTTAAATTGAATATTGTTGATATAAAAATAAAATACAGGCAGCACTATTGAATGAAAAATAATCATCAAAAAGGATATTTAATTTTTTCTTTCAATGTATATGTAGAGCTGTAGCTAAAATAAAATAAATTTACTTTTTTTTTATATATGATATTTTGTTTCATGGGTCTTGATGTCTCTTTTAATGCCTGCATTTGAGATCTTGCTACAAGGAAAACAGAAAACATAGCAAGCAAAGTGCAGTTTATATTCTGCCCCCGATTCGGTTCATCCGTACATCCGGTTCATCATTAATGCACATTATTTTCATCTTTTATCACTTCATTATATTTTAAATTATGGGTTTTAATATAAAAAAACAAAGTAAAATATAAACAAAATTATAAATTGAACTTATTGAAATAATTAATATACACTTAAAATACATAATAATGTACACATACATAAAATTTGTATTTACATACATTTCATTGAATTCATTTACATTATTTTCACCATTTGCGTCATTAATCATTGCATTATATTTTTAAAAAAGATACTATAGGCTTATGGTAGCTGAAATAAGAAACAAAAAATTTTGGACGATGCAGTCCCACTCATGATAAAATTATTAGTAGGTAGCCTTGACATCTACTTATTTTCTCACGAGCTGCGACCATCGAATTTTAAACAAAAGAAAACAATATAAAGTGCGTGTGTCACACACACCGTGGCAGCTTTCAGCGAAGTCAATAGCTGGCAACTGTTTTTTTTAAATTTGAGTGAGAAACCTTTGCAATTAAATAATCCATTCACAGCAGATGACTCCTCTGAATGCGGCCAATATGTGTGACATACGTTCTCTATTTTATTTTATTTTGCTCGACATTCGATGGTCGAAACACGAAATGTCACTCCTATCTATTACTTATTATATCATGGTCCCAGTCAGAGAATATGCTGGCGACATTTATAAAACTATAAATGTTTTTATGTTGGTCATGAAACTCAAATACACGCTCTTGAATATTGGCTACCAGGCGCTCAGCATATGCAGCAAGCATGGCAAAATTAAACAAGGTAGTGTTAGGGCGATGAGCCGGTGACCGAAACTGTCAAAACGAAGTTGACATTCCATACAAAATCTGCAACCATCTGCTGACAAATCGTTCCTTTATAAAAAAATCATGAAGGATATTTACTGTTTTTCTGTCAATGTATATGTAGATCTGTAGCTGAACTAAAATACATTTACAACAACAATTACCAAGGGATCTACTACAACGACGAACAGAGAAGAGCAGTATCACATCGGTTGCGCAACGTTAGAGGGGATGAACCGAATTGGCGGCGGAAAATAAACAGCACTTTGGTTGCTATGGTTTTTGTTTGCCTGGTAGCAAGATGTCAAGTGGAGGCATTAAAAGAGACTTCACGGCCAGTCAAACAAAAACGAAGTATCAAAATTTTTAAATTTATTTTATTTTAGCCTACAGCTAGCTCTGCATATACATGAAAAAAAAAAACAGTAACATTCAATAGCTGCATTCCCGTGGTCGTTGATCTAGAGCGCGGCTCTATTTTTTCAAAAAACAAAAATTAAAACTATCTCGATTTCTAGCTCTATTTCTGATCTTAAAATGCTGCCAAGTTTCAATCATTTTTTATCAAAACGAACATAGTTGGCAATTCTAAATAACTATTCATTTTCCTATTCTGACGTTTCACCGCTCAATGGGCGTTTTGGTATTGTTGTTTTCTTGTGTTATTGTTCTGAAAACAGCTGTTTCAAGACTGGTGACAAATTGTTATAAAGTTGAACTAACGTTGTTTTACTGAGATTTGATCTGATCTAGTGCCACGGGAATGCAGCTAATGTTTCGCAGCGGTGCAAAGGGAGGGGAAGAACAATGCGTTCCTATCTTGTAATCTTTGCTGTCTGTATTGATGACGAGAGTTACTCGGAAAAAAACAATGACGCAAACCAAAGATTTACCCTCTATCAAAATCGTTCAACGCGCCTAAAGAAGTTTTCACTTCAAAAATGTGGAATGTAGAAATACAATGAAAAGTTTTTATTTTGGCATTAACTTTTATGCCAACAGCTCTGACCCTAAACACGAACGATGTACTTTGACTATACGTGCGTGCGATACTTTTATTTGAATTACGATTGAATAAAATTTCACTTAAAACGTAAGAGCAAATACATTTATTTCAAAATCTATACAAGAACAGATATTTTAAAAAATTTGCAATGGATTTTACATTCCACATTGTTTCCTTAATACTATAATTTTCGATATAACTTAATTATTTTCATACAATAATATTTCAATATATTGTACATAAATTAAAAATTTAACTTTACAAAATGACTCTTGATGAACTTTATTGAACAAGTTTTTCTTAAAGCATCTACCAGAGCATATTTTAGCTTACAATAAACACTAAACAATGCCACTCTTGAAGTTAGCTTTAACGAGTAAAGTTCCGATTATTTCCAGAATAAATTAAATTTGACGCATTCTGCGATGTGCTTTGTTTTTCTACATCTGTTTTTTGAAAACACAAGCATAAGTCACAAAAGCATAACAACATTAAAGCTTACTTTCTATCTTAATACCCCGCAAATATAATACAAAAACTTTGAGCACATAACTTTCAAGACGATTTATCATTTGTTGTCTAGCTGCGGGAAGAAAAAAAACACATGTTTCTGTAAAAGTTAAGTAAATATGTGCTGCCAACTTTATATTCAGTCATGAAAAAAGGCAGTTATAACATTTGTTGCTAGATCATTTTTGGATTTATTTACAATTTCTTAACAGAAACTTTCGTGCTTACGACTGGTTTGTTAAGTTTAACAAATAAAACTTTTTATTTTATGTATCTAAATAGTCAGTAAATTGATGCAGAAGCACCTTAAAACTAAAAACAACAACATAATAAATAATGCTGACCAAGAAAACTAAACCAATACTTTAGATAAATATATGAATTTTCACTTAAGATATTAAATTCGTGGTTTGGTTTGACCAAAGAACCACACTTTCATCAACGCCATGAGTAGCTAACCACAAATCATTGAATATGCTATTCAATACGAATTCAAGCGGTAAGGCACAGAAGCTGTGGTAAAATGTGCTGAAAAGCCAGCAACTTGAAAAAGCAGAAATTGCTCATTTTTCGGTTAAAGTTCAACGTAGTATTGCATTTTTAATATTAAAATATTCCAGGCAACTCATTAACTTAATGTGCTGAGCTTAATTTGGCAGTATACCTTCTTTTCATTAATAACAACAGTTGCTTTTATGTTGCCGGCGCAGAGAATTCAGAGAATCAAGCAGGCATTTTAACTTTATTGCGAAAAATGGCAGATTTCAGCAGATGCGGTTGTGCTGAACAAGTTAAAGCGCTGCTGCGTAAATTAAAATGGAATTTTTGAATGAAAAGTAATACGCTGCCGAAATGACTTGAAAACTACAAAAAGAATATATTAAATTATTTAAATAAGCAAAGATATTACAGGAAAATTAACATTACCATTAAAGGTAATAGCGTATTATATATGTACAATATGTTAAGAAAACATTAAAGCTTTAGATAATTAGGTGTGATAATTGAGATCATTGACTTAATTGGGGTTATGGGAATGACAATATAAAGGCTCCAATACCATTTCAGTTTAAGGCCAGATAAAATAACACAGATGTAATGGCTTAACATATTCTATATATATGTATATGCTATATAACCTTGTAAAATATTTGACTCTTATTGCTTTTTTGCAATTTTATAGCAAATAACATATTTCCACGTTTATTTTGCTAGGCATTAAATGAAAAAATGTTTTGCAAATATTACGTTATAGTTGCCTTATTTTGTAGATTTTATGCGAATGTTTTTTTCCCAATCTACTCACTCTGACTTGTTCAACGCTTTTCGGCGCCTTTAGGTTTCAAACATGCTGACGGTCAGGTGTAAAGCTCTATATCTGGAATTCGAATTTTTCTTTACTATACTCTACTCTACTTTACTCCACTCTACGTAACTTTCTTGACGTTAGTGTAGCGTATAAAAAATGCATTACTTATTTAGCGTACACACGTAAAATATGTTGGTGGTGGTGCTGGAATGAATTTAAGTTCGTTTTTACGAGTAGTGTTGCCGCCAATTCGGTGTTGTTGTTATTTTAGGAGCGTGTTTTGCATAAAGACCACTCGAACCAGCTGGGCTTTGCTAAGTGGACTCTATACTAAGAGTGCAAAGAAGTTGTTTCAGGTATGAATATTTGTGCTACCACATTAAATATTAACTTAAATGTTGCAAAAGAACAAAAATGTTTGTCTTTTTGTTTATGTATGCACGAGTGTGTGTATTTGCATGTTTAGTATACAATATTATGATCTTGTTGTCAGTAGATGATAATGTTTTAAACAAAGTATCTACCACAAGTTACAGCAGATGTTAAGTTGTTATAAAGAAACAAAAAAGGAATATAGTACGAAATGGTAACTGTAATAATATTTATATGGAAGTTATTTATAATATAAATATTGACACAAAAGTGTTTCTCTCGCACTTTCAGTTTAATATTTGATATAGGAATCTAAATAAAATTATATGACTTGGGCGTGTGCAACCTCTTACCTAATGAAGTTATAAAGAAAAAGTTCTGAAATTTTTAATAAACATAAATGTAACTTTGTAGTAACTATAACTACAAAGTAAAATATAGTTACTCTTTTATAAAGTTACTATTGTTATCATAAAGATCGAATATATAAAAGAAATTTGTGAAATGAAGAAAAAGTTTTTAATTTGTTTAGTGCGGTTAATTTATTAAAATCAAATCGTTTTATTCTTATTTTTATTAGAGCTATTCACAATCATGTGCAAATGGGCTTGCATCATAGCATTTACAAAATGGTAGAAACACGGATGCATTGACTATGCTATTGCAAGTAAGCAACTCTAAAAACACATGGTTTATATTTACTATACTTATGCAATACTGAAATGCACACTGACAGCGGATAGTGTAAAAAAGAAAAAATAGAAAAATAACTAATATGGAAAATAAGGACAGCCATCAAGCTTTTTTGCGACACTAAATTTGTTAAAGCACAATTTCCAATAAAAAATTTTTACTTTTCATCGATCAGCTGTGAATTTTATGTTTTGCAACAAGGTCTTGCAGCAAACTCACAATTGGTGGCAAATTTTTACAATTGCACAAATTTGTTATCTCAAATGCACAAGATTGTGAATTGTCCTATTGCTTTATTTTGTCTATGTGACTATGTTTTGCATAATCCCTATTTATTTTGCTGTGTGCTAGCCGCTTATCTGCGTTGCATGCGCTGTTATGTTATGCGAAGCTAACTGGACCATTACCTAAAAAAGCAATTTACAATTGATAGTAAATGTTTGCAATTGCATAATTTTGATCGTGAACAGCCCTATTGTGTTTTTAGGGTTCTCTTCAAACGGCTTATGTTGTCAAACTTGTTATTGTTTTTGCACCAAGTTTCATCAAGCAAAGAACAAAGCAAGTCCATATTATATTAATAAATATATTTGTATTTTAATTTGAAATGTTTTAAACACTTTATTAATGAAAAACCTGTTAACAATTTTGTTTTACTATTGCAAGAAAAATTAAATGTGCCTAGAAAAACATGTTTTAAAAATAAAAATAATATAAATTTGGATATTTTATTACACATCTCTCCAAATTGTGTTAAAGCTTTGCTGAATTTTCAAATGTTATTTATATGAAATCAAAATACTTTGATCGATTAAAAAATGAACCCTCCTCATACTCCACTTCGCCAACTAAATAATGTCATATCGGTATCATTTTTAAAGTAAGACTTCCACTAACATTAATCAAAACCATTTTCGAAAAAATATTTTTGAAATAAAACAAAACAATATTATTTATTTTGTGTTTTGTCTATTCTTGACATAAAAGTAAATGAAAAAACTCGTAAAACTACGATTTTCCCGTACAAACGTAAGTGTCTACTTTTTTTTTAGATAATAATATGTTTAAATTAAGGTCTCTAAAATTAATCAATAACGTAAAATCAAATAATTTTGTGTAACTTCAAAGTTTGTTCCTTTTCATGCATCAAACCATAAATAAAAATTTTTCGAAGACATTTAAAAAAAAAAAAAAAATATAAAAAGCGGTGAAGTTTTACTTAAACTTCATTTAGTATATGCTCTTACTTAAGAGAAAATATAAAATTTTCCTCGATTTTGTTCACCTTTTAAAAAAAGGAATTTTGTTCAAATGTCGAAAATGCTAATTTTACGTTTGTTTTTACTTGCTTTGTCACCATTCTTGTTGCTATAGGTCTAAAGGACATACTCCTATGTTTTAATTGATTGCGACCATTTTCAGTACACATCTATTAATCTATTTGGCTAGCCATCTGATCGAGTTTCGTAGATCGGTCTACTTTTGTGTGTACCTCCTATACAAAATCATGTGAAAAATTAATATAGGTCCAAAGAGGGAACTCTAGAGTCTAACCGATTTAAGCAATATTCATATCAGTAAGCATATAGTAATTTATTTGACTAGTCTTCTGAGCAAGTTTCGTTCAGATCGGTCAACCTTTGTATCCTCCCATAGGAAATCATGAGAAAATTTAATATTAGTCCAAAGGAGGTAACATTAGAGTCTTTTCGATATCAACCATTTTTAGTAAACATATTTTAATTTATTTAGCTTTAATATATGAACCTTTCATACAAAAGCATGTTAAAAATTTATGTAGGTTCAAAGGAGATTCCCCTAGGGACTGACCGATTTCAACCATTTTTGGTATTTTTCTTAGATCGCAGTGGACTAGCAGTGTACTACAGTAGGAAAACTTAAGACTATGTGAAAACATCAGTGCAAGAGTTGGATTTAGCAAGTCATCCATAAGTAATTTAAAAAAAAAAAATACAAAAGAACCTGCTCAATCAAATAAAAATCGTGCTCAGGTTCTATGAGAAAGACCTCTTCGTCAGAAGACCGGCTTCTTCTGAAGAGAATATGTCAACAATATCGGTTCCAAACTGCGGAACTTTATTTTTTTTTATTGTTTTGCACCTAAATATTGTGATTATTTTGTCATTTATATTTTATAACACAATCAAAGGGCTTTAGAGTATAATAAACGATTTTCTAGGCTAATTTAAAAAATGTCCATTACTATTGCAAATTGATTTCTCATCAACCGCTAAATCCGCGTATTAGATTATTGCTTTTGTAATCTTCCATTTCTACAGACACAATTTATTGGTTAATAATCACTTAAATTTCATTAGAGGATTATTTTAAGCGAAAGCCTTTATAAAATAATTGCATTGCATACACAAATATATTCAGCTAATGCTTTTAATACCCTTTTGCCCCTGAGCAAATGATTGCAATTGAGTATCTCGAACTATTGCTGTTAACCATTCATGTTTTGCAAATAAATTTACAAAACGTCGATCAAACTCGGATGTTGTTTACCTTGAATGTCAGTTAGTTTTCACGAAAATCAAACAGCGACAACAAAAACAAGTAAATTGATTGGCGGTTTGCTATTTTGATTGCAAATTACAACAATAAATTGAAGAGAAAAATAAAGCAAATTAAAATCCTGCGGACATATCAAAAAGAGAGCATTACACATGCTAACACAGGCGTAGCAGGGTGCAACTTGGAGGGTGCTTTGAAAAATTTTCCAAATTTAATTTGCCTAACTTTACAAAATAAACAAAAAACAAAAATAAAAACACAGAAGAAAGGATTTAATTTGAATATACTTTTCTGTTATTGATTTTATGTGTTTTAAATGCAAAGAATGCAAAACTACAAACAGAATAGTTTTTTTTTTGTGTGTTTGTTTTGCATTGACTATACCACAGCAGCAGCACGTTTGAGGAAATGTTTATCTAATCATGGTCAGGTGGTTGTGAATTCAATAAGGACATCAACATAACGGTCAACGGATAAAGTCAATTTATCAAATCGAGCGACAGTCAGATAAAGCGCCAGCCACCAACAAATTGATGACTCTAACCTTGTTTTTATTGTTGGCTAGACGCATTTCAGTATGCGCCATTGATGTTGGCTTTAACAGTGTCGAAGGCCGGAAAACCGCACTTAAACTGCAGTAATTTGGCCTGACGTAGCTGCAAATTGATAGATGTTCATCATTAGAGTGCATGAATAATTTTGGAGTCTCGTTGGAAACGTCAAAAAAAGAAACATTGTTTGGACAAAAAACAGCCAGTGTTGATTGACACAGGATTTCAATAGGAATTAGCCAATTTTAGAAAACTAAAACTTAAATATTGTAGCTAAGAGAAAATTTGTGGAGTTGAAAAATCGAAATGATGCAAATAAGTTTCGAAATGATGCAAAGATTTCCAGAAAGGAAGCAACATAAAATATTTTTACAGGTTACCTTTTTTACCTACTGCAAGTTTGGTATAAAACTGTTCAGACTTTTCGATTGTCCACAGGAGTTTATTTATTATATGTTCTTTACAATAATTATAATTCGCGGTAACTTTTCCGATGAATTAAACACATAAAAGCAAAATCCTAGCACATCACGTATGAAAACTTGCAATAGTTAAAGAAACACACGCCTACAATCAAATAAATAAATTGTAGGAGGAGAGCGGGGACTCAAAGAGTAGAGAGTTTTAATACAGAGAATGAGTTTTAATAATAAAGACACACAAAAGTTCTCGGGATTTTACAGCAAGTATTGCTGGCAAAAGATTTCCTTAATTTAATATAGCTTTATTTTAAAAAGCCGAATTCAAAACATTTTACGCTAGAAATACGTCAAAATCTATCCTACATGTATTGCTCTCACACTCTCTTTAAAAACTCTTGTCCTAGATTAACTCTTTTACTCTTGTCTTCGCTTTTAAAAAAACATATAGAAATTTGTGAAGTCTTTCACACGCTTCAACAACAACAGCAACAACAGCTTTGTATAGAGCAGCGGTCGGCACCCAAGAATAATATATGTATATTTCTTGGTCGGCACCCATAAAGCACATGCTGTGCCAAGAGTCACACGATTTCTTATGCTCTTTGCAGCTTTGTTTCAGATGATAAACAATTGTTTTGTCTCACTTCCACTTACAGTTTCATTTTTAATATTGTCAACTCTTACTATACATACTATATCTATACTATAGAGTCAATCACAAAGCAAAATAGACAAACTGTTTCGTTAGGTGCTATCCTTTCCATCTTCAGTAGTCTCTTTAAGCTATGATCAATAAATGTTTAAGTTTTATATGATTTAACACTTGTTCGAATAAACTCTTCGAAATTATCATGACGTTAAAACAAAGGTTTTGATTTTAGGTCAAGCCTGAGTGAGTGGAAATACTCACTCCAATAGCATAAAATATCGCTGCTGGACCGTTTTTATTACTCTCTTAGCAACAACACGTTGAAATAGCGCGAGAAATATAAAAATATACCCATTAAAAAAATGAATATTAAACATTAATGAATGCTTTATAGTCATAACTTTTGATTGGAAAGAGATATTGGGATATGTTTTCAAAGAAATTATTTTTGATGCTTTACTTATTTGTCAGAAATTTCGCCAAAAGTAATCATTATTGTTTTGATGACAATGAAAATGATGACTATTGAAAAGTTTAACAATATTAGAAAATTTTTTTATATATCAGCAAAGTTTTATCATATGAAAGGTTAGTAATCTCGCAATAAAATTGGAACTTTTCTGTACTAAAACATTTTTAAAACATTAAAAAAAATATCAAACACTGTGAGATTCGAACCAACAACTTCCAGAGTGTAAGTGTACTAGTCTAGCCACTGACTATACCTATATTGCTATAGGTAACAAAAGCAATAAACAAACATATAAACCGAACCACCTAATATAGAGTATTATTGAGAGTACCAACTTATAACCAAGATTTTTAACCATGTAGTCAGAAAACGAAAGTTTTTCTTGTTTTTATTTTTACAACAAAAAAATTTTAAATAAATTTTTTAGTAAATAGTCAATATTTTGGAACTTTTAGGAATGGTACAGTTTAAACTAATTTTTATTAAGAGCTTGCATTAAAATTTTGAACAAAAAATTTTAATAAATATATATCAACAGTGAAGATATTGATATCGAAAGTCAAAACTTTGATTTTCATGTCATTTTCTCTCATTCTTATGGTTGGTTTTCACTATGTCATTTTTATGATGACGCAAAATTTTTTAACTTGAAATATCACCTTAATAAAACTCTAGAACATTTTCTGCTTAGCTCCATTTAATTATTTATTTGTTTTTATTTTTCCAAGATTGCCAGATGTAGAAAAAATGTTAACATGTTGTCATTTTCAATTTGATTGACAACAACTGACCACTGAAAATGACATAATGAAAACCAAGTATTAGATAACGATGTTTTACGAAAAAAAGCTGTGTTCTAAAATGTTCTGAAATTTTGAAGATATGTGAATGTTTTTGGTGTCAAAATAACACAAATTTGTCAAAATTTAATTGTAAAACATTTCCGATGCCAAAAAGTATTTCAATAAACAAACTTGACGTCAGTTGAATAGGAGTGAAAGGGGTGTGGTCAAAATAATGTATGCAGCAATGTTACATAGAATACACAAAATATGTGTATTACATTGAGGGAATCTGTTTAACTATTTTGGTTTGTATTGAGGCCAAACGAACCAACAGAAAATGAGTTATATTAATATATTTTATCCCTGTACTTTTTTGACAGAATGTATTGTTCAATCTCGTTTAGTGATGGATCACCACATGGATCCATCACTACACTTCAGAGTCAATACTGAGTGGGTAGATCTGAGTGGACTGAAATCCGGTTAACGCCGCCCAAAGAGATCAACAAAAATAGCATCTCCAAAACCAATATAACGCCAGATTGTCTCGAAATTTTGACACGTATCGTTTAGAGAATGATAGTTCCATAAAAATATGAATTGGTCAATAGTAATTTCTTTTTTTTAAGCTATTCAATGATTTTATTAAGTATTATAATGTTAAAATATTATTCGTATTAAAATATTATTTCTATGTAAATGGGATTTTAATAGGTTTCGAACCCACCCTTTGTGAAATCATTATGAGCACTAAATCTCACATCTATTTACTATGTACTTACCCATTGTGTTCTTATGACTTTTCAGTTTTTTCATTATATATTTGTTTTATCCAGCTCAATTCATCAGATTTTGAACAAGTAAAAACAATGTAAGTTCTATAGCCCAAGGAAAATTTAAAATTCCATTCCAATTAGCGTACTTTTTCCATAAAAAGCTTATATCAAAATAATTGTAATCATATGGCAACGCTATGCTTAATGCTGCATTATTTCAACACAAAGTGAGTGGACAACACACACTTAAATGTATGTATGTATATTCATATAACCCAGTGTGCTAAACGGATTCGTTTCGAATTCGAGATGGACTTATTTCTTCGTATTTTGTATCCGAAACGGATTGGGTTTCGCATCCGGAACTGATCCTTTTTCGTATGAAATTCCTCTCAAAAATACAAATCACTTTTCAACCTTTTTCGGATTCGCCACGGAATCGGAACGGACTTCATATACGAATCCGTTCCGGATTCTTTTTTTTTTAAATAATGCGAATTTGCAAAGGACTCGTTCTTTTTAAATAGTTTTTAAATAGGTTAAAGCCATAGTAGAACAAGGCAAAGTTGTGTTAGAGCTGAATGTGTTCTCTTTGTTAGTGACCAGAAATAACTCAGCCATTTTGCTCTTTTTGCCAATTTCTGCTTTCATATTGAATTCTCATTGGTTGCAGATTTTGTATGAAATGTCAACTTCGTTTTGACAGTTTGGTCACCGGCTCTCCGTCCTACGTATTCTAGGGATCAAAAATAAGAAACTTTGCCCGAGAAACTATACCTCTTAAACGAATTCTTATGCCCCAACTTCTGTCCCGTAGGATCAAATTTTGAAAAATCCCCCTTTGACCCATTTAGAGTGCCCTAATCGAGTCCAAATGTATGACCGACCCCCACTAACTTTGGAGGGCCGATCCACCTATGACAGTGGCACACCCCCTGGAACCCAAGTCGAGTTTGAGGGAAAGAGAAACATAAGGAAAGGGGAAAGAACAGACTTGAATGTACCCAAGATTGATAAATATAGGTTATGCCACTTGCGAGAAAAGCACTCTTTTTCGCTTTTGTTCGAACTGCCAAAGTAGCTAAAAACTATGCAGATTCAGGTTTTTCTTGATTTCTTTTCATCCTCAAAATCTCTCAAGTGACTTAACTTGTATGAATCAACCTTAAATGTACCTGCAAGTTTTTGACAATATGCTTTGTTCTTTTGTTTTCTTCTTATGTTTCATTTTATTAACGGAATGTACGGATAGTTATCTCATTCACAATCAAAATGTCTAGCGAGATGCATTATTTGATCAAGGTAAGCCGGCATCATTATCCAAAAATAATATTGACTAACTGCAAGCACGTTTTAGACCGGTTGGTGCACCTGCATTTTATAGAAAAAAAAAAACGATCGCCGAAAGCATTAACTGTATCGTGAAGGAATTAGTGAGCATTTGGAATAATTTCGAAAAACATTTTGGAAAACACACTCATCGTGTATATGACGTGCTGATTCCAATTACTATATTTTTTCTGCGTCGAAGCTTGATCTTCAATTTATTAAAAATCTTGTTGAATTTCGGCACATAAATGAACGAATCGCCAATACAGCTTTGACCAAGTTCGGCAATCATTTATGGTACTTATAGCAAACACTAATAGGACTTGAATTTTTTGATAGACGTATTGACGTAGAGACAAAACGACAGCACTTCAGAAAACTGGCGAAATCAAAATCGTCAAACAAGCTTTCATCAAGTTTAATTCCGCCGATGTTTCGAATTTAAGAATCAATGAATTTCGTTCATCGAATACTGAACATTTCTTCAACTCATTGTATGTGAATGTTGTTGGTGAATTTTTGGAGTAATAATGATAGCATGAGTTTATTGAAAATCGATTTAAGTTGTTGAATTAAAAATGAAAAATGCTTGCGGGCAGAAGAAGTCGTCAAAAACATTTACATGTGTCGTTAACGATGCTGCTGAGAGAGCAATAAATCTTATGTCGGGATACAACGATAAAGTAACGTCATTGAAAGCGGAAAAACAGGCTTCACTTCTCGTGTAAGAAGACCATTGTAAACTCTTTCAATCCGGCACAACAAAAGCCAATATTTCTGAACGCATGCAGTAAAAGAAAATCCATCCTCAATGATTAAAATAAATTCCTTAAAAATATGGTATCACATTCAAAAATGGGTCAATCCTGTTTTAATTTTTTTTAATATCTGTTACCATAAAATGGGCTAAATACTGCTTTAATTTATTTTGAAAAAAATTTCCTTGAAAATTATAAAATAGAAAATTATACGAAAAAAAATTAATATGTTGATTTGGACCGAACTTTTTCCAATGGACCGAAAAATTTACATACATTTCATCTAAAATAACTCTCCGAGAACCGGAATTTCGAGCAGGAAGGAGCCATTTTTGACAATTCTTGGACTTTCAAGAGTTATAATTGCTTCATTTAAAACCATCGTATTTTTCAGGGAGGGAGGGGGGTCACGGAGGATCACAGATACTTTAACAAAATCCATACAAATAAAATTTGCTATACTGTCCGTACCTTATTTATAGCGGAAAACACACGCTCACCTGAAGCTGATATTATTACGGAGTACGCAGTACAACGGTCGAAAAAATAGTAATTTACTGCCAAAAGCAGTACATTTGGTCACATTTAATTATATAAAAAAGTTGTTTAAAATAAAAATAAGTACTCAATTGTATTTCGTATCCTAATTCCACTGAAAATAAAATATTTTATTAAAAATTTAAAACTGTCTATTATGTTAACGTTGTTACCATTTTTTTGACGAATCCGTCGAAACATAAGAAAGCGAAATCCCTACTGAGGTACTCGTAACAGGTTCGAAACGGAGCCGCATCCGTTTTTGTGTTCATTGGGAAAGCACATTAACAAACACGGCGCAGTATCAACACAATTACAGTAATAATTTTTTTTTGAGCCGGTGCCGCATTGCTGTTATTAATGTTGTTGTTGTTGTTTTCGTTGCTGTTGTGGAGTTAATCAAGTGCAATTTTCAGAGCAAAATTACCGAAACAAAGCGTATTTTGAGCTAAAACAACCGAATAAAAAAAAAGCAACAATCAGATGGAAATTTTTGTGGAAATATGAGCAAAGGCATGTAGATGACACAAGAAAAAACAACAACAACAAAACAAGAAATCGCAGTAACACCGAAAACTACTACTCCAGCGCATTATATTAGTTATCATCGCGATCAACATAAGCAAAAATAATAATTATAAACAGCAGCAACAATGCCATCATTATCATCACCAACAACATCATCATCAGATAAAGCAACAGCTAAAGCAGCAACAATAATATTAAGCACAACAACAGTAATAATCGCAACAACAACACCTAAAAACCAATTACAATTAAATCTACGCTTGGCTAGTCAAGTGAAACGTTCCAGTTCGCAATCAGAAAAAAAAATTTTCCAGAAGAACAAGAAAAGCTTTTCTACGTCGCATTGTGACTTTTGTCCCATTCGTCGCAAAAGCAGCAGCAGCTTTTGATACTTTGAGTTATTGTCCCGCTTGCTAATTATAAGCATTTGCATTTGTATGCGTTGGAGTTTTTGAGTTATTGCGCACTACGCATAGCTTCTCCTAGTTGAGTATGTACTTGCAATGAAATGACGTTTTTATTTGTTTCTTCTCTTCCCTATTTTGAGTTAAAGTGAATAAGGATTTTTTTTTGTAGCAACCCAAAAATTACTTTGCAAAATTTATATTCTGCGAAGAGCGATAGCAACGAATGAGCTACTCTAGAAATATTGAAATAATTGCAAAATCTTATAATTGAAGCAGTTGTAAATTCGATTGAAACAAGTTTGTAGATTGATTAAAATATACCAGCGTAACAAAGAAAGCCAAAGTTGCAACGTGCAGATGTGCATGAAAGTCTGACTTCTTAGAATTATTTTGAGAAAATTAATTTAACAATTGTTTCGGCATTCAAAACATACAATTTTCTTGGAAAATGTTGTCGATACACAAGGAGTATACATTTACAAATCTGTAAAATAACGCTTTCAAGCAACTTCAAGTTACTTGAATTGAGTACGGAAACAGACCAAACAGTCGTTAGCAACATTTTTTTAGCAACATTTAATAGCCATGATTTTACCCTTTGGTGAAAAAAACTGTTTATATTTACACAATTTATGTTTTTGGTAGCTTTTTGTGAAAGTTATGGAATATTGGAGTTTTTCAAAATAAAAAAGTTTAAAAAAATAATACAGCGATTTCATTTTAAACGTACCGGCCCTACGGAACGACTGTATCCGATTTAGGTCAAATTTTGCATGGGGCATCACTAGTGGAAAAGAAAAATTCAAAAATTCTTTGTTGTAAAAAAGTTTGTTGTGAATTTTGGCGGAATTACAGGGTACATAAAATTGACAAAAATTGGAAAAAATGCCGAAAGTCGATTTTTACGAAAAGTCATATCAGAAACATTTTTTTACCGAATGTTAATTTTGAACTATCGTTGGAAAGCTATTAAACGGGATTTAATCTAAAAATAATGTAAGGAACTTTTGGTGGGTGGATGTTCCATTACTTGTGGTAAGGTATTTGACTTCGAAGTAGGGGTTCAAAGAACATTATTTTAAAAATCTTAAAACTATAAAAATTATCTTTTCAATAATATAAAAATAAGGGTGGGGACTAGGGCTGCCAGGTCCCGATCTCAACGCGGGTTGTCCCGATTTTCAGCCTAAATATGTGCGTCCCGCGAAGAGCTCACGCGGGACGGCCGAATGTCCCGATTTCTTGAAAAAAAAATTTTTTCTTGTAATATTTTCACTATTTTTTAAAAATACTGCCTACGTTTTTATTTCTTCATGGCTAAATTTGTACAGATTTTTTGTACGCAACTAATTAATTGCACCGAATCGCATACTTTTCAAGCAACCGAACAGTGCGTGAAATAAAGAAAAAGGGAGCGAATAAAACAATAACATCATTCTTTGTGGATATTGTTAATTTTGCTTTGCTCATTTTCACCCACGATGTTCGTTAAGTTCAACATATCGCATACTTTTCTAGCAATCAAACATAGCATGAACGAAAGAAAACAAAACGAAAAAAACAATAAGTGCATTATGTAAAATTCATTATAAAATACAAATTTCGAATTTTTAGATATTAATATGTGTTAGTAAAAATATAAGTTTATTTTGTTTCTATATTCATTTATTTGAGTTCTCTGTCACTGATTTTTGTTTAAAATATAAAATTTCTTTTTTAAAGTCACATAAAACTCGAAAAAATCGATTTTTAGCAAACATATTTAAAGTTTTTTTTTTGTTATTCTAAGCGTACTGGACGATTGAATCTCTGTCCCGATTTTTTTTTCTGTAAAATCCCGATTTTTTTAAAAAAAAAACCTGGCAGCGCTAGTGGGGACTCAATGAGTTCATGAGATAAAGACATTTTAATATCTAAAAAAAAGCTGAAATTAAAATATATTTTTGTTTAAATGTTAAAATGACCATATCTCATGAACCCATGAAGTTCCCTTCCTAATTTGTATATTGTTGAAAAGGTACTTTTGACAGTCGTAAGAAAAAAATAATTTGAATTTTTTAATGGTGCTCTTCAAACCGCTACTTCGAAATCAACTATCTTATCAATCAATTAACCATATCCCATTCACCCAATGTGCCCCACCCTAATATGTATATTGTATAATAGGTAATTTTACTAGCTTTATGAAAAAAAAATATTTTAAATTTTTAAATGGTGTTATTCGAATCCATTCTTCGTAATCAATTACCTCACCGCAAGGGATGGATTACCTAGCCACCAAATATCACAAAATTATTTTAAGATTAAAGTGCATATAATTTTCTTTCCAACGGTAGGTCAAACTTAAAATTCGGTTAAGAAGTGTTTATGGTATGAATATTCGTAAAAGCTGCTTTTCAACGTTTTTGCGATTTAATATTGTGCACCCTGTAGCTCCGCCAAAAATTACGTCAAATTTTTTCTGTTCCATGCAAAGTTTGAAATAAATCTGATATGGTCATTCCGTAATTTTTATTTTTCCGGGACGTTTCAAATGGAATTGCTGAATACCTTTATTTTTGTTTCTATGAATTGTCAAAAATAAAAAAAAAACAATTCAAAAAATAAAGCTAAAAGAATGATAACTATCATTTATCACATTACAAAGAAACAAAAAGTTTTTGTTTTGCCTAGAAAAAGGATAATTTTAAAAAACTTCTTTCAAGCCTAAAGCATAGTACTCTGTTCAGTTTCATGTGAAATTCCACTCAAATCTCCATACAAAAAGTGACAGCTGCGAAACAAGCATGTAAATTTTCACAACATGTTCGTCAAAGCAGTACTCTGTTCCGCTGCGTGAAATTATCGCAACATGTTTCTGAGCAACATTTTTTCAAGACAATTTAATTGTACTGCCTATTTATTTTGAATTGAAAAGAGAGAGATCATATGAAATATCCCAACTTGTTCTCTGAGTCTCTCTGAGAAACGTTGTCATAGGAATTCCTCGCAACAAACTTTAAGTCAGAATTTTCACGCAACAAATAAATAGATGTTGCCAGCGTAGCTTAAAGCCTAGTACTCTGTTCGTTTGCGTGAAATTTCGCTAGCAACATCTATTTATTTGTTGCGTGAAATTTCTGACTTAAAGTTTGTTGCGAGGAATTTCTATGGCAATGTTTCTCAGAGAGACTCGGAGAATAAGTTGGGAGATTTCATATGATATCTTTCTTTTCACTTCAAAACAAATAAACAGTTAAATTAAATTGTCGTGAAAAAATGTTGCTCAGAATCATGTTGCGATAATTTCACGCAGCGGAACAGAGTACTGCTCTGACGAACATGTTGTGAAAATTTCCACGCTTGCTTCGCAGATGTCACTTTTTGTATGGAGATTTGAGTGGAGTTTCACATGAAACTGAACTGCTTAAGGGCTAACATATCGAAAAATCCTTTATAGAGGGTACTGCTATAAGCCAATAAATATTTTAGACCAACTTTATTAAACACTTTTTTATGTAGGGTAAGAGGGGGATTATACGCCAGAGGGGATGCTCCGCCACCCATCAATATCTCCCAACTTAATAATGCTATGAAACCCTGGTAAAGTTCTTTCAATGAACATTTCTATGCAACCTTACCACACAAAAATTGGCAGTTCAATTTTGATTGTTGTGGCGAGCAGACGTGTCAAAGTGATTTTTATAGTGTCATTCGCCAGGAAGCACATGGGGTACTTACGCCGGCGTAACTACCCCAAGGGGTAGTTGAGCCATGTGTTTTTATTACCAACGTTGAAAGTTACAGATATTTTTTTATATTTTAAAAGAGTCAAAATGCCTCGAAGTTATACGCCAAAAACTATTCGCACGTAAATTAATGAACAATCCGTGAGAAAAGCGCTGAAAGATGTTTTGAATAATAAAAATACAATCAGTGGAGCTGCAAGATTAAACAATATATCTAGAGAAACTCTACGAGATCGCGTTAAAAAAGCCAGAGAACAAAATCCCACTTGCGGTGATTCTGGTAATACGTCTGAAGAAGAAGAATTTAAATACTTATCAAAATACGCATCGCAGCAAATATTCACTTCTGCGCAGGAAAAAGAAATTGCGTCTTATTTCAAGGAGTGCTCAAATCTGCAACATGGCTTTACTTATAGCAACGCTCGCAAGTTTGTTTTCGACTATGCTAACTAAAACAACATAAAGTGTCCTAACTCCTAGCATACAAACGAAATAGCAGGTATTGATTGGCTTCAAGGCTTCATGAAACGAAACAAGGATCTCAGTTTGCGTAAAGCCGAAAACACCAGTTTGGCACGAGCAACCGATTTTACAAAGGCTGCTGTCACTAAGTTTTTTGACTCAGATAAGTCAGTTGGAAATTTCGCAGATACCGACAGCGCTTTAGAGGAAGATGACGAAATCTGTGATGATGATATTTTATATATAAATTAGTACATTCTCGAAGTTCAAAAAATATTTTGTAGGGAGGATTATTTCCTGTTCCAGAAATTCATATGAAATTGATTTTTTAGGAAAAAAAAGAGATTATACGTTTTTTACGACCCAACTGTAAAAGACATTGCATATGTTGCAAGAAGTGATATAGCTCTTAAACTTCCAGAGCCTATTCACCCCGCTGGGACTTCGCGAGCATCAGCGACATTTATTTTCAATGTCAATTTAAAAAAATACAATGTGAAGTAGTAGGTATCCTTGTGTACCAAGCTAAACACTATTTTAAGCTTAAAGCAAAAACGCCTTAGGATGAATTGTCTTCATTTCAAAATTAGTTTTTATTTAAATTTTAATATTTTTTTTAACGTAAAAAGTGATTGATTCACTGCAATGATTTTAAAACTAGTTGATCTCATTAAAAAAACACTTAATTTATTAGTGTTGTAAAGGATAAGATAAAAATTTAAATGAATTCAACAAATATCTACCTCATACTAAAATATTTATCAAATAAAAACATTATTTTGCCAAAAAAATTCTAATATATTATTTTTTCTAAAAAATTAAGCTATGGCGAAAGATCCCCCCATCTATGGCGTATCTACCCCATGTTCGGGGCACATTCGCCAAATTGGGTTTTTTCAGAAATAAGGTTATAACTTTTATAAAAAATGCAGATCTTAAAGATTTATTACAAAAATATTAAAGTTAATAAAACAAGGATTGTAATGGTGCAAAAAATTGTTAAAAATACCTTTTAACTAATTTTTTTATATTGTTTTGAAAAAACCTGCCGAAGCATCCCCTCTTACCCTATGGATAGCCTCTTGCCATAGCCTAATGAATATATGTAATTTTCTTTATTTTTTTTTATTTTGGTATTATTTTTGTTTTTGATAACTCAGCCCTTTCCTCTTTGGTGAATCCTAGATCGACCACTGATAATACTTTAATATCACATTAATTTTTTATAAAATAAAATAAGGTTGATCAACTTCATTTTACAATAATTAAAATAATTTCATAAATATAAGTAAATAAAAAAGAATAAATGGCATAAAAGAACTCGAAAAATCAAAAAATGTTACTACACAAGAAAGAAAAAAAAAAACAATATTGCCATAGTTATTTTTAAATTAGTCGTTGAAGAGTTAGATTTAAATTAACTAATAGTTTTAAGTGCACATTTTTTTCTTAGTTTTTAAAAATAAGGGAAAAAAAACCATGTATTTCTTACTAATATTCGTATCATACTAAGAAAATAATTACAATATAAATTTTTGGAAAGTAGAAAAAAAGTTTCCAAATAATTTTATTTCTAATAAAAGAAATTGATTCAATATTTTCTTCAGATTTTAATTACTTAATGTTTCTTTTTAAACGTGGTCTTTATACATCAGCAATCACTTTGCTCATCTGAAAAAAATTGATATTTACAATTTACTTTAAAAAAAATTTCACTTCAGCTCGAATTTTTGCAAAAAATATTTATATTTTTCGCTCAAAAAAAAAAAAAAATAATTGTAAATAATTGCATATCCCACTCTTAGGGAAACAAAAAAGTCATTGAGCTAGCTTAAGCTTAAAATTTGTAAGAACAACACAAAGTTCATATAACATTTATATAGTTGCTCACATAAAAATAAAGGATAAAATTTATCAAGTTTGGTACTTTATATCTTCTGTAATATTAAAGAAAGAAAACTGAATTTATGCCAATTGATGCACCAATTTTCTATGTCTATGCTATTACCAGTTGAGACATAGGCTACAACCCAAATGCTATATAAATTTGCTAGCTAATTATTCTTTAATCCTTTTGGGACGCACGGTACACATGTGTACTATCAAAAGTTCAAACAACCCTAAAATCCAATACATTTTTTTTTATGAATTATGCTACTGAAAAGCACCTTAACTGATTTCAAAATGTAAAATTTCTATAACTTTATTACTTGAATTGCATCCCGAAAGGATTAAATAATTAAATAAAATTAAAAGAGCATAACCATAATATTTTTTATTCTTATCTATCTTTAAGCTCTATTTGAGCAACATAATGTTGGTATGCAACATGTTCTGGGCAACGCTAACACGTGCTGTTTCCCTGATAACATTTTATGGGCGTTGGAAGAGGGGGCGTGACAACTCCCACACAACCAAAATTTGTGACATCAAATTGCTTTGGTATTATAGGTAGCACATCCTCGCAATTCAGTATTCAACCTCAATTTACACAATTAGTTTCACTAGTAACATTTTATGGGCACTGGACAAAGGGGCGTGCCACCTTCATACAACCGAAATTTACGATATCAAACAGCTTTAGAGTACCTATAGGTCGCACATTCTCAGAATTCAGTATTCGACCCCAATTTAGACATACGTTAAAAAAATAAAAAAAAATTTAAATGAGTAAATATTACTATTTACAAGTTTTTATTGTATCAGAGTCATTCTTCAACAGTTTTAAGAGATAAAATCACTTAAATTAATTAGTTTTTATGATCTATTGAATAATTACATGAATTAAGATTGTGAGCTTTAGATCAAGTGAGTTTTCAAGAAGGCAACAACAACAACAACAACAACAACTCTGTATAGAGTCAATCACTTAGCTGACTAGACAGTCTGTTTCGGAAATCGCTACATATTCCTCATCAGTAGTCTTTTGAGTGATTAAGCTGTGATCAACTCACCGTTTAAACTAGCATATGAATGTGCAGATCCTCTAATTTATTCTTACGAATTGTATGGCTGCTAATCATATGACACTTCAAAGCAGTAGGCCATTTCAGATCACCGCCATCAACTCTGTCAAAGGTTGCCATCTGTTGTAGTTGCTTCTTCATTTATTTCAATATTCATTGGTGTTCGATTGTTTGTCGAAATGCATCATGGAAATGAAACGAGTTTTTTGCTTCGCCAGAAGCTAGTGTTCTAACTGAAAGGTGAAGAAGCAACTGAAGAAGCAACTAGAACAGATGGCAACCCTTGATAGAGTTGATGGCGGTGATCTAAAATGGCCTACTGCTTTGAAGTGTCATATGATTAGCAGCCATACAATTCATAAGAATGAATTAGAGGATCTGCACATTCATACGCTAGTTTAAACGGTGAGTTGATCACAGCTTAATCACTCAAAAGACTACTGATGAGGAATATGTAGCGATTTCCGAAACAGACTGTCTAGTCAGCTAAGTGATTGACTCTATACAGAGTTGTTGTTGTTGTTGTTGCCTTCTTGAAAACTCACTTGATCTAAAGCTCACAATCTTAATTCATAAAATCAATTGTTCGTTACAGTTTCGTTAGTTTTGCGTTAGTAAGATTCAAATCGGTAGGATTAATTTTACAAATCTGTACCGAATTATCTGTATCTGTACCTAATTATGGCAGCCTCGATAGTCCAGTGGTATCACTCTAACTGTCGCTCAGAAGTTCCGGGTTCGAATCCTGGCCAGGCCATGGAGACCATGTTACGCTTTAAACTTTCTTTTCTTATTTCTAATCGAAGAAACTTTAAAACATATCAATTTACGACGAAAATTTTTAGTTGGTGGTGGTAGGAAAAGTTTGTGGAGAGGAACGATTTGTAACTTAATTTGCCTGAGGTCAAGGAATAAGACTTGCTTCTGATTTAAAATCACATGTTTCTACAGCTTCTGCTACATTAAGAACATCCAATACAAAAGTTTCACTTGATTACTGCCTTCTTTCATTCAGTGGTATCATAAAGATCTAATAATATGGTCAAAGTCGGCTGCTCTAAAGACCTGCAACCACCTCAACCTTACTTTACCGTACCTAACTATAAAATTCTGGAATTTGAAACTTTTTGGTTCACTTTGGTTTATTACTTACTAAACCACTGTAATGTTTTTTTCTGAATTGTATCTTTTGCTTTGAAAAATATGCTAAATTAATAATTAGCACACTTTCGTGTAGTGTTTTCAAATTACACAATCTTTTTTATTATATAACTTGATTAACGTTGCTGTGGGAATCCAATCACAAAAAAATGCAAAGATATTGCAATTTTGACCCTTAATTTTGCCTCAAAAAATTAAAAATTTTTAAGAATTTCCTTTAAACCTACCATACTGTGTAATTTATTTTGCACACAATTTAAATTCTTATATAAATTTAAATTGAAATTTATGTTGATATAAATTTTATTATGAAAAGAAATGAAATAAAAGAAATGTATTTGCAATATTTACTCACTTATATAATAATGTGTGAAAAATTAGTTTTAAAGTTCATATGCATTTTTAATAATGTCAAAAACATAGTTTTTATATCTTAAATATATAAAAAATAAAATTTAATTAAGTTAAAGCACAACTGATTTCATTTACTTAAATTTTTAACAAAACTCTTGAGATTTGACGATAGATATTTTAAATTTTAAACAACAAGGATATTCATTTCATTAAAAATTTAAAAAATTAAAACATTTATAATAGAAATGGCAGCACTAAAAGCGAACTTAGTTATAAGTACGACAAACCCAACTCACACATATACATAACTTCATGCATACACATACTCACACATTCACATACTATATAAGCACTTTCATTCAATTGAAAATTATTATTGCAGCTATTAGCATTTAATGGATTTTCCATATAATAGCTACAACTTCCGGTGTTCCAAATGCTGGTTTAGAACTATGCAAAAGGTATGTATGGATGTATGTGTATTATTAGTATGTATATGTGACGTTGAGTGGTATCTATATCCGCACAAACAGCCAGTTCACGTGTGTGTCTGTGCCTGTGTGACAATAATGTGGCAACTAAATGTCAGTTAATGTCTTTCGATTAGCTTCGTTGCGTCCATTTTATCCGATTTCTATTGATGTCAACTTGAAATTGCGTTGAAAATTAACTCATTGCACGAATAAAGCGGAAATGTGCTCTGTAGCACATCACTGCCATACAACGACATCAATGGTTTTTTGGTGATTATGGAATATTAAAACCACTCCTAGCACAAAATAACTCAAAATTATTGATGCGTTAGATGAGGTAAGCAAACATTAACAAAAGCTATGTATAAACTAGCTTTAAATTCCATTAAAAGCAAAAAGTTAAAAATACACACATAATTAACTTAAAGTACTTCTGTACTAAATTCGCATGCCTGCCACGCCCCACAACTATTCATGGTTGAATTGTTTCATGGTTTTGTTGATTTGTTGCTTTGTCGCTGTGACATCAGCTATGTTTGGACTTAATTGCATTTTTATTGCGCTGAACCATGGCGAGGCATGACAACAATTTGACATTCTTATCTATCAAATTAATCGGCCCACGCGTGTGTGAGTCTCATTACTGTCAAAGGTTGTTACAGCACTGTAGTACACTTAGTTTCTATTCGCTAAGAAATGCGTGTGAAGGCGAAATCTATTTTGTTGTTAACGAATGAGTATGTGTTTTAGTAATTTTTTTATCTTATAAGTGCTTATATGATAAGTACATGATTATCATAGATATAATGACTGAAGTTTTCAGTATGTTTTTTTTAGGTATTTATTTATTATTTCTAAGTCAATGAATACAATTCTTTCTGACTGCGATGTATTATGTGCTTATGAATAATGTTAAAAATAAATAATTCAATTAAAATAACAATAAGTTAAACAAAATTATTTCACATAAATTTCAAAAATGCTTTTGAAGAAGAAAAATCTATATCACATATTTTTAAAATATTCACAAGGTGTGCTATCATGTCATATTGTCATATTGTCCTTAAATTTTACAACTAAAATTTAAAAGATAAATAAATTCAAATAGGAAACAGCTGTTTGATAACAACACTTCAATAAACATAGCTTTTAGAATTGTAATATATTAGTATTTTCTTATATGGAAGGCAACAATAAAATTTTTAAACTAGTGTAAAACCTTAGGACAATATGATATTATGACATGATAGCACACCTTGTGAATACCCTAATTGTTTAATTCAATTAAAGCTCTATGAACAGGTGAATTAGAGGCTTAATTAGTTCTGCAAGTATCTAAATACTATATATATCTGAGTATCTTAAAGATCTTATTGCTACATTAAAGTTGATTAATTCCAACAAATTAGCACAATCTATAGTCCCAAATACAACATCATAAATAAATAGCAGTGATGCTAAAGTTCTTCTTTTGTGTAAACGCTTCAAATGTAATATACCACATCTGACATCATGCGAAGGAATTGGTAATTCAGAAATTTTAAAACGCATAATACGGACTACATATATATAAACATATAACGCATATTCCAATTTTGAACGGCCTAATGAAATAAAAAGTGACTTAAGCGCATATGGATCCGTAAAACTAACACTATTTCGGCAAATAAAAGTCAACATTTGATAGGCTTTTGGAACAATATAATTTAAGTGATTAATAAAAGTAAATGTAGAATCAAAAATTAAACCGAAGTCTTAAATAATATTAACACAATTTAGTGGCAGATTATTTAGAAGATAGGATTTTGAAACACGATAAACAGATTTAGAATATGAAACAACAGCACATCTATTAATATTTAAGTCCAAGCAATTTCTAGCACACCAATTTTATACAAAATTTAAAACAGATTGTAGTTTTGACACATCAGACAAACTTTTGACTATAGAATAAATTTTTAAGTCAACTGCAAAAAGAACACAGTTAGATTGCTTAACAGAAGAAAGTAAGTCATTAATGAGAAATAAAAGTAACTAGTAAGCCCGTGTGAAAATCAAACATACCTAGATTTTATTTTAAGCTTTTGAATAGATTTCCAACTGATCAAAATTCAAATTAAATTAATTTTGGCCTTTTTGAAATTTAATATTAAAAAACTTTCCGACCAACAGTTTAAAAATCTTTTTTCAACTGTAAAAAATCATTTCAGTATCACTTTGATATTGAATATATCAACTCATAGTTTTAGCTGTGAAATTATAAAAGATTATTCGTCAGTATAACAGTTTCATAGCTATTAGCCGATATATGGCGCTAAATACCTCACATATTTTTAGGCAAATGCTGAAATTAAGAAGAGAAAAAGCAACATAACAACAACAATTATATTCAAACTTTAACTCGCTATAACTTAAAGACTATACATTTTTAAGAAAAAAGTCCAGTTTGCACATTTACAGGTCTAAACCTACCAAACCATACTAAATTTATTAAGATTAAGACGTTTGCGTAATATATATATAAAATAATAAACCAAAAATACCACCTTATAGAACACCTGACGAAATGGCAACAAACGAGTTTGAACTGATATCATCAATTATAATATAGTTTATTCTATTCGAAAGTTAGGAGCCAAACCATTTCAACATAGCTTAATAATAACCAAATTTAGCTAGTTTCTTTATTAAGATGAAATTTGACACTTTATCAAAGGCTTTAGAGAAATTAGTATAGATGGCATTTACATGGAATCCCTCTTTTAGAGATGAATTGCAATATTCAGTAAACAAAGCTAAATTAGTAACTGTAGAGCGCCTACTCACAAAACCATGCTGATAAGGCGAAATATAGTTTTCAATAGTAAGGAATATTTTTTCTTTGAATACCTTTTCGAAGATCTTACTCACCATTGTTAACTTAGTTATCTTATATATGTATATTACGCAAACGCAATTTTGTCCAGCGTAAGGCTTTTTAAGTACAAGTCCAATCTTAATAAATTTAGTATGGTTTAGACCTGTAGATGTGCAAACAGGACTTTTTATTTCTTAAAAATTTATATTTTTCAAGTTAGAGCGAGTTAAAGTTTGCATATAATTGTTATGGTTTTGCTGCTTTTTCTCTTCTTAACTTCAGCATTTGCCTAAAAATATGTGAGGTATTTAGCGCCATCTATCGGCTAATAGCTATGAAACTGTTATACTGACGAATAATCTTTTATAATTTCACAGCTAAAACTATGAATCGATATATTCAATATCATAGTGATACTGGAATAATTTTTTACAGTTGAAAAAAGATTTTTAAACTGTTGGTCGGAAAATTTTTTAATTTTTAAATATTTACACAAAAATTTAATAAGAAATTGGAAACTGGTAATGAAACATTTTTGTTCAAGCATTTTTCAACTGGAAATCTATAGTAATAAAACTCATTTTCTGTTTGTTTGTTTGTTTGGCCTTTATACAAATCTAAACGGCTCAACGGATTTTGCTCAAGCTAGGTATACATATTAAGTGCATCCCAACTTAAAATATAACATTTTTAGTTTTTGCCACGCCCCCTTTGAAATTTTTCAGCTAACGGTAATTTTGTTATTATAAAACTTTTTAGTATCGGAGATTTTTGTGTATGTCATTTTAAAACTTTTTTGTTATTTTGACATCAAAAACACTCACATATCTTCAAAATTGGAGAAATTTTCAGTACAACGACTTTTTCATAAAACATCGTTACCTAAGAATGAAAAAAAAAACCGACATGAAAATCAAAGTTTGGTCTTTCGATGCAAATATCTCCGCTGTCCATTAATATATTTCATTCAAAATTTTTTTTTTGTTCAAAAGTTCAATAAAATCACTTCACAAAAATAGGTTGAACTGTATCGTTAAACTAGTGTGACTATGTTTTATAATTATGTCAAAAAAGGTCCAAAATATTGACTTTTTACTCAAAAAATGATTAAAAAATTGTTGTAGTTGTAAAAATTAAATCAATTAAAAATTGCACATCTGGCTACCTTTCATACGACAAAGCATTTATTTGCAAAAATTCATCCAGCTAAGCGCAAAAATTATTTTATTGTTTTTATCATCAAAACAACAAGGACCTACCCTTTGATTTTTTTCGCGAAATTTATTTTTTCCAAAATGTTGTTTCTGTATTTTTTACAAAAAAGTCAAGTCTCAAAAATAATGTATGTGAAAAAATTACCCCAATATCTCTTTCCAATCAAAAGTTATGGCTAAAAATCTATTTTTTTCATACCAGACTATTGTGGTGTTGGAAGTTGGATGTAGGATGTTGTTGTAAAAAAAATTTGTAGAGTACGACTGTATTATAGGCGGTAAACGAAAATAGATGTAAACGAAATAAGGCCCCAAAATATAGGGCTTTATTTCATTATGAAATAACACCCTGCGAAATAAAGCCCCAATTCGACGAAATAAAGCCCCAACCTATAATGAAATAAGGCCCCCAAAAAACAACTTCTTATGAAATTAACACTAATATGATGCAATAAGGACCCAAAGTCAAATATGCCAAATCTTTAAAAGGCTCCATAAAAATGCATCCCAAAATAAAAGGCCTAAAAATATGATAGTTCAATTGGGAAAAATAACCCAATATTATAGAAATAGCACCACAAAACTTATGAAGAATTACCCCACAATAAATGAAAACACCCCAAAATTGTCAATACTTTTATTTGTAGACATTAATGAATTAATATCTTTAATAATTCACTAATCTTATACAGAATTTGAAAAAATAGTATTCCCCTTTACGAAATATTTTTATAAATTTGTATTCCAAATCGTTTGAGCATCATATAAGCTCAATAATAAAATAAAATAATTATTGTTTTGTAAATCTTTCTTAATTAACAAATACGTAGTTATTAAGAAAACTTTGTTACTTTATAGAGTCCAATTTCAGTTCCTACTCGTAAGAGATCTTGTGAAGTGCGAACGTCGTTAAATTTTCCTTCCCCAAAAAAGTTAACTCTTGCTTTACAGGTGTCTTGCCGTTATTCATATTTTGTTATAGTTTTATAAGTGGATTTTTTTTCTATATATCATTTTTTGATCGAGGACATGATCACTGGTCCTTCTTTTACCATGAAATTTTTCACAATTAATTTTATTTAATAATTTTTTATTGTGTCCTCACTACGCGGCAAAAATATCAAAATTTGACATATTTGTTAAAATTTTTTCAATTGAAAAATTTGCAATAGATTTTAAATAACATCAAGCGAAAACTTGTTATATCAGCAGTATTCAAGTCTGACCCTCAAGAAGTGTTGAAATTTTTGGTGGCCTATTTTACAGTGAAATAAAGCCCTAATTTAAAAAATTAAATAAGGCCACAAAAATCAAAATAACACCTCAAATATTGATGCTTTTATTGGCTCTGCGCAAAATAGCCCCAGGAAAAATGGCCCAAAATGAATGAATACAACAACAACACGAAAAATTGGGGCCATATTTCTTTTATTTTTAAAGCCTTTTTCCTTTTTGGTGTGGGCCTATTTTTCATAATGAAATCAGACACCAAATTTTAAATTTTTATTGAGGTCATTTTTCTTTTTTTTTTTTAATTTGAAGATTCTCTTAAAATTTGTTATGTTTAGCGGAATTTTTAACAGTATTTATTTGTTAATGTAATTTTACATTATAAAAACTAGAAAAAAAAAGAAGTGGTCGATTATGAGTGTTAAGCAAGCAAGCCTCAGTTGATAAGTGCATTATGATAAAATGATTTGCCCTTGTAAGAAATGTTGTTTTTAACATTCCGCACAAGGGTAAACCATTTTATTCAAATATGAAAAACCTAGGAAAATTTTCATAAATGCACAATATGCAGTCAAAATTTAAAAAAATATACCTCTTCCATATTAAAGAGTTGCACAACTGCAGTTAATAGCCGCTTCAAAGCATTCTCATAATAACGAAACGAATGCAAGCAACTACATTAATGGAACGAATAGAGTGAGAGCGCAAACAAAGCGCTTATAATGGAATAGAATGTGGCACTTGTGAACATTGAATACTCTCAAACGAATACTCTCAAATTGAGAAATACTCTCAGGTCGTTGATTTCGAATCTGAAATTAGAATTTTAAAATTCAAGATGGTGGATAGGGTTGCCACTTTTTTTTATTGTTACGAATTCGGGGCTGGCAAAAAAATGCATACTAAAAATGGGTCGCTTAATTCGAATCCGTGGTCAGAATTTCAAAATTATGTAATTTTGTAAAAGCGGGGTTGCCACCTAAAAATATGTATTTTTAAGAGTTTTAAACATCATATACCATTATTTGGGGGTCGCTGGTTTCGAATGTTTCCTAATACTTACATAAACTTTTGTTCCTAAAATTTTATACGAAAAAAAAGTTATATTTGAAAGATATTTTAGATATTTTTAAAAATTTTAAAAGGGAAAAAAGAGAATTTTTCATGTGGGAGTTTAAACGTAAGTATACTAGCAACATTTTTTTTTTGCCAGCCCCAAATTCGTAAAAATAAAAAACTGAGGTGGCAACCCTATCCACCATCTTTCATTTTAAAATTCTGACTTTATATTCGAAATTTGTGACCCCCTAACACTAATGAAAGATGTTTAAAACTCTTTAAAATAATTAATATTAGGTGGCAGCTCTGCTTTTTCAAAATTACATAATTTTGAAATTCTGACCACGGATTTGGATTCAGAGATCCATTTTTAGTATGCCATTTTTTTGCCAGCCCCGAATTCGTAAAAATAAAAAAAAATGAGGTGGCAACCCTATCCACCATCTTGAATTTTAATATTAAAACTTTAGATTTGAAATCAGCGACGTATTATTATTAGGTGGCAACGTAAAAATACGTATTATTAGGTGGCAACCCCATTATAAAAAAGTCACATAATTTTTAAAATCACAATATAAGGTCTATTTGTGTATTCATTTGTAAATAGCATTATTTAAATTCATATTGCCCAAAAACTAAAATACTTGACATAATCAGAAGCAGACAAAGCTAAAGCAAACGCCAAAATTCATGAAAACCATTTGAGAGTATTCGCAATTCTTCGAATGCATTCCATAAAAAACAGCTACAAACGACTAGATGATCAATATTCATTAAAACTCTCTCAAAGAGAATTGCACATTGATTTGCTTCGCAAAATTAATGTTTCGCGATCATTCGTTCCGCTTTGTAAATGGTTTGAGAATATGGAATACTCTCCTAGAATGTTTTGAATGGTAAACGCAACGAATACATTCCTGCAGCTCTTTATTCCATATATGATTCCAGAATGATAAGTTCTCCAAAAACTTACTTAAACTTAACTTACTTTATACTTAAAGTTATACATTAAATGCAGTTTAATATTTTTCCTCATAACAATTAATTCCTCAATAAAATTTTGTCAGAAAAAAATTGGGGTCTTTTTTTATTTCAGTTTGGGGGCAAATTTAACTTCATATTGAAAAAATACCCTAAATTTGGGGCCTTTTTTCATTTTTTATTTTGTGGCCATTTTTCCTGGGGCCATTTTGCGCAGAGCCCCTTTATTTACTAATATCATTTTTGGGGCCTTATTTCATTTTACTCTTGGGGGCCTTATTTCATTATGAAATAATGCCCCATTTTTCAAAAATGAAATAAAGCCCCAAAATAGGAAATAACATCCCATTTGTTTGTGTTGTTGTTTTGTATAGAAATGTTTGGGGCTCTATTTCATTTGTAGTTTGGGGCCTTATTTCCTGGGGCCTTATTTCATAGATCCATTATAGGCACACACGCCTTTTTATTTAGCCGCAAGGCTTTTCGGGCATACAAGCCACAAAGGCTATTTTCATTAAGCCGCAAAGGCTAATTTCAACTAAGCCACAAAGGCTATGTTAAAAATTTTTAAGCCTCAAAGGCTAATTTTTATCCAAGCCACAAAGGCTAAGTTTTTGAACAAAAATAAATTTAATTGAAGTTCTGCGCTTCTTGCTTCCAAAATCTCTGTTCCTTTATTTTTAAATATTTTAATTTATATACAATTTTTACCAGTATTATTCTTAAACTAATTTTACTACTATTTCCAAGACTCCTCCTTTAATTCCAATATTGTTTAGATTTACTTTGAAAAATCAATAATTTACCAATCACTTTTAGTTTATTAACCTGTCCACATTTTCCCCACTAATTAAGATTTTAAACATCATTTATTGGTTCGCTCGAATTCTTGGCCTTGACTTTAAAGTGTCATCGGCACTTATTCAACTTATCGCTTGTTGTTGTTGCTTTGTGTTTTTCTGTGCAATACACTTGTAACACGAGTCCCGCTGTCGCTGTCGCATTTCAGCTTGTGCGGTATCTAGCGGCACAAGCGTAAAGGGCTGCTAAATGCACTTAATGAAAATTCGAGCTGCAATTAGTTGTGTTTACTTTGAGGTTTTTTTATTCGGTTGAATTTGAAAATTATGTCAACATAATGTTGATATGTTTATTGTTGTCATTATGTTAGACAATAAAGTGAAGATCTTTTTGGTGGTTGTTTGTCTTGAATTAATGTACTACACTATTAATAAAACTTAGTTGTGTAAAAATTCTCTTTATATTTTGAACGTCCCCATTTATCTCTAAGAATGCAGTTGTGTGTCTAGAGTAATTATGAAAATTTTGGATTATATAAAATCTTCCTTATAGTAATATAGTAATGTACTTAGTTTTTTGCCGCCCCCTTCCTGTTAAATTTGTTTTGTTAAATTGTGATGGCTATATTTTTTACTCACTATTGTGTCACCGTTGTCACTAGGTTCTTTATCAATGGTACTTTAAATGTTGTATATATATCACAATCTTATCGAAAAGATTACTGTGAATAAGAATGCTGTAAAAGTTAATATTTTCATGTAATCAGTTTCAGCTATATGGCGATATAATAAATAAAACATATGTGCATCTGGTCAGCACAATTATTTCATTAGTTTTGATCTGTGCGTTAAATTCACAGATAGATGGCGCCACATTTGTAAGTACTGTGGGTACAAACTATACATACACCTTGCGGTGAATAGCTGAATAATGTTTTTTCAAAAGTTTTTTCAAATTTAACCCCACACGTTTGGGATTACAGACAGGTGGCGCTATTTTCTGCTTACAGAAGAGTATCTGATGTTGTAATGCAGCTAGCAGATAAGTTTTGCGAAATATTTTGCGAAAATGCTATTCCAACCAAACTTCTAAAAAGTAAAATAATGTCGTACTGTCAGTTTTTTCAGTCGCAGCGTCATCTAGCGTCATCAACATTTAAAAACATAGAGTTGGATCAATTTAAATGTCCAGCTCACTTGCTGGATTTTTTGTTGTTTTTGCTTTGTTTGCAAATGCGATTATATGATCCTGATCTCCAATGAAAAAACGCAGCTAATAGAAATTGTAGTAGCTACAATCATTTTTAGTTCAACGAATTTTTCATAAAACATTGATAGCTAATAATGAGAAAAAAATTATTTGAAAATCAAAGTTTTTACTTTTAATGCCAATAACTCCGCTGTTTTTAATACATTTCATTAAAAATTTTTTTTTTAAAAAGTTCAATGTATTTTTTAATATAAATCTTTGTTTAGACGTTAAAATGTTCATATTTGAAGGACGCATTGAGTCCTACCATCATTTTTATTTTGTTAAAAAGGTAATTGTGCTTGCTTTAAGATTAAGTAAATATAAAAATTCTTTTTAATTTTCAAAATATGTTTTTCGCCCTTCTTTGAATTCAATTAGCTCACCGCAGGAGATGGAACCACCAACAACAAAAATTTTCCAAAACTTTTTTGGATTAATGTTCGTTCAATTACCTTTCTAACGATAATTTACAAATAAAATTCAACATGTTTTTCATTATTCCAGATTTATTTATTTATTTTATTTATTTATTTATTTATAACAGAATACATTGCACAAATAAGATTTCTCTTTTTAGTAAGAACAAACATTTAACAATTTTATATGCAAATAATAGCAATAAAAGCAAACATGATTGTTGTGGTTTAATAAAATTATAAGTTTAGGATTACATATTGTGTGCAAAATAAAAGTATAAAGTATGAAAATTTAATATATAAATTACCCAGACTTAGCAAGATGAAATAAAAGTTTAAAAGAAGGAAATCAAAGTGAGAAAGTGGAAACGGAGTGGAGAAAAGAGTTATTGAGAGATACTAAAATGCTGAAAGAGTTTTTGTTTGAATGTGTTTGCGTTGCCTGATGTTTTTATATTAGTGGGGAGAGCATTCCACAGATTTATCGCATGCACAAAGAAATGTCTGGAGGTTAATAAGTATTTATGTACTGGTAATATTAGTTGAGCAGTTCTCTGAGTCCTAGCAAATCTTACTATTTCAAAAAGATAGTCTGGTTCCTTATTTCTTATTATATTAAATAGTAATAACAACGTGCGGTAATTTAAAAAGCTGTTTAACGAGCAACCAGTAATTTTATTTGTGAAGGCAGAGATATGAGTTTGTCTATTGATGTTAAAAATAAATCTAGCACAACTATTAAAGGCAACATTTAGCTTCCGATTTGACTCCTGGTCCATGTTTGAAAAAAGTTCACAACTATACATCGTTATGGGTAGAATGAAGGACTTTACAAGTCTAAGTTTAACATCGGATGACAAATATTGAGAGGTTGGGCTTAGACCACGCAAGGCACCATAAGTCTTTGCGACTACTCGGTTTATATGAGTACTCCATGTAAAATTATTATTTAGGTATACTCCAAGATTTTTAAAATATTCAACATACTCGATTGAAGAATTGTTAAGGTAAAGAGGAGGACACTCTTCATTTACTTTACGCCTATCGATAAGCATCGCTTTGGTTTTAGTTGGATTGAGACTCAATCCATTTTCTAATGACCATTGGAAAACTTTGTTCAACTCCGCATAAATTTCACTTGAAGCAGTCGTTTTAGATTACTTTGGAAATATATTATACAGTTGAATGTCATCAGCATATATATGATGTTCACACGTAGTGAAACAATTAACAATGTCATTGATAAAAGTTGAAAATAGCAAAGGACCCAAAACGGAGCCCTGAGGCACACCAGATAAGACCTTTAGGTTTGACGAGCATTTATTATTTGAATAGACGTATTGTGTACGATTACTAAGGTATGAAGTCATCAAATTACACAGGGAGCTATGAAAGAAGAACTGAGCGCCAAGTTTTTGTACAAGCAGCTTATGGTCAATACAATCGAAGGCTTTCGAGAAATCTAAAAACACTATTAAACACAACATATCTTTATCTAAACCGGACCTTATGTCTTCACATACTTTAGAAGCGCTGTAGTACAACTATGTTTCGCACGAAAGCCAGATTGGTGTTTTGTGATAAGCTTATTATGGTAAAAATACGATTTTAATTGATTGCTTAAAATAATTTCAAAGGATTTGCTAAGAAATGGAAGAATTGCTATTGGACGATATTCGGTAATATTAGATGATGTTGATTTTTGTAGTGGAAGAATTTTTGATATTTTCCACAAAGAAGGAAATTTTGACGTTGTAATTATAGTATTAAAAATGTACGTTACATGGCCAAGAATGGCAGGTAAAATAATTTTAACAAATTCAGGATGAATTCCATCTGAGCCTATGGCTTTAGATTTAATTTTGAGAATAACTTCACCAACACTTATTGCGTCAACACACGACAATGCAAAAGCACCATCAGCAGAGCTTCTAGGAACAGAGAAGTGTACGCTGTTGGTTCAACTAGCTGGCTGTATAAATTTTCTATTAAGATCATCCAGATTAACGCTATTTGGAATATTTTGCGGTTCCTTAGAGAGCCCAGCTTGGCGTATGTTTTTCCAAAATGAGGAGCTCGAGCGACATCTAGCAAATCTACTTTCATAAAAAGATTTTTTTATTTCTGCGAATGACAGCAGTTACAGCGTTACGTGCACATTTAAATTCAGAATAGATACTAGAGCATCTATAACGTTTCCATCTTGTGTAAAAAGTGTCCCGCTTTTCAATAAGACATTTTACTTCTTGAGTGAACCATGGGTAATTGCTACATTTAAATTTCTTTGTTTTGGCTGGAACATGATGAGTAAATAGGGTGCAGATGTTGTTATTTAAAACTTCAACTTGCCTACTTGTATCGTTTGTGGCGTACATTAATGACCAATCTAAATTCTGGCATTCGAAAAAAACGTTATTTAAGTTAGTGTTTGGAAAGTCAGGGTAACTGTACGAAATGTCATTACTAGCAGCTGGAATGATGTTTAAAGATAGAAAAATTAAATCGTGATGTGAAAAAGCCGGTACGGGTAGTTGGTCATAGTGTAATATTAAGTTAATATGAGAAACCAAGAACAAATCTAAAAGGGTTGGTAAGCAGTTAGGTCTAAAATGAGTTGGAATTTGCTGGTTCGCAAATTTCAAGTTGAATTGTTCAACCATGTCCATAAACGATTTATTAGCGTTATTCAGTAAGTTTAGATTAAAGTCTCCACATAAAACAATGTTCGAAAAACGAGGAGCTATTTCTTTCAGTGCGTCCCATAGAAGTGTAGAATTAGCAATATTAGGAGCCATATATATGCAGCCAATTAATAAATTACCAGATTCCAGTAAAACTTCAACAAAAATGAACTCAAAAACGTCGTTCGCATTGGATAATTTGACAACGCGAAACTTATGTGAGCTTTTTAGATAAATACAAACCCCCCCGCCAGTTTTACCATGTCTATCTGCTCGAACCAAATTATAATTATTAACCTTAAACAGACCACCGCTCATCTCCGTCTTAAGCCACGTTTCAGACAAACAGATGATGTCAATAGAGCTATTATTGACAAGAAAACGCAAGTCATCAATTTTGTTTTTAAGACTCTGAGCATTTAAATGGCACATATTAAAGCCCTTATTATTTTTACAAATTATATTAAGCAATTTAAATTAAATTAAAAAATTAAAATTAAAGCTTCAAAAATAATAAATACCAGCATAAAAAATGTTGAGAAGTCTGCGCGTTTTGGATTCTTTATTGTGACTTTTTTGGATGCGTTTTTATGTGATTTAGACCTCAATCTTCATAACTACGCCATGTCTTGCTCAATTATCTTTGATAAGCCACCGCTGGAAAGGTAATAAAATTCTCTACATATATCATAAATCATGCAAGGAAGGTTATGATCTAAGTTTATCAAAATCAAAAAATTAACAATAAAAAACACGGTACCAATTGAATCCTCTGAAGATGAGTATCTTTTATCTGTTCTCAATGGGTAAACTTTGTTCAAAAACGTACAAATATGATAAAGAGAATTTTATTACCTTTCCAACGGTGGTTTAACGAAGATATTCGGACAGAAAATGGCGTAGTTATGCCGATTTAGGTCTAAATCACATAAAAACCCAAAAAAGTCACACAAAAAAAAAACGCGCAGATTTTTCAAAATATTTTATGCTGGTATTAATCATTTTAAAAGCTTTAATTATAATTTTTTTTGTTGTTGAAAATTCTAAAGAACAAAAAACTTTCCCCTACAAAAAGTAGGTTTTTGCCCAAAAAAGTTGAGTTTTTAAAAAAATTCCAGGAAGTCTACGGGTTAACACATTGTGAGCTCCTTCCCTGGAGAGTACAACAACAAGTCAAAAACTATTTTAAGCCAAGTTTATAATATTTTTTTTTTTCGATCCGGCCTAATACGCATATGGCCAAAATAACAAGTAGAAGCACATTTTCATTTTTTCATGATCAATTTTATTTTTTTATTAAATGTAAAGAAACAAAAATCATATATTATATAATTATTAACATTATATTTAAATATTTAAACCGGAAAAATTAATTTAAAAAATTAAATCAACTTTATTGTAGCTTAAACAAAAATAAATCACCGATATTGTTTTAAGTTTTTATTTTATAAGCATTAAACTTTGTTAGATTTTTAAGTTTAGATTTAAATTTAAACGCTTCCTTTTTTTTCCTTCTAAACTATAATGTATTATAAAAGAACTTGTTCTTATTATACAAATAATGTTAAAATCAAATAAATAAAAAATAAAATAAAATAAAATATTGATTGGCCAAAAAAATGAGTATATCGAGAGCCTTTAAATAAAAAATATAATTAAATGATTACACTGTGCATGTCCAAATATCAAACAAGCTGAAGACACATTATTTCAGCATAATTCGAGGACGTTGAATTTAATGGCGTTTAACGTTTTTTAAATCTTTGGCCCGTTTTCAAAAAATTGAAGGTTCAAGTTCAAGTACATGTTGATGCAGTTTTTGTTAGAAAAACTTTTTTCTCATTAACTTAATCGACTTCATGTCAGTGAGTAAAACATTAAGAATTAACTGGAAAATAATATCTTAAAACAAATTAACCCTTGAAACCCAACTCTTATGGTCCAAATTGACCTCATCAATCAAAAACCTCTTGTTTTCGTATAAAAGCTATGTTAAAAAAAAAACAAGTAAGCTTTGAGAGGAGGACGTCACTAACTCATTGTCAGAAGACCAGTAGCAGAAAATGGGAGCTAATCTCCCTCTCTAATCTTTAAGCAGCAGAAAATGGGAGCTAATCTTCACGAATTTATTGTTATAAAAAAAATTAGTTGCATTCATTTTTTATTCATGAATGATTTTTATTACAGGGCTTACAGAGTACTTAAAATTAGTTGTGAAATTGTATTAGACAAAAGTATTTTTCAATTTGATGTTTTTTATCTTTCCTAAAAGTTCTTCAATAAAATTAGTTTTATTATAATAGTAAAACAAAAAGACAATTAGTTTTTGATATGGTCGAATTTTGACCACAGGCGATACTAATAATTATAATTAGAGTATATTTGCATTCAAAGATTGACACCAAAATTAATAAGCCCAGCGCAAATGTGTGATAAGGTGGTGTAATTATAATTTTGGCCATATGTGTATTTATTATATTTCGATTAAATTATTTCGATATCGAAAATTATTTTAAACTAAGTTTTTGCTCAAAAAGGTACTTTTTAAAAAAATTTCAGCAAGCCTAAGGGTTAACACATCACGAAATCCTTTCGTGGAGGGTACTACAATGAGCAGAAGTAATATTTTAGAAGAAGTTTAAAAGACACTTTTTTATCGACCCAGTATAGTATACAATAGATACTCAGAACATCATGTAAAATGTTCAGGATTTTAAGTTTTTCAAACTATTTTTCAACCACATTTCTTGGCACTAAGTTCTGAAGTACAACATTAAAAAATAATTCAACTCTAAAAGAGAGAAGGGACAAGTAGATATTTTTATATATATATATAGTATGTGTATTAACAAAAATATATATACAAATATTTACACACACAATTCACAATGTTGTCTACACAAAGTTTTCCGGCAGATTGCCCACAAATGATTATTTCGTCCGCAGACACCTCAATCAAGGGTATCATTTTTATTGCATCTCGTTGCAGTGAGTGAAAAGTTTGTTGAACATCAAACTACTTAAATGTTGCAAAACATTTAAGTGTAGAAAAAACCTAAAAAAATAAATAAACAATCTTGATCTGCAAAACAGTTGGCAAAAGTTGTGAAATTTAATTTCGTATCTATGCAGCTAAATACTGTTTTTATTATGATTTATTTTTAAATTGAAATAAAAACAAACTATTTCACATTTCAACTGCTGCCATAGAAGTAAAAAGTATAAGAAATGAGAAGTTTTTCTTTATCTAAAATTTTTTTGCATGGTTCGATTTCATGGGAAATTGTCTTTATCACTAACAAATTTCAAAAACATTTTAAAACACCAGAAAAAGTTGCTGCAAAAACAACTTCACTTAAAGAAATATTTACAAAATCTTCTCTTCTTTAATCATATCAATGCTGAAAATCAGTAGCAACTTTCCACTTTTTTCCAGACATTTTCCCATGTTGCCCTTTTGTAAGCTGCAATTTTAATCCTACTTAACTATTTACAACTTCTTACAATGAGTGTGAAATTAAGATGTAAGCGCTTGTAGTTTCTATTTTACAAGCTTGCTATACCTTAAGACGTCATCCGCGCCTTATTTTCACTTTGTTTGCATGCCGCCATATCTGTTATTGCTGCTACTTTTTAGTATAACTCCTGCATCAAGTTTTCATTGTTTTTAGTTTTCACCGACTGCACTGGTGACTGGTTAGGACATTTGTTATTGTTGTAATCCAATTATAACTAGCAGCGTGAGAAGCGTGTGCGCACAATTTATTTAAAACTATTTCTGAGACGATTAAACAATTTCGCACCATTCATTCACTAGCATTGTTGCTGCAGCAGCTGCTATAGGATTAGCATTGTTGTTGGTTGTTAACTGTGCTAAATGTTGACGCTTTGGTATGGTAAAAGAATTGCTTGAATTCTTCGCGACATTTTTCTCAGAGATCTTAAATTGTTAAGATTATACCCAGTACACCGAAACTATTTTTTTTTAATTCATATAGAAGTTGTTGGCACTCAGAAATTAACTGCATGTTTATGTAAAACGAAACTAATGCTGAACTTGGTGCGAGACACGGTAAGCAATACATTTTTCATATCAAGAAATATTGTTGCTCGTTTCTCTCACGACGTTCAGCCTTCGTTTGGTTTTACATAAACATGCTGTAAACCTTTTTGAATCATTCATAATGGGTTCACAAAAATACTAAAGCAATCAAGTGTTACAATCATTAATTTTGTAATTAATTTTTTTTAAGTATCAAAATCAGATATTAAAATATCAACCAATTGTTTAAAAAAAAAAGTAATAAAAAAAAATTATGATACTTCTGGGGATTGAACTCGCGTCCCCTGTATTACAAATCATTTGCTACCAACACACGATCATATTAATTGTTGAAATTAATCTCCGTGATTGGAATTATTTGAGATTCTTTAAAAATCCACAAAAAGAATAATTTTGAAATATATTTTTTAACTTAAAAATAGATTGAAACATATATACAGTGGTGGTCACGAATTTAGCACACACTGTGTTAGTAACTCTAATTTAAAAGTTTTAACATCTTAGCTTAAGAATTGTAAACAAATACTGTTTGCCGAGTGTTGTTTATGAAGATAGCTCAAAGAACCGTTAGTTGGTTTTTCAGTTATTCTTACGTTTTCTTACATATTTCAAGTAGTTGCAATCAATGTGGTTTAAATGTTGAACACGAATATAGCACAGTTTAGAATTATTGTTCCATTTCTTATTTTATTTTGGTCGATTAAATTATACTGGTAAAATTTGCTAAATTTATTAAGTTTATATTTGAGTTCTAACAAAAATTTGCAAAAAGGTATGACGAAAGACTACTGGTGTTCAGAGGCTCAGCGCCAGTTGATTCAGCAAATGAAAAATGATGGAAGCACAGTTTCAAAGATTGCCCTGCTTCTAAGATGTTCCAGGAAGGTAGTATATAACGCATTTCAACATGTAGAGCCGTTTGGTAGCATTAAAAATGTAAGACAGCGACCTAGAGCGCGAAAAACAACAGCAAGAGAGGACCATTTTATTTGTAGAGCTTCACTTAAGACTCCTTTTAAGATCTCAAATGAAATTAAAAATGAAATTTCATCAAATTATCGCATAAATGTGTTCTCAAAACCCATAAGAAGACGCTTGAATGAAATAAATTTGCGTGGCTGTATAGCCCAACATAAACCACATGTGTTGCAAAAAAAAAAGATTAAATGTAGTCTTGCGTTTGCAGAAGAACATTTAAAAAAGCCAATGAGTTTTTGGAAAATGTACTTTGGAGTGGTGAATCAAAGTTCGGATCTGACGGCAAACAATATGTGTTGCATCCTCAAGACATGCAACACAATCCAAGGTACACGCTTAAGACTTTTTAAGACGGTTATTTAAATGTCATGGTATGGGCGGCATTTTCTTTGCACGGAGTTGGTCCGATTGTTAAAATTGATAAAAAAAATGGTTTAGAACATTAACATAATCATATTTTTCAATACCATGGTACCGTTTGCGGAGGATAATTTGCCGCTTTTATGGCGTTTTATGCATGATAATGATCCAAACCACACTGTTCGAACAGTTGCGAGTTGCTTATAAGACTCGTGTTAATGTCATGTAAATATTTTGAAGTGGCCAGCGCAATCACCGGACCTCAACCCGATTGAGAATCTGTGGAGGTATGTCAAGCAGCAAATACTAACAGTAAAACCCAAAAATTTTCCAGATTTGTGAACCCAAATCCAAAGGATTATATAGTATTCCAAAGTACCTTTGTGAAGCTTTGGTCGAAAGTTTTCCAAGTAGATGCGATGCAGTAATTAGGAATAAGGGATTTCCTAAGAAATATTGAGTTTATGCAATAAATTTTGATATAATTTAAAAGTGTAAATATTTATTTTTATTTTCCACTTGACTTAAAGTTCTTTAAAAAAATTGTAGAAAAAATTTAATAACAAAGAATTAACTAGGATTAAATAAATATATTTAATAAAAGTTCATTAAAAATTTCAAACGAATAAATAGAAAACTTAAGTATTAACTATAATTTTTCAAGTGTGCTTAATTCGTGTCCACCACTGTTTAGAGAATAAACCCATTGGAAAATGAACACATGACGTAACCAGTTATTTCTTAACTACAATGTAGCTGTGAGGCTTCCAAGTTATTTACAATTCTTTATTACAATTATTCAAACAAGGCCGCTAAAACACTGGTGACATCTGTCTTACACAGTAAGCGATGATTGGAGTAGGTGTGGTGCACAAAATGAAAGACAATACAAAAAATTCAACAAAAATCCCCTCAACGCCAAAACTACAATGAAACCAAAAGAAAACACATCAAAAACAAACAACCGAAAAAGAAGCAAAGGAAAGCAAAATACGCAAATTAAAATTTGGTGCCCTGAAATTTTTCGGGGTTGCTGATCACGAATCTGAAGTGAAAAATTTTAAATTCAAAACGGCGGCCATGAACTAGCTTTTCTAAAACATCAGTTTTTATAACTTTTTTATGTTCTTTATAATGAATCAGATGTCCATAATATAAGAAAAAAAATTAAGGAACCATTAGCTTTTTTTGTTATTTTTAAAAAACAAAATCTTTTGGAATTTTGGAAATAAAGAATTTACGCTCTCAACTATTCTGCTATGAATATTAAAACATCTTGAGGTAAATGTTTCATATTTTTTGTAGGTATAGCTATCTTCCAACAAAGGGATTTTTTTGGTCTCAATACAAAAGCCACCAATAAAGAACATGCTCATTTGGGGCAAGACGTGACATCCTATTGGCATTGTTATTTCAAAAGTTTTTTGTAAATTAATGGGATGCTTCGAGTACCTCTTTAGACAGCTGACCCAGTATAGGCATGCTATATTTTGCCACAGAAGGAACGTGAGTAAGGAATTTGTGGATACTAGGTGGCATGTGGTATCATCCATATAACGACACGTACAAATTCGCTGTATCCGCATTTATGTATACGTTCGCTGCTGGATCCCAGTGGGCAATTGCAGTAGTTCCAAGGCCTTCTAGCAGGCCTGCGTTAGATTTTTATAGGCTCTCCACACTCCTTGTAAACACCATTGTATTGCTTGTATGAAATGGGAAAATTTGTCAGGACTTCCGCTCTCCTTGCTAAAAAGAGACCTGCCAGAAGCGCTCTTTAGAGTCACTTAAGAAGGAAAAGCAATATAAATATCAACTTCAAATAAAAAACGACCAACAATTTTGGATTTGAACCATGGTCCTCCCATGCGGTGGTCCGACATCTTACCCACTCATTGGCGTCGGAAGCGGGGGGGCAAGGTGGGCAAGGTGGGCAGTTTCCCCCCCACTTTTTTAGCTAGATAAACAATTTAAAAGGAAAAGTTATTCAAAATATCAGTTTTTTTACAACGATAATATTTTTGTATTATATAATTTCCTCTTCTTTCTCTCTTCTTCATGTTTCATGTGAAGAAATTGTGGTGAATTTTTTTTGCACCACCATTTGTACTGCCCCCCCAGATGAAATTCGCTTCCGACGCGCTTGTACCCACTCGTCTATCGTGGCTGTTGAGAATGAATCGCTTATTTTGCATCAATACAAATGAAAGTAAGCTTTCGGGAGCCCGGGTTCGAGACCCAACTCGGACAAAAAAATAATTTTTTTGTTGTTTTTTTAAAATCCACATTTTTTTACAAATTGTTCTGTGCATTTCAAATTTTTTTTTTAATTTTTTTATAAATTTTCTTCATACAAAAATTTAAGAAAAGACTTGGAGTTTTTCCATATAAATATTTTCATATAATATAATATGTAATGTGTTAGTTTTCGAGAGCCCGGGTTCGAGACCCAACTCGGAAAAAAGAATTTTTTTTGTTGTTTTTTAAAATCTATATTTTTTTACAAACTGTTCTGTGTATTTAAAATTTTTTTGGAATTTTTTTTGTACTTTTTTCATATAAAATATTATGGAAAGAATCAGTAGCTCGTTCCTGTAACAAAATCGGCAAGTTACCGATTTGTGTGACGTCACGCGTTATCGATCCCTAGTTACCGATTTCGTGACAACTAATGTTTGTGTACGTTGAAATCGGTAAAAATTTGGTCTGTGATGAAAAAGAACACAAATCGAGAAGAAACATTGTGAAATTAAGTCAAATGGCAAGCAGCTGTCTACTTGCATTTATTTTATTTTATGTGCGCTAAAATTTTATAATAAAAAAGTGATGGTCTTGCTATTAAAAAGTGATTATTTATATGTGTTATAATGCTTGCGGAAATAATCAACTATTATGAATGTAAATAAGTTGACAATAAGTGATGTGTAATAAAAACTTAGCAAATATTTGCAACCGGGTTCTTTTGCATTGCTCTAACAAATATTTTGGTTCTTAAATTTCCTTCTTTTATGTAAATGGGCATTCTTTTAAAATAGCATTACCTTGAAAATTAAAACGTTTTTAAACAAAAACAATATTATAATCAGAGTTTTACAATAAAATAAATGTAACTTTAACGAAAGTACGCGTTATAGAATATTAATTGCGAGTACTTGTTATTTCATATATACACAACATTACTGTCATTTATACAGATCGGTAGAATTCTCACTTGCCGCAGAGTGAGTGAGAAAAACATGAAGTTTTATCGATTCACTTTTCTTACACAAACTCTTTTTTTGAAAGATTCTATTGAAGTGAAATCGGAACATGTGACAACTTATTGATTTGGAACAAACGAATCGAACAGAAATCGATTCAGATTATTACACAATACAGAACCTTCAAAAGATAGGCCTTGCAGAAGCACTCATCAATGCAGTGATCATGGAAGGTGTATTGATACCAATAATAGCAGTGGTAGCATGCCTTCTTTTGCGGAGCACTCGCTTAAATGCCCACTGGGATATCGTTATCAAAATAATGTTAAAACTCGATATGAATTCTTCATGTATGTATGCCTGTATTGCAAGGTATCGTAAAGTTTACGTTATCTTCTTAAAATACACGGAGATAATTACTTCGCTTGAATCAAGCAAATGTTTTGCTTCAAATAAGCAGAAACATTGCTCAATCGTGGTGTGATTTTAGAAAAAGATTGTTAAATTGAAATCACTCCTCATGTATTTTAAAAATTCAAGCAAAATTTTGCTAAGTTATTATAAACTACAAAAGCAAATTTCTACTTAATTCAAGTAAGCATTTGCTGAGTTAAAATAAGCTAAAATAGCAAATTTTTACTAAACTCAAGCAAATATTTGCTAAGTTATTATAAACTCAAACAGCAAACTTTTAGTAAATTCAAACAAATTTCTTTTAATCCGAGATTCAAGTCTCCGGATAATAGAAATTTTTCAATTTAATTTAAAGTTAATAATTATTTTGCTTCAAAAATTTGCTAGATTTTAATCAAAATTTGCTATTCCAATTTATTATAACTTGACAAATATATGCTTGAATGCAGTAGAAATTTTCTATTGCAGCTCATAATAACTAAGCAAAATTTTGCTTGAATTTAATCAAAATTTTGCTTATGAGTAGTTATTATAAACTGTAATAGCAAATTTTGATTAGTTTTTGCTGAAATCTAGCATAATTTTGATGTGGCTGAGACTTAAGCACAAGTTTTGCTTAACCACAATACAAATTTAGCAAACAGTTTTCTTCGTGTAAAAACAACGCTACAAGTAATTACTACCACCGGTTATTTCTACATATATTTCATACACTTTTTGGCTGCGCAACGATAAGGCACATCCCTCTTCTTAAGAAGCTTTGATACTTGTCTCGAAAACTAGACTGAAGTTAAATATTTTGAAAAAAGAATGAAATAAAGATATTGTAGGGCTTTTCCTCTACCCCGCCTCAAAACACTCCTGTGCACAAGAGGGTTAATTATGCACATTTTAATGTTTTAATAGAAAAACACAAACAAAGTTTAACTCATTTAGTTTTTTTAAATAATGATACAAATACAGATAAAAATAAATGGTTTTAACCAAAGCATATTAACCAGATAGGCTTGATTAAAATGACGCTCTCAAAATTTGAAATCTTGTTCTTCTTCACATTGTGAATTGAAATGCCTGTTACAATCAGCTGTTTCACAAAATGAAGATCAGGGTGTCGTGCAGTATTTTGTTTGCTTACCTAATGCATCAGTTCAATACATGTGTTAATATGGGTTACATACTATGTGTGATTAGATTTAAATAGGGGTATTCAAGACTCAGTGAACTTGCCAGTGTAGTTGAAGACTTGTGCAGTTAGTTTAGCATGAATACACCACTATCACTTTTTCAAAGCTGTCAAATATTTCAACGTTCACAAATGCTGAAGTTCAAAAGTTTAAGACAATAGTAGAAAAGCATTTGTGCATATTTTGGACGTACGTGTATTTTGTTTGTAAAGTACACAAGTGCAATGGCAAGTGCACTGAATCGTGAATACCCCTAATATATATAAATATTGCAATGGAAATTAATTTTTAATGGTTTATTTTCCATTTCTCATTAAAAAAATTATTGAGGGTTTGAAAATTGACGAAAAAGTTTTGAAAATTGCCGGAAAACTTGGGGTCATATCTATGTTACTATATGAAATCGTTCGTCTGGGTTGGTGTCCGTTAAGATCTCAGAAACGGTAGCACCTAAGGGCATCAAATTTACAATATTTAATGTCAAGGCTAATATCTCGAATAATAAAAAAAAATGCCACACCCCCTATTACCGCCCACAAATTTTGGGATACTTTATCAAATATCTTGTGATATGTAAAAATAAAATATAAACATTTACATATTTACTGAAAGGTTTAATTATAGACTTTTTGAATAAGATATTTTTTTTTATATTAATAACGCAACTTTAGGAGCAAATAACGGGTTTATCAGTAAAAAAAAGTATGAAATCTCCAATCAAATTCAATATATTGCTAAAATATATATGGTTTGTATTTTTTTCTGACAGATAATTTAATTACCTTTTAAATAACGTGTCAATATTTAAGATCGATTAACTATTGGCAAAGATATAGATGCTTTTTTTTATTAGATATTTTAGAAAAAAAAAATTTTTAAATCGGCAACTCGAATGCTAATCGATATATCGATAATTGCTTTCGTATTTCTTATTTTCTCAATGAGAACTTAAATACTGCATTTTCAAATCTTGGCGCCCCGGTAATCGGAATCGTACCTATTGATTTCTTGCAACATATATGATACAAAATAGTAGTGTAGTAGTATGGACACTTAAGTACTAAAGTATAACTACAATAGTACTACATCTGGCAACTATGGTTGTAAGCTCAAATTTTTTCGTTTGACATGATTTTGACAGAATTGTAGGTGTTGTCGAAAAGGAATCAAAACAAACACAGAATATAAGGGGTACTTTTAAAGTATTTCCGTATCAAGCCTACCTCATCGTAAAAACAAATTTTTTTGGCTCCTGAAACCAATTTAGTTATCCTCGAAATTTTTCCAATTGGGGTATATTGCGGCATTTTTTTTTTTTTTTTTTTTTTTGAGTAAAAAAGATATCCCACAAAGAAACCAATACCTTGTTGCACGGAATTAACGGGGATAACACTTTCGTTTTTTCCATTTTCATTGAGCCAAATTTTAAAAAATTTTACATTTTCAATGAGTTTGGTCAAATATTAGGCATGATTATTATTTAAAGTTTTAAATTTTTTGAGACTACTTAAGCCTTAATCCAATACATTTATATGCTATTGCATAAAATTTAAGTGCACATTTAATGCTACCAATTTACTCTAAAATTACTGAACCGATTTTTATAAAAAAATTTTTTAATATAATTGTGCTATAGATTTATTTTATTAATTTTATTTAATAGTTGCTTTCGATATTCTTATAATAAATTTATTTAATTAAAGTATTCAGTTTTTTAAGAAATCATCCTAGCTGCCATGCATTGGTTAGTGCTTTTTTTCACGCTGTTGCGTTGCGAGAGCTTCAATTAACTCTATGTTACTCTCTTTTATTTTTCTTTTTAATTTTTTTACTTTTTTTTACATATATATAGAACAGGGCTGGGCATTCTAACACAGTCACATTTTATTTTGCCTTGTTAGTTTTGGTGCGCTCTCGAATAGCGCACACTTAGCGAAATAGTTGTCACAATTATCTACCCAGTAGTTCCAGTCTTGAAGAAATCTCAAATGAATCAGGTACGATTTTTCTTGATCCTTGATGAAACATGCTGATTGGGTCATACATTTCATTGGCGAAAATTTGTTCTAAATGTTCCAAATTCGTGCAAGACGCAATGCAGAAACGTCGGGATTTATCATGCACGAACCCAATATCGAAATATTGAGGAAGTTTCGTTAACGATAAGTAGATAGGAATCTAAAGAAAATTCGTCAAGGAATTAAAATCGAAACGTGTAATAAAACTCGTGAAGGAATGTTATACCGAAACGTTGAAGAAGTGAAAACGCTGTATTGTTGCAGTTTAGTCTCTGAACCATTCGGCGAATTACAACAATCATGAATATCTTCAAGTTGTTGTAATAGAGTGGAAAAAGTTAGGCGCTGACAACCGCTCCTTTGCATTATATTTTGTATGAATTTTTTTTAAGTTCAGCAGCTCATGTAGAAACTTCTTTCAAGAAATCATCAGGAAAAGTTCGTCAATGATGCCACGAACTACTGGGTAGATTGACAAGATTGTATGCTTATAACCCCACACATACTGTTAAATGAATTTATTTTTTATTTTGTCTTATTTTTAGTCATCGGTGTTGTTCATTATTTCTTCTTTGTCAACATTAAAGCTCTATTATTTTATTCTAAGTAAATAAATTATATAAGTTGGCTTGCAGTTTTCTGAAAGAAATTAAACATTCTGCTTCACCAGAAAGATTCACTGCGAAAAAGAAATCACATTCCAATTCAGATCCAAAAATTTTTGGTATGTTGTTTTGTTTTTATTTTAATATTATGAAATATTGCTTTATAATATAATTAATTAAAATTATAATCAAAAAATTAATAAATACAATTAATATAAAAAAAGATAATGCAAGGAATCTTAATAGGCAATATGTATGAATTATATTAAACCTAAATAAAATATATATGCATAAGAATTATGTATCTACAAACTAAAAAGTTGGTTTTTTTAAGAGTGTACATAAAATTTCCAACAAAGGTCTTTACAGCATCACTGTCAGCGATCGACTGAATTATATTCTCTTCTTTTGTGAGTTTTGTGTACATGTGAAAAGTTACTCTCAGAGAGCGCTCAGTGAGCTATGGGGCGCCCAGCGCTGATATAGATTGATAAAAAAAAGTCTGTGGTGAAATCGCGGACAACAGTGGCCTGCTAGTGGGAAGATATTATATCATAAATTACTTATATAAATAATACAACAAATATCTGGAGTTGGCTCAAAATTTGACTTTTGTTTTTGTTAAATTGTTTCCAATTCGAAATCGATCTTCACCAAAAAAATCAGATTTTCTCACATTCCACTTACAGTTCTGCATTACTATGTCATTACCGACAAACTTGTACTAACGGGTAGGTACAAAAAGTCTTATTTATGTATTTATCTGTACTAGTTTATGGTTGAAAAGAATTATGTGTTCTTTAATAAAAGACCAACGAAATTAAGAAACTCCTCCTTTTTGAAGTCGATTTAAAACATAATCATCCACAAATATTAATAGGCATCAATTTCATGATATTTTATTGTTTTTTGTGATTTCTCACATTTTTAATACAATGCAAGGAAACAAAACAAAAGCAAAATAAAAAATTTACTAAAAAAACTTTCATTTTACGCTGAAACTTTGCTTGTGGTTCAGTAAGTAGTTTAGCCTTTACGTGACAGTGTCTTTTAAAGTATTTTTAACGACATGTCACTCCATAGCTTAAGCAATGAAAATCCTCACCTATCTTAAAAGCTTAAGTTAAGTAAATCAACATGAAATTATCAAAAAATGTCAACATTAATCGAAATTTTGGAAAGTTTTTTCTTAATAATATTAAAATCGTATTTTTTTTTTTAATTTAGTATCATTAAGATAATGACATTGAAGAGATTACCTGAAAAAAATATACAATCTTCATGCTTGACAGCAGCCTCTAAGCATCGAATGAATGACAAAAAATAAATGTTCGCAGTTTAACTCTAATCGGAATGAATAGCGGAAAATTAACCTTTTTTGAAGGCATTCAAAGTAAATAACAAAATAATTTGCAAATCATGAGTAGGTTTAAGAACATGAAAAAAACAATAAAACACGCTTAAACAGAAGATTATTTTTGTCGCAACGAGTTATTTTCTCAAACGCGTTGTGAAAAAAACAATAGAAGCCCGCAAGCAAAAACATACATGTATTGTTATTGTATTCACAGCAGTTTTAAAAAAGAAACAATTGAATAGAAAAAAACTTCTATAGAAACGCGAAACTAAAAACTCACTTTTATATATGTTTTGCTCATTGTTGTGACATCGTGTGACACAAATTACGCAATTGTAAAATAATAATAATGCAAAAACAAAAGCACAACAATCAACTACAATAACAAAAAAAAAATGTATAAAAACACAACCAGTAAAAGTAACCTTAATAAGAAAAAATAAAAACAAAACAGCAAAAAACAAAAACATTGGCATATCTTGAATTACTTTTTGGGTGAACGCAACCACCGCATGAGCCGGTAGGTGAGTAACTTAATTCCATTATTTTTTATTTTTTTATTATGTGTTGTAGTGTTCAGTGGACCACAATCCAATGGTTTTTTTTTTTGCAATCTAAAGTTTTGTTATTTTTCGGAAACTGTATTCGTTTTCATATGAAACTCCAACGAGCGCCACTTAACGAATATCAAATTTCTGCGTGGTTTTGCTTTAGCTTCTATTTCATTTTAACCAAATCGAATTGTGGCAACGAAACTATTGTTATTGCTTACAAAACAAACATATACAAAACATTCTTTTTCATTTGTGATATCACGATTTTTTTGTAATGTTTAAATGTACCTATGCAAGGCAAGATAATAAAACTATAACCGAGTGATTTGCATGAAATGGAAGATTGAGTGTAATGATGAGAGAGAGAATGATTTTGATTAGAAATGCAGTAGATTTCAGCTTAGGGTTTTTTTAGTAAAATTCAGGGGCCGAATTCCAGCATCTGTGATAGAGCAAAATTGTACAAGATTGATAGGCACTCGTCTCTCGTCGTGCCCATTGTAATTTTGTTCGATCACGGATGCTGTAATGTGGCCCCAGGAAAACAACAAATCATCTTAAATTTGCATGTATTTCTATATTTTTTTAGTCTTAAAAACTTTTAAGTTTTCTAAATTCTACTGTCGCTTTATTTGGGATATTGTTAGTTTGGTAATATTTTGTGAAAGAATCCTTTTCTTTCATATATTTTAATTTTGAGAGAGATTTCTTCGTAAGTAAGATTAAACTGTTCACATAAATATTGATGGATATGGCTGTTTCTTAAAATTTATTCATGAATATTACGAACATCTGGTAGAAAAATAAATGCAAAGCCTAACTACATCGCAACCAAATATATGATAACTAGTAAAAATCTGTCGCTGCGCTGGCTTTCGTCTTGTAAGAAAGAGGACTCCCCTAGATACAAATATGTCAAACAAGATCACAAAACATTTATTTTTTTGTTTTGCGCGCAGCACTGCATGTACCTTACTTATCGCATACTCTTAGCTCAAGGCTACATAACTGATTTATTTATAAGGTAAATCCACCTTTACTGTAAGTTCCTACAGATATGATATTACAAAACTTATTTCATAAAAATCGGTACAGTTCTCTTGAAGCTTATCTGGAACGAACAATTTTTACTTCTAAACTAATATTAATATGTAGATATATAGATGGGAAAATATCCAAGCCACACAAATTTAGATAGAGAATATGTTATTAAGTCTCTTCATGATAATCACTCCTTTTTGCCTAAAAAACACTCTCTATAAAGCACAACCATCTTGCTATAGGTTTTAAAGTGACGCTTTCTGTTTTAAGTTTTTCCATACGATTTTCCATACGATGAATTCAAAGTGATTTCTGTAGAACCATAAAATTAAATCCTTTCTTACACATTCAAATTTCATTCATATCTAATTAGAATATATTTTTGTAAAAATTAATAAGAGATTTTAAGAAATATTTACTCATTTTTCTATTTATTTCAAAAATGCGTTAATATTCTAAATGTCTAATTTTCTTTCCATTTGAACTAAGAATTTTTTCTGCGTTTTTTAAACTTTGATGTATGAATTATGAATTTAGAATCGAAGGGCTGGCTTATTGTAAGAATATGATAAGCCACATAAAATTTGTTTAGAAATAATCAACTTTCAAGCTTTGAAAACAATTATTTATGTGTGAAGAAATGGAATTGAACAAGGAAAATTTTACAAATGGGTCTTAAATTGAATAAAAAATAATCAAAATCTCTTCAGAGGTTGTTGGCAATCTGTTGGTTTATGTATCGAGTCAAGAAATCGATTCCTTAGATCATATAGCTTTTCAAGTTTTTGCAAAAAGCCCTTCAGTTAAAAATTATAAATGATGAATTACAAACAATGAATTATGAGCTGGAATTATGAACAATGAAGCATAAACAATGGATTATAAGCTATGAACTATGAATTAAGTAATATGAACTATGAGTTTTAAACAATTAATTATTAATTATAAATTATGAATTCTAAATTATGAATTCTAAATTATAAAATATGAGTTTTGAATTCTAAATTATGAATTATGAATTATAAATTTTATGAAATATGAATTATGAATAGTGAGTGGTAAATTATGAATCCGATTTATGAATTTTATGAATTACGAATTATGAATTATGATTTATGAACTATAAACCAATTAATGAATTTTATTAACTACGAATTATGAATTAGTTTTTATGAGCTATATACTATGAACTATAAACTTTGAAGTATGAACTATGAATTACGAATTATAATTATGAACTAAGAATTATGATTAATGAACTATGAAATATAGGCTATAAATTAGAATTAAAAATTTTAAATTGTGAATTATAAACCATGAATTTTTCATTATTGTATGTAAGACTATCACGCCACTGTTTTCCGTGGCTTCGTTACGGACGCTTTTTTTATTAATCTCCTTCCCAATAAGCTTTAACCTAGGAGATGGGCTTGATCTCCAGTGGAGGTCCAGTTCGTATCTCCAATCTCCAGTGCTGGATCATCACTTACCTCCACTTGAGATCAAAACCAATCTCCATGGAAATGGACCTTCGATCTCCAGTTGAGATAAGGCTAAATCTCAACTTGAGCTCCAAGGTCCTTCTCTAAGCGATCTCCAACCCAAATGGGAATGAACTTTATTCTTTTTTAAATCTAACCTTTTATTTTTTTATTTGAAATTGAATTTATTTATTTATTGAAATAGTTTGTTGCAGTTCACTTATTGCAATTAATTTAAATATTTGACAACTGTTCACAAATTAACACGAAAAACAATAACCAAAACAACAAAGTGTTGCCAGGTACAAAAATAAATTATTTTTTCTGACATTTCAACAGTATTGCCTGTTTGAAAACTAATTTCTAGTTGAAGTCCAAGATGTTGGAATTCAAGTGGCTTTTTCTTGCTTGTTGGGTTAAAACAATATATGCCAAAGAAAAAAAAATTTATTTTCTTACTTCTCCAGTGAAAAATATCCACTAGCAACGTTTATTTTATAATATCCAGGAGCGCTTTAGGACTAATAAAGGTCTAAATTCTGGTATTTTCCAAATAATTTCCTAACCTTGTTACATAGGTGAGTCACCTCAAAAAAAAAAAAAAAAATTCCCAAACCAATAAAAAATTTTGCGAATTAATGGACATTTTCTGATATAGACCAGTGTTCTAAGTTTTCATTTTATTTAATTTTATTTTATTTTAATATATTTTATTCAAGCAGACTTATAATTAACCTAAAATAAAACAATTTTTCGCCTTTGGTTGGTTTTGAGTGTTAAAAATTTTAATTTTATCTGTAAAGAGTTTAATGTGAATTTAAAAAAAGTTTGTTTTCCTTCTAGAAAAAAGTGAGATTTTTGTATTTTTTTAAAGAAACTTGAATTTGATATATAAAAGGTTACATTTGATGTTAAAAATCTGTATTTGAATTTTTATTTCTTGACGTTACATAAAGGGTAAATAAATTGCGTTATTTCAATTAAATGTGCACAAATAATTAATTCGCTGTCAGCAAATCATCGTCACACCTACACTTTAATATCAAATTAAACCAGCTGAAGGCCATAGAGCTTGTTTTAATTACATGTTCTGTGTCTTAATTGACCCTAAAAAAATTCTCAGTAAATGTAAGCTAGATATTTTAAATTAAATTAAATTGAAATTAATACACAAAGAACCGCAATCTTAATCATTACTTCCATGATGAAATTAAGCTATTTTATGCTTAAATTTAACTTTTATTTTAATAGCTACAATCTTTGTCTAAAAACTAACTAACTAACGTATTCCATCTTAATCATACATTGTATATGAGAGGCACTTAAACTTTTAATTAATTTTTTGCCAACCATAAAACGAAAAAAAAAAGAAAAAAAATTCAAATGATCTAAGCGAAGCATTGAGCGAATTTTGAAAGACTCTGATTTATAACCATTCTAATTAGCTAGAAGCCACAAGGAAGCCGATAAGCAATTCATTTTCATTACTTTTCGTTTCGTGCTTGAATCGAACGTGAGCGTTAATAACATCGCATGCACAACAGCAGCAGCAACAAAAAAAAAAAAACAATAACAACAGTGTTTTTGTCATTTTAGTCAAATTAGCGCAAAACATAAATATTTAATTATAATTTATATCAAGGTATTTCGAAAAAAAACTAACAGCCATAATATAAAAAAGAATTAAATTATAAAAATGCTGCGCGATTAGCTGCTGCTGCTTGCAACATGTTGCGTGCCTAACTCAACGCATGACACATTCCAACATAATAATTAGGGAAATGGGAATAGTTTATAATTTTCTTAATTACAGGAAACTCTTTCAAAACTACCTCAATACCTTCGCACGCGCTGGCCTAATTCCTTTGTATTAATTTATAGAATAATAGTATGCAGAAAAATTGTTGCTACATCTAAGCAGCCATGTGCAGTCGTCGAAGTTAATAACACTATTTAAAAAAGTGTGGGCTAAGGTTTGAGCAAAATTTTTTGTTTTACCTGCGTGCTTATAGCGATAATTTTAATCTTCTCGAACTTACCTGGAAAGAAAGAAAAAATATATTTTAGAAATTTTGTTAATATATACAAGGTGATGTTATATTATGAACACTGTTGTAAAAACAATGCAAGTTTGCTGTTAATATTTATTTTATCTTTAGACTTTTTAATCATATTAACTATGTATGTATCAAATAATTTGAAATTTCTCACTAAAACTGTCTAGACTGCAAATCGAATTTTTAATGCCACAAAATAATAGAGCAAAAAGACATCAACTCAAGAAATTCTTGGCAGCAACAAAATGTTGATTCTTACCTGCTGCAGCCAATAATAAAATATTAAATTTACACCTTCATTCCAGCACACAATCACACACACTCATGCTCACACAGATAACACCAACACATGGCAACCGCACCTATACCTATACCAACACACAAACTGCAGTTTTGTTTTTTTTTTTACTTTTTTTGAAGAATCAAACGGAAACAGGAAATCAACTCACCGTATTCAGGGAATTGGGTGCAAAAATCATGGCTTACACTTCATGGTATTGCACTCAAAATAAGTGAAACAAACAAGAACAGAGAAATGAACATCGAAAAACAAAACACCATTTGTGTAGTTGTATGTATAGTAGCAGATACTGCAGATGAGCTGAGAAGGGAAATTGAATAAAAAGAAACGAGTCTGAAATGGAAATAAAAATCCAATGAAATTGAATTGTTTTGCCTACAAGTCGACGCTGCATGTTGCAAATAAATTTTTTTGCTTAAAGCTGACACATAGGTATGTTATTATTTAAAGTCAAGATAGTTTTTCAGAGTAAGAAAAGGCTTAAGGCGAATTTACACGATTCACTATCATCCTTCACTTTGGATGAATCATCTGATTTGTAAAATGTAAATTGAGTTTCATCTTTAAAATGAAGATGATTGTCATCCACATTGAACAGTGAAAGAAGTAGAAGGTCTTCCTACTTTTGATGAAAGTGAAAGCAAACCAAACTGATGTGTCATTCGTACTAAAACACAATTGAAAGGTGTTAACATAATTTGATGCAGAAAGTTTATATTTTTTTTTATTTAATTGCTGAATAGCTTTTATTTACTTAATTTTTTAAAAGTCAATAAAATTAATCAGCCAGAGAATATATTTTGACATTCAACACCGAATCATCCATCAAATTTCAAATTTACACTTTGAATAATGTAAATTAAAAATTGATTCACTGTCATCGTTCATCGTTCACTATCATCGTTTTTAATGAAATGTGTAAATTCGCCTTTAACTAGCTAGAATGAACATTTTGATAGTTTAATGTAGGAGAGCCCAAAGTCGGCCATGCGGGCCGTCACGGGCGACGAGGTACATATACAAACAGAATGCGAAAGAGTGAGAGTCTGCTTAACAAAAGTCTTAATTGAGCTTATTAATGTGTACAAGGTTACCACATTTTCATCACTGAATACTTAAAAAATGTTCAGCTAAATATCTTATAAACGTTGTAAAAATATCTTAAAACTTACAGTTAGTATGTGAACTCAAATTGAGTTTAATAATATTTTGGTTTTAGAATTTTTTTTTTTTTGACAATTAAATTGACAATTAAATTTTTGTAGCAGGCAATTTCAATGTCTACAATCTGGCTTGGTTACATCACTGGCGGCCTTTGACACCTGTTTTTTTTTTTGACCTGAAAGATCAAAGAACCAAGGCATGCGCTTTATACAAACAACATTTGGTCTTTGACCTGAAAGGAAAGGGATAGATTACACTATGCGACAATTCAAGGGTCATGGAATCTAACGAAAAAGCGACCAACACAGATCGATAGTACTGATCTAGACCAACAAAACCTTAAAAGAGTTTTGCAAAGTTAGCTCGCTTTTAAAAGATATAGGCATTGAAAGTTTGCCTCTTGCAGAGTATTTTTTAAAAATGAAGTGCTCATAAGGGCGTATCGAATTAAAAATTCTTTTTTTAATTTCTTATTCTAAGAGGTCTCCAAAGTTCCATAGAGTGGCCTCACAAAAAAAGGATGTCTCTCTCCCGCAAGGACAAAGTTGTTTTTAGATTTTTGTAACAAAAACTACATTTGTCTTAAAGCAAAAGTAAATAAAGACTTTAACAATATCTCGCCAAACAAGATGCCACTCTTGATTTTTACTCACAGTGTCCTGTGTGAAGGATATTCGAATCTTAAGGTACACTCGAAATAGCACAGAACTTTTTATAAATATCTGATTGTGTTAATTTTAGCGGTTCTTATTAAAGTGTTTACGTTTTCCTTATATTTGGTGTATTTAAAATTTGCACATTTTTTGCCTATGCATTTACTGTTTTTTGAGAAAAGCATACTTGAACGCAATTTTTCAACTTTTTGAAAAAAATTAATATAAGGCTTTATATCAGAGGCATCAGAAATGGTAAAATAATTTTCGCTTTTTGAATTCTTCAGATATATCCTTTAAGGTTATTGCTTTTTTTTAAAAACACATCTTGTTAAATTAGCAATTGTTAAATCAATTGAGACTCATCGAGTGCCAGGCTTAGAAACTCAAAGTTTTAGTTTAAAATTTTGGTAAATGATGAGGTGAGGTGCTTTGACGAAATAATAAATTTCATGCTAAGCAGAAAAATTTTTTTAAAAAATTGAAACACAAGAAAGAATCGTGGTCTTAGCCTGGTTTTTTAAAAAAATGCTTTCAGACAGTGTTTTGTTCAGAAATATTTTAAGAATCCAAATTAACAAAATTATCTTCGGTACCACTTCTGATGCCAAAAATATATAAAACCTTATCTTAATTTTTTTGAAAAACTTATAAAATTGCATTCAAAATACATTTCTCGAAAACAAGAAAATTCATTTGCGAAAAATATGCAAATATTTCATTCGCCAAATTTGAATAAAACCAAAAAACCTTAAACAATAACACCAACATTTAGACAATCAGATAACAATCAAGTTCTGTGCTATTTCGAGTGTACCTTTGGATTCGAGTATCTCTCGCACAAGACAATGAGGGTAGAAATCGAGAGTTTCATTTTGTTTTGCGAGATATTCTTAGTAAAAGTCTGTATTTAATTTTGCTTTAAGATATATGTAGTTTTTCTTACAAAAATCAAAGCATTTATAGATATTTTTTACTATTTTTCTCAAGAAACAACTTTGTTCTTGTATAAGAGGAAGACATCCTTTTTTTATTTTTTTTTTTTGTAGATCTTCACTGATATTAGCGAAAATCCGAAGAACTTTTAGAATTTCTTAAATAAAGAAAGGAACATGAAGGGTTTCCCTAAAAATATGTTTTTAACGAAAAAACTGCAAGTAGCACTTCAGACGTCACAAATCTTTTTGCTGATTATTTTCAATCGAATTTTTTATTAGACGACGGAGATGACGTTAACTGCCCTTTTTATTATAATGACAACCCTATTATTGATATGGGTTCATTAGTTCTTTCTGATGATGATGTCTTACAAGATTTGTTCACTCCAGACATTAATAAAGGAATTGGTCCTGATAATATTCCCCCCATATTTCTAAAAAACTGCGCAGCTGTGCTAGCCCAGTCATTAGCGCTTTTATTTAATTTATCTTTAAAGACAGGGCAGCTTTTGAATATTTGGAAGGAATCCATTATAGTCCCTATCCATAAGTCTGGCTCTAGGCAAAATATAGCGAACTATCGACCGATATCAAAATTGCCCTTGATCCCTAAATTATTTGAGTCAATTGTCAAAAAACACATTTATGCTAGAATTAAAAACTCTATCTCTGAATTCCAACACGGTTTTGTTAGTGGTAAATCTACTTCTACAAACCTAACACTGTTCTCTCACTTCATTAAAACTGAAATGGAAAAAGGCAATCAAATTGACGTCATTTTTACTGATTTCGCCAAAGCCTTTGATAGAGTTCAGCACTCCATTATGGTTAAAAAACTTTCCCTAATAGGGTTTCATTACTCTTTGTTATCCTGGCTGAGGAATTACCTTTCTGATAGATATCAAAATGTCCATATTGGTAACTGCTACTCAAAATCTATTACCAACCATTCTGGTGTGCCCCAAGGAAGCCACCTTGGACCTCTATTGTTTGTCTTGTTCATCAACGATCTCCCAAACTTTTTACAGCATACTAACTCTTTGATGTATGCTGATGATGTTAAACTGTTTAATTCGGTTTCTTCACCTTCCGACCATCGACTTCTTCAAATTGATTTAAACAATATCATTAAATGGTGTTCAGTTAATAGACTTTATTTAAATGTTGCCAAATGCAACATTATGTCTTTTTATACGAAAAAAGAACCAAATTTTTTTAATTACTCAATCGCAAATACATAGTGGTCTTTCACGTGTCGAGTCTACATCTGATCTGGGAATTCTATTTGATAGAAAAATTTCTTTTTGCAACCATTACGATTGCATAATTACTAAGGCTAATGCAATGATGGGTTTTTTGAGGCATAATTCGAAGGAATTTAAGGATCCATATACCCTTAGAACGTTATTTTTATCTTTAGTAAGATCTATCTTGGAATATGGATGTGTGATCTGGGATCCATATTACGAGGTAGATTCTTTGCGATTGAAAAGAATACAAAAACGTTTCACTCGTTACATAATGTTTAAATTAAATTGGAATTTTATGCCAACGTACGTATCCAGGTGTGCTCTTCTAGGCCTTAATACCTTAGCCTCCAGACGTACATTTTTTCTTGTTATTTTTGTTCGCGATATAATTATGTCACATATAGACTGCGCGCCACTCCTCGCTCTTTTAAGAATATATGCGCCTGAGAGATATTTTAGGCAAAGAGATTTTTTTTACATTCCGTATCATAGGACAAACTATGGCCGTAATGATCCTATTAATAATATGTGCTTAGCGTTCAATTCCATAAGTGCTCAAATAGTGAGATCTATCTGAATAGACAAACTTTTAAACAACATTTATTAAGAATTGTTTAAAATTAATTTATATTCTTTAATATAATTATGTTTACATTTTATTAGTTTTATATCATATTGTTTTTATAATTTATATGTTATTACTCAAACTGTTAAAAGATTGTTGATACTTAAAATAGAAATAAATAAATAAACAAATAAATAAAAATGGCTCACTCATCTCAGCGTGTAGCCACTCTTGAACATCTACTGCTAAAGGCTTTGCCATAGTTTTGTAGGTTTTTTAATATATTTGTAACCACTTTACCATTTTTGTTAAAATCTTTTACGATTTCACTGATTTTCTAGTTTTAAAATTAATATTTAAAGTAACTTGCACTTCTGCACTGTAAAGCGATTTTCCAAGTTCCATTTTATTTTAATGTAAAGTACTTTTACTTATTTAACGTGGCAACTTTACTTTAAAAACCAAACTTGTTTTTTATTGGTTTATTTACACTTACTGAACTCAATCGATCATAAAGTGCTATTATTTTGTCGCAGCATTTTTTCATATTTTGCAAAATAACGGTATTTCATACCTCAAGAACGCAACCACATGACTTATAACACCTAAAGAAATAGCTTAAACATTCAACGTAAATTATAAAGGGTCCGCCAAATAACTTTTTTTTTTGAAAATTCTATAAAAAAAATACTAGATATTTTCTCAATTTTTTTTTTTTATTTAAAAGTACAATAATTTCATTCAAATGGCTGCCTCGGCTGGCCATACAGTAGCCTTCACGATCGGTCCAATTGTTAAGCACATTATCGATGTATTTCACCAATGGCTTCACGAATATTGTCCTTTAAAGCGTCAATTGTCTCTGGCTTGTCGGCGTAACACTTATCTTTGAGGGCACCCTACAAATAATAGTCAAACTGTGTCAAATCGCAGCTCCGAGGTGGCCAAATGACATCAGCTCTGCGGCTGATAATGCAATCTTCAAAAACAGGCGCAAAAAATCGAGTGTAGCTTCGGCTGTGTGGCACGTAGCGCCGTCCTGTTGAAACCAAATGTTGCCAATATCCTCCTTTTCAATTTTTGTGAACAAAAATTTGTTCAACATGTCCCGATAACGATCGCCATTGACTGTAACGGCCACTCCTTGCTCATTTTCGAAGAAAAATGGCCCAATTATTCCTCTGGACCAAAATCCGCACCAAACAGTAACTCGTTTTGGGTGCAGCGGCTTTTCAATGTATGTGTGCGGGTTTTTTGTGCCCCAAATGCGATAATTTTGCTTGTTTACGTACCCGCCAAGATCAAAATGATTAGTTATCTAAAAAGATTTTTTTGGCAAAATCGGCATCTTCTGTAAGTCGATCGCAGGCCCACTTAGCGAAGCGAAAACGCATTGGATGGTCAGTTGGCTTCAACTCCTGAACCAATTGGACTTTGTATGGCGTCATACCAAGGTCTTTATGCAAAATTCGTCTCAATGATGTCTCCGAAATGTTCAATTGTTGAGAACGATGGTGAATTGATGTTGATGGCGCTTTACGCACACTTTCTGCCACTGCTTTTGGCTTTTCACGCTTTAGTTTATCGATGAGGATGCCAGTTTCTTTCACTTTTTTCACAAGATAATGAAGGTACGGAGCTGACGGTGCTTCTCTTCTTCCAAAATCCGTACGCAATTTTCGCACACATTCTGCAACATTACCATGATTTTCAAAGTAATGTCGCAATATTTTCCAGCGTTGTTCCAGCGTATACACAACCATATTCGTTCAGCGGAAAGATAAAACTAATTATCTGTCAAATCAGACATGAGCTAAGTGTTACCATTCACGAAATAAGCACTAGTTGAAAAAAAAGTTAGATGGCGGACCCTGTATATTTGGGGAAATGTTCAAGTGAGAACTTTTTGTCGCGGACTATATATTATCATAGCGTATTTAACCATAATTGTGGTGTAACAAAATATTCCCTATGCCTTATAAAGTGTTTAAACCTACTATACTACATGTAAGCCTGTTATTTATTATCACAAACTTTTTGTTTGTTGAACTCTGTAAATATGTTTTTTGTATTTTTTTAATTACAAACAACATCGCATGCTGTTAATCAAAAGTTCATTAAACTTTGCTCCGGCTACAGCTCAACTTTAGCTCGACCATATCACTACAGTTCATATCAATTTTAAAACAAAATGGTCGAGTTCTATTCAACCATTTCATTTATACGAACATTCATGGTTGCTCCTTCTTCCTGCTCTCCACTAAACCGGAAACTCATGCAATCCTCTTAATTTTCCGCTTATGCCAAGAAGTTAACATAATTTTTTGAATGCTTTTTTTTCATTTCTTCCACTGCTACTGTGTGTGGTTGTTGTGAATAAATGTACAAACAATGTCCTTATGGTTAAGCCAGAAACAAGAATAACAACAAGTAGGTACTTCTATGGTTTGTTAACCAGCAGAACAACAACAAAAGTGCTAAAAAGTTTTCTACGTAAACATAATTTACTTCTCCGCCTGAGTGCACAACAACCTCAAATTTGTTGTTTACTTATTTGTTGTTGTTTATGCTTCTGCCTAATACAAAAGGGTTGCCTTTTGCAACTCAATGGCATATTCAATACGGTGTTTGCGCAATATGCCAGCCTTGCAAAGCCTTAAATTATGCTTTTGGTCCAGCTAGAAAAAGCAAGAAACAAAAAGAAATTCTGAACAAAATGTAAAGAAAGAAATTTTGAAAACTTAGTGAAACGTGGTATTTGTTGAAATAGTGGAGATTAAGTTTTAGCGGAACAATTTTTTAAGGCAGCCAAAAAGTTTTATAATTTTGGTGTCTTGCAGGCATCAAAGTAAAAGTTAAATATTGCTCAAAACAGAAAAGCCTTAAATAAGTAAGCAAAAGATTAAAAGGAGCAATTTGTATAGGAAAAGAAGTTAATATTTTTTATCAGGGCCGTAGAAAAGGGGGGTTTTCGGTGTTCAAACCCCCAGAGTGTCGAAATTTTAAGTAAAATCTATGCATTTAACTAGTTGTTTATTTGAATCACATAAAAAAAATTAACAAGTCATGTACTGAAGCTTTAATTGCGTGTAAAAGTCTTTGTTTTCAGTTGAACCCTGCAAACAACAAAAGTGAAAACCAATATATCCTGATTTATCGGATCAAACGTGATACATTCAAAATTATCATCACTATTGTCATTACTACCCTTGACATCGGCAGTTCTAGATGTTGGTAGTGATGATAGCAGCAAAGCCAACAAGAATGACATATTTGTACTGAAAAAACTTTTCTTGTTCGAACAAGATTTTAAAGTATTGAAGTAAGATTTTAAAGTATACTTCAACCGGTTGTGGAAAATTTAAGTTTCAGCATCCAAGGTTTTGTCGCTGGAGTTGGTTTGGTTACTCCAAATATGCAAATGGGGCTTATTGTTAGTTCTGTATTTTCTTTAGCTCTGCTTATAGAGGCATTGCATCACAGCCGCTTCCTAATTTACTGCACAAAAAAATTTGTATTAAATAAAAATTTTTAGCCCTTTTCATTGTGACTCTTTTATAACGTATGGTGAATAAAATCTGGACAATTGTGTCATTTAAAAAATAAAATACACCTAATCCTGATTTTACACGGTCTTTTTTTACACGATTTTGAAATAACACGGTCGACAGAAATAAACTTATCCTGTTTTTACACGTTATTTTTAAAATAACACGACAAAACTTATCCTGTTTTCACACGTTTCTTTAAAATGAACTTTAAAATGATTTTGTTTTTTATGTTACTTGAAGATGTGATTTTTTTTAATATTTAGGTTGTGTTTTTATATCTAAAATGTGTAAATTACGGTGTGTCTTTTTTTACACGATTTTTTTTACACGATATTTTCTGGAACGTATGTACCGTGCAAAAACAGGATTAGGTGTATATAAAAAGTTTTAAAGTATTAGTAAAGATTTATTTTAATATTTTGAAATGTAAACTAAATTTACAAAAACATATTTACTCGTTTTTTGTATTTTTTGAAGCAGTGTCCTCATCGACTTCTGAATTCCACTTGTGTTTTCGATATTCTTGAGCTTCTTTCTGATTTTATTTATTAGGCAGCCTGCATTTTTTGCTCTATATCCCTTGATGTACACATTTCTCTTCAAATTCACCCAAAAAATTTCAATTGGTGGCAGGAACATTTGGTGGGTTATAATCCTTGGGTACAAATTCAATACCATGCTTCTCCAAATCCTGCAAGGTTGCCTTTGCATATAGCAGCAATATTTTTTGATAAAATTTTGAAAGGCAGGCATACATTTTTCTGTATAGTTTTGGGCAGAGACTGCTAAGCGACCATTGAAAAAAATCGATTCACTGATACCACGATCGCTGATTGCCAAACACAATAAAAATTTTCCTGGAAACTTTGTTTTCTGGATATGTTTGACTTTGCCTGGTGCTTTGTGATTGTAAGACTCAAAATAATGTTTTGGCTGCCATTCGTTACCTTCCACAGTGTAATACTATCATCTATTACACACATGTAACCCTGCAGCCACACGTGACAGTGCAAGTTCGAAAAACTCAATACATTTGAACATTTTTACTAACACACTCACATTTGATTCACTGTCTGCCTACTGTCTGAGCTACTGTCAAGGAAAATTCATAGACAGTGGAATTTGGCACTTGCGGACAGTAAAAGTGTTGTAAAGACAGATTAAAGTGTTGATTTTATTGTATTTTTGGGGAAATTTTTTTTGATTTTTCAGGATATCTGCTATTTTAACAATATCGGTCATTCCATGTCAAATCGGACGCTTTTGTTCAAAAACTAATTTTGACGATTCCGAGTTTTTTAAAATTTTGTACGTCGATAGAACTTTAAAAACAAAAAATATTTACATACTTCTTTATTGTTTTTTTGCAGTTATACACGGTGAAAAATTATAAAGATAAACAAATATTGTCATTTGGACATGTACTCAAACAACTATATCTTCCAAACCGTAAGTCCTACAAGAAAAAAATTTAAGACATATTTTAAAGATCCTGAATTGCTCTTTATTGTGGTGTCCTTTTTACCAACACTTTCGAGAAAAATTCTAAATTTGTTGACCACTAAAAATTTCATTCCCATTTTTCAAGGTCAGCACCACTATTTTTTTGGCACTTTGAAAATGTTATCGTATTATGGCATTCATTCTTAATGCATTCTCAAAATTTGATGTTGGAGAATCAATGTTTACTATTTTTAACGAAATTTTCAAAAACTGACTACACAATTTTTAAGTACAAAATACTTTAATTTTTAATTAAAAATAGAATATTTAGTATTTTTTTACTAAACTAGGTACATATCGTCGCTGCGCCAACAAAAACAGCATATGTTTTTCAGTAACTTTTCACGAGAGCAAAAAACAAATTTTTTTAGAGCATTTCTGGTACTGCGAGTAATAAATGTTTTTGATGACTTCTAAATCATAAGAGGTATAAAAAACTGCAAATGCAGAAATGTGGGTAATAGATAGTGTAAACAAAATATGCTATTAAAAAAATTTACAAAAAAGAGAATGCAGTAAGAATGAATGCCTCAATACGATAACATTTTCAAAGTGCCAAAAAATAGTGGTGCTGACCTTGAAAAATGGGAATAAAATTTTTAGTGGTCAAAAAATTTTGAATTTTTCTCGAAAGTGTTTGTAGAAAAGGACACCACAATAAACAGCAATTCAGGATCTTTAAAATATGTCTTAAATTTTTTTCTTGTAGGACTTACGGTTTGGAAGATAAAGTTGTTTGAGTACATGTCCAAATGACAATTTTTGTTTATGTTTATAATTTTTCACTGTGTATAACTGCAAAAAAATTGAAAATTATAAAAAAAAATATGCAAATATTTTTCTCTTTTAAAGTACTAACCTCGTACAAAGTACCAAATTTTTACAGAAATGTGAGTTTTGAAAAGCAGCCGATTTGACATGGAATGACCGATATGCAACATTGGTAACTTGCTTTCGGTAAAAAATAAAATGGAGGTGAAACTAAATATAGCGCAAATATTAAAGTTAATTGCTTTGTATCGTGAACGTGAGCTTTTATGAAAAATGAGTTCATTTAGTAATTTTTTAAGTTCATACAGAACTTTTATTTTTGCTAGAACTGTTGCCTTTGACGACATTTTGAAAATAAACTTTTACTATCACGTATGGCCGCAGCGTAATTTGTAGCTTGTTTCGAAATATTTTCGAAACATTTCGAAGTTAATACATATTTTCAACTGTCATACCATTACTATCACGTGTGTCTGCAGGGTAAGAAGCATTTGTTGCAAAGTATTTTCCAGAAAGCGCGCTCTTAGCTTAGATTTTATAATTGGTATTTGCTTGTCCTTAGCTGCTGTATTGCTTTGTCTTTTTTTAATTTGTACATCCATAGATTTCAAATATTTTTTATAGTATTTTTGTCCATACCATATTTTCTTCCCAAGTTCCGGGAAGATTTTGCAGTTCGACCCACTGTATCGGCTTTCAGCTGAGCACGAACTATGCTGTCACTTTTTACCAGAACTTGTTTTTCTTTCTATTTTGTTTTTATTTCTAAATATTTGAATTGTCTTATATAAAGTTGATTTTTTATATCCCATGTTTTTATAATGGTGTAAAATTTAATATTTGCTCTTTTTGGGATTATTTTCGCAAAAATTACAAACGCTCCAACTCGTTCAAAGACATTTCCACAATTAAATGGAAATATTATGCTAATATTTTTATGTCATGTTATCAACGACATGTACCGTTTCATTTTTGTATTAAAAGTTGTTGTTGCTAGTTTAAATAAATTTATATTTTTACTGTGGAACACGTGTCTCGATTTCATTCACCATTCGTTAGCCAAGAGACTTTAAGCAATTAACTTTCAAATTAAAGATATGAGTCCAAACCTAGTTTAATGTTTGTAGGCATGTTTAAAGTTATAAATGAGTTATAAAAAGTTGAACTACAATTTTTCAGAGTTCTGGCCCAAGGAAAGTTTAAAGTCAATCGTTGCAGCTATTTTAAGGTCAGAAATACATGTAATCCATTGTATAAGGATAGAGGTAGCTGCAGCGCTGACTGTGCTCTCTTTCCATACTGCCATGCCTGTCAAATTCAGCTGTATGGCGAATGGAAACAAAAGAAAATAAATAAAAATTTTGCTTCGATTTGACATTTCCGGCAATATGCTCTCATCTGGTGCATCTACCTGTATTTTTCTACCATGATGTAATCAAGTTTCAAAAATAAATATTTCTCAAGAGTAAATTATTGAAACAATTTTTTTGAAAGTTTGAGGGTATATTGAGGCATATTTAAGGAACATAAAAACCAAGTGTATGACTCAAAAAAGTGTTATAGTGTAGAGTGTAAATAGAGATCTCAGAATTGACGTTCATCCTAGCAGCGATGTTATTGATATGAAACAATGCGAAAATTTTTTTTGAACATATTTTTCTTAAAACTGCATTTTTATAAATGGCGTGCATCATAACTCAAACCTATTTGAACGAATGAATTCGAAATTTTGTTTGCATTTACTTTACAATATTTGCGAAAATATGCCAGAGCCCGATTTTTGAAAAATGTTTGTTTCGAAACAAAGAAAAGGTATATTTCTTCAAAAGACAACTAGATTTTTTTTTAATAATATTTTCGCAAATATTGTAAAGTATATGTGTACAAAATTTCGAGCTCATTGGTTTAAATTGGTTTGAGTTATGATGCACATCATTTATAAAAATGCAGTTTTGAGAAAAACACGTTCAAAGTTTTGGGCTTGATGGAAGCTGGCTGCAGCTTTCCAACTTTCAAAGCATTCAACTTTCAAACGGCATCCCTTTAAATTTTAACAGCACATATTCAAGATATTTCTGAAGTAATTTATGGATGTTTCAAAATTTTGATTTTCAGAAACATTTTCATGTATTGCTGGCCTTAAGAATTTTAGGTTTTAAGATTTATGAAGATCGTGTGATTTTTCTGTCCTTAAAACTTTATTTATTTGAGAGAAATGAGATATCGTTCTCATACCTGAATTTTCTTAAAACAGACCTCCGTAATTCAATGGGCGAGAACCGTTTGAAAGGATTCTTATCAATTAGCATACACACGTCAAATAAAAACTTTTTTCGAACATTACTTTTTTTATATTGAAAAAAAAAGTCATATCAAATATATTTGGCTAATGAGCAATAAAAACAACTTCTATGGAAAAAAAGAATTTGATGACAAATTTTGTATGGAATGCCCCAAATTTAATACATAAAGTTAAGTTCTTTTTATGTATTAAGACAATAATAAGACAATAAAAATAAACAAATACTTGTATCTTTCAATGTTTTAATTTTGAATAAAAAAATTGTCATTAAAACCGCACCCAACCTTTGGGTAATCTTGGCTACGGCCTCGTGTTATATGACAAAATAGGCTTCTATTTAACTGAATTAACTTTATCGCTACAAGTACTGCTGGGCGTATGAGTGATATTAATAGAAAGTTTTAGGTTTTACTTAAAAACACTTAGGCCTTTTTCACATGGAGCAATTGAAAGGTAATGCAACTGCAACAAAAGTTGCTAACTAATGTATTTATACCGAAACCTTCTCATGAAACAACTTGTACTGAACAAGTTGGCAACACATTCGCAACCAGTTCCATGCAACATGGCTTGCTGCAATTTGAATCGGCGATTTGTTTCGTTTGCGGTATGTGTTGTGTGCTACGAAAATAATTAATCAGTTAATAAATATGAAATAAGTGCAGGAAGTAGAGAAATATCCTTTCTTATCCTCAATTTATTTTTTATATCTATTTAACAAAGCTTCCATTAAATAAGTGTTTGTGTTGTTGTGAATTTTTCAATGTTCCGTTGCGACGTGACTTGCTCATCTGAAAGCGTAGCTTGCAGTTCAGTGTAAAATTCAAGTATTTTGAAACTTTTTAAGCTGTTGCGTTGTAGTTGCATTACTTTTTAATTGCTCCATGTGGAAAAGGCCTTATTACTTTAATTTATTTGCAACATTATTTTGACAAATTTATTTCTTTAGTAACATTTTCATTTTACCAGTATTGAATGAAAGCAGCTTGTTTTTGTTAATTTTTTAATTACTATCAAGCATTTTAGCAATTTAACATTTATTTGAATATTTATATCTATATCATTTTTTAAACAATTATAATACTATCATCAGAACTCTTTTCTGCCAACTATTGTGTAAGCTCGTATCCTATTTTATAACAATTTAAATAAACACTGCTTGCCATTAAACAAACTCACATATTTGCTTAGCCAACGCCTGTTCAGCCTTCACTTGCAAACCACAACATCAAGCATAATTTTCTTCTTCCTTTAGCAATATATTAAGATTGACGTGCAGCACTGACAGCCAAAATATTGAAACATATTTAAACGTGTTGCCGCATTCAGTCACACAAACAAGAAAACACACTTTCCCTGACACAAGCCAACACATGAATACGTCAAAACGGAAGGAAGTAATTTTTAATGTTCATAGCTCTGGTAGCGATACAAAAATAAGAAAAAAAAAACAAATTGAATTTCCATTAAAAACAATGATAAAGCAGCTAGTCAATATGTAACTGAAGGTTGGCACGTATTTGTGTGTGTGTATGTGCGTGTGTGTGTGCAAGTTTTTTGTGCAAATGTAGTGAGTTGTATGTTTATTAGCTTAATTAATTTAGATTGAACCTAACTTTATTAGTATAAATTTTTTTTATTTTATTTCGAATAAAATAATGCCTTTGCTTTACTTTTACATAATATTATTTTAGAATACATAGAAAACTTTGGAAAATTTTTAGATTTATTTCATTGTTTATAACGTCTGATTATTTTACAAGGCAATTATTTAGAGCTTTAGGTCAAGTAAGTTAAGAACGAAGGCAACAACAACAACAACAACAACAACAACAACTCTGTATAAAGACAATTAAACAGCAGACTAGACAGACTGTTTCAAAAGGAGCTTCTTCTTCATCTTCAGTAGCCTCGAGTGATTAGGTTGTGATCAACTCACTGTTTAACGCTTTACTTGACAAGGCAATTGCTCAAATAAGCACTTTTCTTGGGAACTAGTTCCTTCTTGAATTTACTGAAATCAAAAATTTTAAACATTATCAGCGCTTGTGTATGTTCTAAGTTGCAATTCTCTCTTTTCATGATCCCCCTTTTTGAAAAGTTTTATTTTATGCTTATTACACTTTGGTTTTAATTTTTAACTTTTTTCTTTTAATATTTTTCATATAATTTTTTAATTTTAACTTCCTGCTTTTTTAATATTTTCTCGAGTATTGAGATTCGAGAAAACTAACATACGAGTAGACGAGTGCGCAACTCTCTGTTTCTCTCTCTGCGTGTCTCTGTTTCTGACACGTAGAAATTTCTAAAAAAGCCTTTTTTATTTTTATTTGTGTGTTAGTTTTAAATTATGTGTGAGAATACTTATTGCTATTAAGTTTCAAAAAATGGAAAATGCAGCAATTTTTAATTTTTAATTTTTTATTTTTAATTTTTAATTTTTAATTTTTAATTTTTAATTTTTAATTTTTAATTTTTAATTTTTAATTTTTAATTTTTAATTTTTAATTTTTAATTTTTAATTTTTAATTTTTAATTTTTAATTTTTAATTTTTAATTTTTAATTTTTAATTTTTAATTTTTAATTTTTAATTTTTAATTTTTAATTTTTAATTTTTAATTTTTAATTTTTAATTTTTAATTTTTAATTTTTAATTTTTAATTTTTAATTTTTAATTTTTAATTTTTAATTTTTAATTTTTAATTTTTAATTTTTAATTTTTAATTTTTAATTTTTAATTTTTAATTTTTAATTTTTAATTTTTAATTTTTAATTTTTAATTTTTAATTTTTAATTTTTAATTTTTAATTTTTAATTTTTAATTTTTAATTTTTAATTTTTAATTTTTAATTTTTAATTTTTAATTTTTAATTTTTAATTTTTAATTTTTAATTTTTAATTTTTAATTTTTAATTTTTAATTTTTAATTTTTAGTTTTTAATTTTTAATTTTTAATTTTTAATTTTTAATTTTTAATTTTTAATTTTTAATTTTTAATTTTTAATTTTTAATTTTTAATTTTTAATTTTTAATTTTTAATTTTTAATTTTTAATTTTTAATTTTTAATTTTTAATTTTTAATTTTTAATTTTTAATTTTTAATTTTTAATTTTTAATTTTTAATTTTTAATTTTTAATTTTTAATTTTTAATTTTTAATTTTTAATTTTTAATTTTTAATTTTTAATTTTTAATTTTTAATTTTTAATTTTTAATTTTTAATTTTTAATTTTTAATTTTTAATTTTTAATTTTTAATTTTTAATTTTTAATTTTTAATTTTTAATTTTTAATTTTTAATTTTTAATTTTTAATTTTTAATTTTTAATTTTTAATTTTTAATTTTTAATTTTTAATTTTTAATTTTTAATTTTTAATTTTTAATTTTTAATTTTTAATTTTTAATTTTTAATTTTTAATTTTTAATTTTTAATTTTTAATTTTTAATTTTTAATTTTTAATTTTTAATTTTTAATTTTTAATTTTTAATTTTTAATTTTTAATTTTTAATTTTTAATTTTTAATTTTTAATTTTTAATTTTTAATTTTTAATTTTTAATTTTTAATTTTTAATTTTTAATTTTTAATTTTTAATTTTTACTTTTTAATTTTTAATTTTTAATTTTTAATTTTTAATTTTTAATTTTTAATTTTTAATTTTTAATTTTTAATTTTTAATTTTTAATTTTTAATTTTTAATTTTTAATTTTTAATGTTTAATTTTTAATTTTTAATTTTTAATTTTTAATTTTTAATTTTTAATTTTTAATTTTTAATTTTTAATTTTTAATTTTTAATTTTTAATTTTTAATTTTTAATTTTTAATTTTTAATTTTTAATTTTTAATTTTTAATTTTTAATTTTTAATTTTTAATTTTTAATTTTTAATTTTTAATTTTTAATTTTTAATTTTTAATTTTTAATTTTTAATTTTTAATTTTTAATTTTTAATTTTTAATTTTTAATTTTTAATTTTTAATTTTTAATTTTTAATTTTTAATTTTTAATTTTTAATTTTTAATTTTTAATTTTTAATTTTTAATTTTTAATTTTTAATTTTTAATTTTTAATTTTTAATTTTTAATTTTTAATTTTTAATTTTTAATTTTTAATTTTTAATTTTTAATTTTTAATTTTTAATTTTTAATTTTTAATTTTTAATTTTTAATTTTTAATTTTTAATTTTTAATTTTTAATTTTTAATTTTTAATTTTTAATTTTTAATTTTTAATTTTTAATTTTTAATTTTAATTTTTAATTTTTAATTTTTAATTTTTAATTTTTAATTTTTAATTTTTAATTTTAAATTTTTAATTTTTAATTTAATTTTATCTACTTCTTTAAGCAAAAATATCTGACGCAAAGGTTTTGAATAGTATAATGCTAAAAAAGTGGTGAAGTTTTCAAGAATTCTAAATTCTGCAGAAGTTGAGCAAAACCAAATCAAAATCCTACTCTATACTATTCGATTTTTGAAAAACCACTATTTTCGATATCTTTAGTGGTATTTAGTACAATTCGACTTCATGGAATAGAGTATTCCATGATCGCTCGAACTTTTGATTATTATTCTTAACATCATACAAAAAAATTGATTTTCAATACTAGTGTTTTGATTAATTTCATTTTTGTTTTAAATGTACTTCTTACAGTTGTTTTAATACGTTACTCTTTAAAATTTATATTATTTCATTTGACTACTTTCTCTGTTGACTCTTTTCTTTTGCTCAGTTTCAACTGTGATATAAAAACCTGTTTCGAATATAAACATTATTTTTCTTCGTTATACCCTCTATTAATATGTCTTTATAAACGCAAATGATTCTTGTCTTTATTTTTTATTTAACGAAACCACAATAATAAAGCTACTCTGTTATACTTAATCCTTCCTCCACCATCCTTTGAAAAAACGGTTTGTTTATTTATATGCTTGTATAGCGTTGCATTTTTACCATGATAAAATCCACTTCCGTGTCCGCATTAAAAATGCATCAATCAAATGCAGTAAAAACAAAAACTTTGTATAAAAATTTATATATTCAAATATAGCTACGCCGGGATGATAGTAGTATATTGAGTGGGTTGAGTGGAGATAGGAGTGGTTTCATTTATTGGAAGAAACATGAAAAATTATAAAATAAAAATGCTATTTTCAGGGTTGGCGTGGCGGACTATTTATATATGACAGAAAATGTAGCTTAAATAATGGAAAATAAATAGTTTTTGAGGTAGCAAAGAGAAGTTAAAAATGCTAGAAGTTAAAAAACTACTTTTAGGGCATGGTTTTGGCATAATGGTGGTATCTGCGAGTCTATAGTTGAAGATATCACAAATAATTTCGTTATTGTTGAAGTAGAAGAATTATTATGCTTGGATTTATAATTTTTGTAAATGTCGTTGCTTGATTTCACATATATATTTAAAATTCATTATTTACATAAACTCATTTGGTATGTTTCCTTTGCAGAAGGTTTCTTTGAGTTTATTTTTTTTAAGAATATTAAAAAACTTTGTGGTAAGAATATTCATTTTGAAAACACTAAATTTACTTTTATTTCACTTGGGAGCACTCATTCTTGTGACACAACATTGCGAAGGAAAAAAAAACAGCGAAACCATAAAAGTTCAAGACATGACATTCTCATGGCATGTCACTAGAGAGCGCAAAGCACTTAAATTGTCACTTAAAGTTTGGCAGCCTCTGACCATGAGTTTGAATGTGTTGCAAATGAAATAAGCATTAAATGACAGAATATGTATGACAAGAGACATAAAATATTCCCAATAATACGCTGAGCACAAGTTTGCCGAGTATTGACAGCTTTTGTAAAAGAAAGCTAAAGAGAGACGAATATGAATATATGAATATGCTACAGTTAAGTGTGCTGCCATAAGATGCTAGCTTGGTTAGACAAAAAAAAAATTGTAGACTCAAGTTAAAGAAAACTCAACACCTTTCCACAAGATTATCTGCTCTAGTCCTTTCGAATAAGTATATGCTAATAGAATTTTACTTGTGCACAATACCTTGTAGAATGAATGACTCTTAAGTTTTTGTTTTACAGTGCCTTATAAACTGTCAACATATCGTTGCAGCATTTTAAGTTTTTAACTTAAGTGACAATTTAATTGTGCGCAACCAACTCTGTCAAGTTTAGATATTCAACTTTATGTAGGTATGTGTTTATAAATGTATATGTTATATAAATTTGTAGTGGCATATTTTTATTGTGCATATATTTTAGTATACTTGTGTGTGTGTGTGTGTGTGTAGCTAAATGGCACTTGCGAGTTTTTCTCAAAATTTTGAATATTTTTCGCTGTTACTGACGGCACGTTTAACGTGGTTATTTTTTTATAGTTTTTGTTTTGGCAAAGGTCATACTTCAGTCTAGGTCGTTGTGTAGGAAGAGGAAAGCGCAACCGCCTTTGTTGCTGTTTTTTTTTTATAAAGTAGCCATAGAAAAAAATAGCTCGTTTCAGTATGTAGCGTAGTTTGCTCTTAGCTTTTTTAGTGCATCACACTGCAGCAAGTGTTGCTCAGTTCTGTTTTTATAAAAATTTGCTTTGCGTACTTTTCAACTTTAAAGGTAATTTTTATAACAAGGGCTTATAGTTGCATCCATTTTTTTTTGCCTTCTCTTATTTGTGTGCTTTTGTGCAACTTTAAGTTGTTTCCGGTTTGCAGTCTGTTTGGCATCCATGTTAGAAGTGGTTGCCTCTTGAAAGCGTTTCTCAAAGCAGCATTGATATAGTTTTTTTTTATTAATTATTAAATTGTTTCTAAAAATTAACAAATTTAAAGAAAACTTAATGATTGCACATTTGTGCTTTGTAAAATTATAGCTTAATTTTTAATTTTATGAACATTTTACAAAACTGTTTTAATTCTGAGAACTTTTTTGTTATTTCTTTCAATGAGTTAAAAAAAAAAAATCACCCTCCTTGCATTTAAATTTTCAACTCAAGCAAGCATAAAATAAAAATCCAACTGGACATTAAGCAGCATAAAACACAAAACTCAAGCATTCCTGGGTTAAGCACAGTAAAAAAATGTCGCTTATATTTTATGACACAACAACAAATCTCCGCCAAAGTAATAAACCGTACAAAAAATGGAATTTCCATTTTTGTGGGAAAAACTTAAAAATACTTTTTAAGTGCCATCTGCAGAGAGTTTTCCACTTCCTTGAAATTTTTTTGTGAAATTTTATCCGCACCAATCAACACATTTTCTACTACTAACCAAGTTGCCAAGAGCTAAACTTTAATTTCTTAAAAAAGTCAGTGCAACGTGCAATGAATATCATCAACTTTTATTTCACTCTTGATGCCGTTCATCGATAGTGTTCTCAGTTAACACTATCATAATAGCTTTTAGGTAAAAGTTATGCTCTGAAAAAGTTATTAATTTAATTTTGTTCAAGCAATTTGCTGCGGTCGTAGTTAAGAAAAAAATTAAATTCCATAACCAATATAGATATAGATATAGCATGAATTTGTTTCTTTAAATAGGGCATTATTGGAATCAATTAATACAAGTTATTTTAATTTTTTAACGACGTAAAATCGAAGTTTTTAAATTCTTACATGAAAGAGGACTTTAAGGACCTGCAAAGCTAATTAAGACAATCAAAAATATGCCTTTTTTGTCCAAAACAAAATGAATATCTTATAAATCATGCCACTAAGCTTGTCAAATTTTTTAATTTGAATTACTATGAAAAGAATACTGTTTTTTTAAATGTTTTTTTTTATTATTACTAGCTAAGACACCCGCTGTTACTCGTATCTAGGCTCGCAACACTTGACGATTGTTAGTAAATATTTGCTATAGCGTTACTACAAACAAGCTACAACTTTTTATATGAGCAAGTGGTACCGTTCTAAAGTTCGAACCATTTTGCTCACATGTAAATTCTGATAAAATAAATTTCTCTTAATACTCTAGTAAATTTATATTATACTTCCACAAGAGCCAGGATATCATATTTGAGACTTTGAAGTTTCATGGGAAGTGTCACCTCTAATTATCCAACTTCATTTATGTTTTTGTGGAAATTTCTTGAGCTGTTGAGTACTATTATTATGGTGGTGGTAAAGAGGTTATAGATAAGATCAAACAGCTAACAAACTGACCTTTTCTTAATTTGAAGAGTTATGATATCTCAAGTTTCAATATATGGAGTTTGAGACCTTTGAGTAGTAGCTGAGTACTCAAGCTCCTATTGTTTTGGGTCAAGAAAGTAGCAAATACGATCAATAGAGCAGAGTAATTTTTTTTACCACCAAAAGATACTTTTTTCTGATTCTGCTTTCCATTTTAAGCAAAAACGTCCAGGTGTACGATAAATTTCGATGCGACCCATTTCTGATTTAAGACTGTATGTGGACAAATTTCAAATTTCACTGTGGACAATTTTAAATTTTTTGCCTTACAAAAAAGTGTTCCACATACATATATGTTAAAGAAATGAATTAATTGTAGTTAAATTTTTATTTATTTAATTTCAATAAGTTATAACAATTAATGCATTAAACTTATTCAACATTGCTAAGATCTTCACTCTCTGAATCTAAAATTTTATCTGCAATCGCTCTCATATCTGCCTCGAAACTATTTTTTATATTCGAACATGAATCGTCATTACAAATAAACTACTATTTAATATCACTGTAATCCTTTTATTTCGCATTATTTTACACCTTACGTTTCATTGATATGATATAATCCGATGAAAGCAATAGATCCTTTAAAAGTTTGCTGTTTGTGGCATGGCCAGACGTCTTTAAGCCAAAACAACGTCTGTAATAAACAAAATTTTACTGATTTTATTCGATAATTGGCACATTCAGTAAATTTTTTGAAAAAATGTAAAATTTGCCGTGATCTACTTTTTATTTATTCTGTTTTAATATTTTAAAAGCATTTGTTTTTACTTGAACAACAACTTCAACTTTGAAAACAGCAGTACAATGATAGTTGTTTTTAAAATGTGCTTCATTAATTAGGAATGCGTTTAAAATAAACGAATTTAAGGATTCGAAAGTTGAACATAAATTTATGTTGTTTTTTTTTTTTTGCTAAACAGTTTGCGTAACATTTGACTTGCAGAACTTCGTGTAAATATACAAAATAAAAATTAAAAACTCTTTATGCTTTCATTTTTAGTGGAAGTGTGTTATCTAAAAGGAAATCGTTTGGGCTTGTTTGGAAATTGATTTTATCCTGTTTTTGGCAAAAAAAAACAGTACGATTTTTGTTATTTAAAGACTTTTATGAGTATATTATTGTTCTTTTCTTTTATTTTAATTTAAACAACATTTATTTTGTCGTATGAAATTGTTTTTTAAATTATTAGTCAATTATAAAAACTTAAGAAAAGTAATTATTTACTAAACTAACTTAAATTATACAAAAATATTAGAATGTGAAAATATATTTTTTTAAGTAATTTTATGTACTATCCTTTTATGATTTAAGACGAATTTAAAAAACTTTCTAAATTTTTTTCGTTAATCTATTTAATTAAGAAAAAAAAATTCAACTTTTTATTATGTATTTACACAAATACTTTAAAATCATTATTAAACATAATTAAACATTAATTAAACACAACAAAAGTTTTCCATTTATCCCAAATATCCCTTCATTTGAATAAGATATCACGACACACCATTATCTACGGCTATACATAAAAATTAAAATGCCTTAAAGTGTATCTGTACCATTGACATATGTTCAGTGGTTCTAAAGCTTACACCGAACCCCGAACCATGCAAAAAATTTAAAACATTTTAATGCTTTAGGAAGTGACTTTTTTTTAGTCTTCTTAAGCGGAAAAATATTTTTTTCCGTGTGTCGTAACGTATTCTATCGTACTAAAACATGTTAATAATATTTTTATTAAAATTCCATTTTATTTCTTTGCCACAAAATACAAATAAAAACTAAAATATAAGGGAGAGTTGTCCAAAATGGGACGTCTTCTAATGTGGGACTCGAAATTTTCTCCTATTTTTTCCACAGACTCATATTTCATGTGAATTTGGAAAGAAAATACGCCTGTTTTATTTTCGTACCATAGATAGTGAACAAAGTTTCAGAAAAAAGTCTTTACATCATTTTTGGATGTGACCATTTTGTCATTATTTTTTGTGCTGTAAAAACTTTGAGTAAATGCTTTGTGTATGTTTTTCGTTTATCTTTAAGATTTAAAAGTGATTTCTGTTTCGCTAGTTGATGATGAAGAATTGATGAATTGCGTTCGTGGAATTGTGACTAGGGTCAAGACGTAGAATGAAGTAAGTCTGAAGAACAATGTCAATTATATTCATCTTAAAAGTCATCTCATTTCAGTTGTCAGAATTGTCATTCATTTCACCGGTCAGAAGCGCCTTATTCTTTATAATCTTTTAAAATAACTTCAAGACTTTTCATGATCGTTTTAATTCGCCGAATCGTTTGCAGGCGCAGCTGCACCGCAACAATACAGCGATGCACTTATGAGATGCACATTCAGGCGTCTCACGAAAAAAGCTTTTCGGATCAGTTACTCAAAATAATTATTGGTTTATGTAATGATGATTCCCCAAATATTGCGACACTACACGGAGAGAAATAATATTCTTATATTAAGCAAATATTTTGCTTGATACAAGAAAATTTAAAATTAAGTCCTATTTGCTCAAATGAAGCATTAAAAACTAAAATGAAGATAAAAACAATTATAATGAACATTAATTGTCAAAATTATGCAAAATAAGCAACAGCTTGAAACAAGCATAAAATACTTGATTCTAGAATTTAAGCAAACACAGAGTTGTCGCCTTTGAACAATTCAGCGAATTACAACAATCATGAAAATCTTGAAGTTATTGTAAAAGCGTAGCAAGACAAAAAAAATCTACGTTCCAGATCACTGGCGCTAATGTGTGCCAATAAAGCATGCGAAAGTGTTGTTGCTTTGTGCATAATCGAGCAAATTACTCTAGCTTTCAGTAAATTATTTACTTGAATCAAGCAAAATGTTCTTAATTGAAGCACGTAAATTTCTTAAATTAAGTAAATTATTTTAGTTTTCAGTAAATTGCTTACCTGAATCAGGCAAATTGTTCTTAATTGAAGGAAAAAAAATTTCTCAAATTAAGCAAACTATTCTAGTTTTCAGCAAACTGTTTACTTGAATCAAACAAAATGTTCTTAATTGAAGGCAAACGAATTTCTTAAATTAAGTAAATTATTTTAGTTTTCAGCCAATTTTTTACTTGAATCAAGCAAATTGTTCTCAATTCAAGGAAAAAATTTATCAAATCAAGCAAACTATTCTAGTTTTCAGCAAATTGTTTACTTGAATCAAGAAAAATGTTCTTAATTAAAGGTAAATAAATTTCTTAAATTAAGTAAATTATTTTAGGTTTCAGTAAATTGCGTACTTGAATCAAGCAAATTGTTCTCAATTCAAGGAAAATTTTTTTCTCAAATCAAGCAAATTATTCAAGTTTTCAGCAAATTGTTTACTTGAATCAAGTGAATTTTTTTCAATTCAAGTAAAATAAATTTCTCAAATCGGGCAAATTATTCTAATTTTCTTGACAAATGTTTTGTTGAATCAAGCAAATTGTTCTCAATTCAAGAAAAAAACTTTCTCAAATCAAGCAAATTATTCTTGTTTTCAGCAAATTGTTTACTTGAGTCAAGTGAATTTCTCTCAATTCAAGAAAAATAAATTTCTCAAATCTAGCAAATTATCCTAGCTTTCAGTCAATTGTTTATTTGAATTTATCTCATTTCAAGTAAATATTAGATTGGAATGTAGAAAAAATATTCTTGAGTTTTAAGTAAATGGTGCTTGAATTAAGTTGTTTTATACCCCCACGTTTAAAAAACGTAATGGGGGTATATTAATTTTGTCACTCCGTTTGTAACGCCGATAAGGAAGCGTGGCCGGTATAGAAAAGTATATATATTCCTGATCAGCATCACCTCCTGAGTCGATTTAGCCATGTCCGTCTGTATCCACAATAGCAGCCGTAATTTTTGAACAATCATAACGAAATTCAAAATATAACCTTTTTATACAAAAGTAGAGGTTGAGTTCGAATCTGACCAAAATCGGATGAAAACCACGCCTACCTCCCATACAAAGTGACTTAACCAAAACGGGAAAATCTCTTTAAATATATTTAACAGTTTGCTTAAGACTTTATATATACTCTAATTCGGCCGTGGGGGTATTTTAACTTCGGCCCAGTCGAAGATAATTCCTTACTAGTTTTTTTTTTAAAGCATTACTCGCAAAAAAATGCTTGAATTGAGAAATTTACTCTTAAGCGTAAACTGATAGCCCTTTTGCTTGATTTAAGCACAGAATGCTTGATATTTTCTTTCCGTGTAACTATAGCTATCCGCGAGCTGGAATGGTTTGAAAAAAACCTCTAAAAATCGAGTTGTTTTGTTAAAATATTGTCATTAAAACATACAATAGTAATAAAAAAGTTCTTACCATTTGCTTAAACAAGTATAAAATTTTTGCATTCGGATTAAAGATAATGCTGTTTTTCTTACATTTTTATGAATTTTTTAAAGTTATTTCTACTAAAATTAAAAAAAAAATTTTTATATAATTATTATTTAATTTTATTTATTTTAAATTTATTAATTATTTTAATTATTAAACTTCATGCACTCTAGAAAAAAGGTTTTTTTTTCGTTCTGTGCATAAGCGTTTAGTGTTTTCATTGTGTTTTGGTCACCTATTCAAAACGATTATTTATTTTAACAATACTAAAAAATACTAATATTATGTTTTTTTCTAGTAATGCAACTGCCAAAAGTGTGCTGGATTTTTTAAGCTAAATGTTTCACTTTTCTGAAAATATTATATTTTAGCGTGTCAATCTACCTGAAAATGTAATTGCAATGATGAAAATTAGTCACTTGCTTTGAAAAATACTTTTGAAAAAAAATTTGAAATGCTCTCATACCTCCAAAAATCAATACTTTAGAAAAAAGCTAACTGTGAATTAAATTTAATTTAATGTTCTTTAATATGGTGTTAAGTGTTTAGAAATATCTCTTTCCAGAAATTTACGAGGGTCGTTCAAAAAATATATTACTTTCAAATCGTGACTTTGACTACGTAAAACACTACGAAAGCTCATTCCAAGGTCAAACTTGGTTATCAAAAAATGTGTATCTGTTTATTGTGAATAAAAATGTTCATGCATTTTAAGAGCGTAAATTGGTTATTTTAAGAGATATAGAGTAAATAAGCCAAATACCGTTTTCAAGCCGTTTTTGGGCCTTATCCCCTGGGTTTTTTGCACTACCGAATTCCAATTTTTTATGCAGATCTTATTTTTTAGCCGCAATCTAACAGAAAATGGGCGGTGAGCGAACAAAATCAGAATAAGGCGCATTCCATATGTTTTATGGGTGCTCTAATGAGTATGAATTATGATTTAAACTAAAATAGTCATTATAAAATAAACACTTTCTGGAAAAATTTGTCCAGAAATTAAAAAAAAATAAAATTATGAAGTTATTTGAATTTTGAAAGTTTTTGCAAAAATTTAAATGATAAACAACATTATCTTTAATCCGATTGCAAACATTTACAATATTTTAATGCAGATAGGAAGCGCTTTTTTCGTTCAATTGTTCCTGACAGTTTATTATTTTACAAGTATTACACCAGCCAATATTTTTTAAAAAAAATTGTATTTTAGAGGTTATTTCAAAACATTACAGCTAACAAATGGCTACCTCTAAAGTAATATAATTTTATAAAGAAATATTTCGGGAATCATTATAACATAAGCAAAAGTTTATTTTGAGGAACTGACTCGATCAACCTTTTTTTTCTATGGAGTATGATAGCCTTAATGTACATATGATGGGTGACTATTGTTGGTTTCTCATACAAAAAACTTTAATCGACATACATTGAAGAAGAAGGAATTATTTCAAATATGTTTAAGAATAATTTTATATCTAGACCGGAATGAATAAGGGTCAGTTTCTTCACCTTCTGCTAAATCTAATGCTATATCATGGAAGACTGCTAAGTATAGAAGAGGTTCTGAATTTTAGAACTCCTGCTAAATATTTATGTTTCTTCACTATAGCTTCTGATTTGGAAGATGAATTCTAGAGTTAACATAGAAGTAGTTTTTTCCCAATGGGAAATTTTATTTTTCTAAGAATTTGACACATTTGACGGAAAGTTAGAACTAGATTTTGACACAAAAAGAAAATAATAATAAAATTCAAAATAAAATCGGTTTGTCTGTAGCACAATTTTACAGAAAAATTATAATTTACGCTTCAACACCGAATTGTTAAAAATAGTCTGGTCATGTGTTGACCCAGGCCAACGAGTAACTATGTCAAGCACTTTTAAGTTAGCGGACGCTACCGTTTGCACGTTGAATGAAAACCAACCCTTTCGGTTTCGATAAACCTCAGCATGTTCGCCATGCGGGGATTATATCTGAATGTGAGTACAAGCAATTGCACCGATAGTGCGTGGAAATTTTGCGATTTTGTAAAATGCCGTTGATGCTAAACAAAATAAATAAGAATATATCAGCCACTTTTATAATAAAAACACAGACTGTTTATATGTATCTTCAGTCATTTCTTGTTTGGTTGCTGGCATTCGAACAAAACCTTTGGAATGTTTGCAAATTGCTTTGGCTACCCGCGGCAAAATACGGCAAATAGACGAAGCAGACACTCCAACAAAATCAGCAATCGAAATTTTCATCGAACCTAATGCGCAGAACCGCAGCAAAATCAAAAGTTGCGTTATTGGCCGAATGTACCGTGACCTTTAATTGACCAATAATACCAATTATCATTTTGTATTAAGGATCCACTATTTTAATTTCAATATAATATTTAAAATTCGGTAAATTTCAAATCACTATCAAAGAGTGCTAGAATTTTCACTGCAGTGGGTTTTGTTATAAGAAAGCGGAATAAAAAATTGGTGTCGTCCCATTTATCCATATTAATTCGCGGGAACATTTGACGAACCGACACTAGCATTTCTTCATCTTCATCCTCCCATCAATCTCGTAGTCTGTTCTCCAATCTTCCACCTCCCACACACGATTTTATAGAGACGAGGTCATAATTATTGCAAGTTATCGACTGGTGATGAAGTAAAATTAAAGCTGATGAAAGAGAAAACGTCGAAAATCGCTTTCCAACTCAAAAATCCTCCCTCCAAGTGTAAATAGATAAATCGCCTGCTAACGCTAGCTGACTTCTAACTTAGCAAACGATCGTATTCTAAACTCTAGCTAAGTCGGTGAAGAAACAAAATTGTTTTTGAAATTTAGAAATTTCGTCCTAGAACGACTTCCAACTCTTAGCAGGAGGTGAAGAAATTAGCCCTAAAAATATCGTTTTTTCATAAAATGCCTTATTTTAAAAATGTAACGAAAATTAGGAATATTTGTAAAACGCCTGCCAAAAATTCATTTTCCGTCTAGTCCATTTGAAAATAAATTCAAAATGAGCGAAATGATTCAGACTATCCCAATTATATATAAAACTTGAAAAACACGCAAAGTACCGTAATGCGAAGGTAGCTCGAGATGTTCTTTACTTTTTTCGCATAAATTACAGGGCTGCATGCTACGTTTTTTTTTTATTGCGCAAAAGCTACCTGTCCAATCTTCATTTCTGATATTAGAGATAAATGTCCATAATTTTTCGTCATATAGTGAAACTAGCACTCAAATCGGCTTAAAAAGACACCTTCTAACGTTACCAAGGCTGGATCATCTTTTCGTGAAAACCGAAAAGTTTCAAAATGTAACTTTCTCGAAAACGGCACCGTAGATTTCGAAATGGTTGAAATTTTTGGAATTAGCAGCCCAAAATACATTAGAAATGGTTTTTAAATTTCAAAGTGGAAACATTTTTCCCATTTTGTGGAGTAGTACTATGATAAAAGAACAAGACCGGTCCCACTGTAGACAGCTATCCCTTATATTTTGCTGATCAATCATTTAAAATATCCGACTCGATACAGTGGAAAACTTGTGCCCAGATATCCAAACTCTGATCCCTATCCTTACCTGCTGACTATTTGAATACTCTTTTAATCAATTCACTGCAATATTTGTATTCCTCGTATGTGCACATTTCAGAGCACATGCATTATATTAAGATAAAATGTTTAAGCATCCATTTTATTGAGAGAGAGAGAGAAAAAGAGGGAGGGAGGGAGGGAGAAAGAGTGAAAAGAAAGCTTAAACAAATAGGCGCCGGTCCAATATAAGGGACATACACACAAAAAACATAATGAAAAATATGCAGTGAAATATTTACGTGTAGTCAACCTCGGCCATACTTTTTTAATTGACTTATCATTTATTCATGCATCAGCCGGAAGTCCTGCAAAGATAGACATGGCGTCAGGCGTCGAAGCAGCCTCAATGTAGTCGAATGTATGTATGTAGTATGTATTCAAGTATAGGTGTAGTCATATACATACAAAGAATAATACTACGAGAGCAAAAGGAAAACTCATAAAAAAATAACATAAAATAAAAACAACAACACAAGTAAGGACTAAAGCAGTGCTCTGCTTAAGGAGTTTCAAAAGCAAAACTCTAAAGGGAGCGACCATTTGAAAGCATAAAAATAAAGCTTTATACATCAAATGTTAGAGCATAAAAATTTAAAACCTCTTAATTTAGAGTTATTTACTTGTAGTTACAGTAAATTACCGAAAAAAAACTATATAAAAAATTTAGATATTTTCTTAAGCTGCTGGAATATTAAACTGTAGCAACGCTGCTCAAAAAATTAATGCGAAAATAATTTGCAGAAAAACAAAAAAAAAATATATAAATACACAGCAACAACGAATTACTTTTGGTCACGAATTGCTTGCTTGCCAGCGTCCTGAAGACTGTTTTGGCCAGGTCCTGGCTGAAATGCCTGGCGCTCGATTTATTTTTTAAATTATTTGCTGTTTTTATTAGTAGTTTGGTGATTTGTTAAACTTGCGTGTCGATGATGACACAGCAACAGTATCAAAAAATACAAACAACAAAAGCAGCCAGTAAGGTGAACATAATTTTGTTGGCTCTCCGTGTTTGGGTGTGTTGGTGTGTTTGTATGTATGTGAGTGTGTGCTCGAAGTAAAGCGCTTGCCGCAAATAAACTTTTTGCGGACACATTTACGATGCCTGGCTATAAAATCAAACGTAAAATAAGGATATAACCTGGCATGGCATACATTCAAAATTAAAACACAACAACTACAACAACATGTTTTTAAAACAGGTGCTGGTAACGAGTCGCATTAAGCGGCAAAACATTTTTATACAGGCAACGCACACACACACACACACACACACAAACTAAGGACCCACCGTTCATGTTTTTTGGCGCACATAAAAGTTTTGTCCTCAGCATTGCTCGTGGTGGCAGAAGATAATCAATTTTCCTATTAAGTGAGGACAAACTGGATGAGTGTGCAAATTGAAAATTTCGAAAGAGCCAAATAATTGAGAGGGAGATGTTTTCAAACTCAATTAAATTATAAATCAAACAATTTGATTGTCATTCCAGTGGTAAGGCCAAACTTTCTGAATTATTATTGAAATGTTTGGCAATATTTATTGATTTTCTTGTTTAATTTTTTTTTTTTTTTGGGAATATATAAAATTAACCCGATTTTCATTTTCTGCTCATGACTGAATTAAATTTTGCAGTTAAAACTTTTGTGTTTATTCTTCTTTGTTGTGCTTCCATAAATCACATAAGACAATAAAATCTTGCTTAATTAGAAATTTATGCTTTTCCCTATTTGATTTATGTGCAACGAACATAGCAGTAATTTGCTGCGCCCGTACAAAAGTGCAAAAAAAAACAAACTATGATTAGTATGTAATGAGCATAACGTTGCAGCCCAGAATGCGCTAGCATATCCTTTTTTAGCCTTTGCCTTTTTTGCAATATCTCATAGTGTTCTTAATTTACACTCCACAGAGCTTCATTTACACTCCCACCCCCCCTCCAAGGCAACACTGGCAGCGAAAATCACAAAACAAACACTCACACAACAAAATAGGTAAACAAAACAAAGCTTTCAGCATTTGGCGCTTTTTATAAGCCAACAACGCGAACGCTCATGGTGTTCGATGTGTAGCCAGGTGGTAAAAAGATACCACTTTTTTTTTGCATTTTCAAACAAAATATTGCTTTGAAAAAACCATTTGGTTAAGGTTTTTTAAAGGCCGCAAAAATCGGGTCAAGGAAATTTAGAACTACTTTTTTTTTTTTGTCTAATTGCCAGTGCCATTGGCGCCGCACCTTAGGGTTAATGAGTCATTGTCGTGCGCCATCCATTTTGGTTGAAATGTATTACTGCGCGTGTACAAACCAGCGGGAATTATAATTTATAGCTTTTTGTACTTCATCAACAATGAGCAGCAATGTGCGATGTGTGAATTAAGATCTATGAAAACTATGCGATGACGACGACTTGAGGTGAGGTTATTTTATGTGCCTCGTAGTTTGAAGCTTAATTTCCTTGAAATCCTGCATAGCAAAGGAATGGTAATGTAATGAAATAAAGCAGGTTTTAATATTCTTGCTTATTTTATTACCTATGATAATGTTAATACTGCAAAGCAATCAAAAGCCTTCTTTGACGCTTTAAAAAATAGAAAATTAGAGTATTATTACAAGTATTGTTTAGAGAAAATTATTTATAAATTACATTGCTAAACCTTCTTCAAAATGCAATAGGTCAACAGCTTAATGAGCATATTTCTGAAATAATAGTCGCAGTCAGGACCATAGCAAGAATTTTACATGTTTGATTTTTGATAAAAAAGAATTCACAGTTACTAGTATTTTTTCATGCCAAATTGATTACACAGGGCAACACTGATTCTGCGGCATGGGATTTGGTAGCCAATTTTAGTATTTACATTGATAAAGATCTTAGCCTATTATTTAGATTATTTGAATTGACTAAGGTTCTCGCGATAAACAGCTATTTTAAAGATTAAGGAGGTTTCATCTCAGATTTAAACATAACTCCAGAACAGTAAGTCTGATTTGGTTAAATAAAAAAATTAAAAATCTGCAGCTAAATTGCCTTTAAGTTACATCTATAATGATTTTTGATTATCTGAACAGTTTCGAAAATATTCAGAAAGTTCTTCAGAAAAAAATATTTGTTTATGCAAAATTTAAACTTTTTATTATTTCATAATTTATAAAAATTTTAAAAGGTCTAAATAGCTCTTTTTTTGATATTAAGTTATAAACACACATATGTTACAAAGAAAATAAGCCATATTTCATTAAAATCTATTGGCATGTTTTGCCTTAATTCACATTTAATGATGTTATCTCATTTTGATAAAAAACTTCTAAATAAATACACAGGGGAAAATTCCAGATCTATATCTATCCATAGAATCAGCGAAGCTTCTAGCATCACGACTTAAAGAAAAACGTTTTCTTCAGCCTGGCGTATCAGTTAAAACTTACCGGAGAAAATCGTATACTGTAAGAATATTCCTTGACTTTTAAATGCAATGGGTCTTCATAGATAGCTCAAAAATAAGTTTAAAATGTGTGTTACTGCATAATGGCAACAAAATAGCTTCAATTCCGACAGCACACATTCAACAAAACTTAAAGAATAATATCAAAATATCAAACTTATTTTAGAGAAAATTGTATATGTTCAACACCAGTGGTCAGTGTGTGTTGATTTAAAAATTGGTTAACTTTTTATTGGGTCAGCAAGGTAGCTACACTAAATATCCATGTTTTCTTTGTCTTTGGGACAGTCGTGCGAAAAATAAGTACTACACTAGGAAACTTTGGCCATCCAGAACAAATATGACTGTAGGCATAAATAAATTCGTTCAAATCCATTAATAAGTCGAGAAAAAAATAATTTTGCCACCACTTCATATAAAATTTGAACTATATAAATAGTATGTAAAAGCTTTGGATAAGATTGGCGAGTGCTACAATTATATTTGCCAAACATTTCCTGGCCAAAGCTCGGAAAAATTAAAAGCAAGCATCTTTAATGGGCCACAAATCCGAACTCTTATACACAACAATGATTTCACGAAGCACATTACTAAGGTCGAATCAGAAGCATGGATAAGTTTTTTATCAGCAGTCAAAAGCTTTTTGGGGAATCATAAAGCTGCAGACTATTCTGAAATAGTTTCTAAAATGCTTTTAAATTTATGGATTTATATTTTAAATGGATTTGAAATTATATAAAATCCGCTAAACTTATAAGAACCGATTTGATAATGGAATGTAATAAGCGCAACCAAAATACCAAAGAAAATCCCATAGGAAATGATGGGTTTTAATGAAATATGGATTATTTTCTTTGTAACATATGTGTGTTTATAAGTTAAGCATAGTAATCTATTCAGTTTCATGTGAAATTCTTCTCAAATCTCCGTATAAAAAGTGACAGCTGCGAAACAAGCGTGGAAATTTTTACAATATGTTCGTCAGAGCAGTACTCTGTTCCGCTGCGTGAAATTATCGCAACATGTTTCTGAGAAACATTTTTTCAGGACAGTTAAATTGTACTGCCTATTTATTTTGATGTGAAAAGAGAGAGATCATATGAAATCTCCCAACTTATTCTCTGAGTATCTCTGAGAAACGTTGCCATAGGAATTCCTCACAACAAACTTTAAAGCATAGTACTTTGTTCAGTTTCATGTGAAATTCCACTCAAATATATATACAAAATAAGACAGCTGCGAAACAAGCGTGGAAATTTTCACAACATTTTCGTCAGAGCAGTACTCTGTTCCGCAGCGTAAAATTATCGCAACATGTTTCTGAGCAACATTTTTTCACAATTTAATTGTACTGCCTATTTATTTTGAAGTGAAAAGAGAGAGATCATATGAAATCTCTTAACTTATTCTCTGAGTCTCTCTGAGCAACGTTGCCATAGGAATTCCTCGCAACAAACCTTAAGTCAGAAATTTCACTCTACAAATAAATAGATGCTGCCAGCGAAATTTCACGCAAACGAACAGAGTACTAGGCTTAAGTCAGAAATTTAACGCAACAAATAAATAGATGTTGCCAGCGAAATTCCACGCAAACGAACAGAGTACTAAGCTTTAATATCAAAAAAGAGCTATTTTGACGTTTTTGATTTTTTATGAATTATGAAATAACAAAAAAGTTTAAATTTTGCATAAAAAAATGTTTTTTTCAGAAGAACTTTCTGAATATTTCCGAAACTATTTAGCTAATCAAAAAGCATTGAAGATGTGACTTGGAGGCAATTTAGCTGCGGATGTTTGGATTTCTTATTTTACCAAATCAGAATTATTGTTTCGGAGTTATGTTAAAATCTGTGATGAAACTTCCTTATTTTTTAAAATAGTGGTTTATCGCGAGAACCAGAGTCAATTCAAACAATGTGAATTATAGGATAAAAACTTCATTATCCCATGTATCTTAATTGGCTCCAAAAACTTATGCCGCAGAAAAAAATTCCTTTTTTGTTCCCCTGTGTTATTATTCATGAATAGAATTTTTTTTTTACTTTTATGTAAGAGTGAAAATTTACGAAGAAGATCATATTTTTGGTCTATTATTCCATCAAAATTATTTAAATTTAGAAATTTTCCATTGTCCATTGAAACTTTCAAGGAAACAGCTCTCTTTTGAGCTTATTTCCTGAAAAGATACATACAAAATACCCTTGCCAAAATTTTTGTATTTTATTATATTTGAATTTGAGGTAGAGGAGACGGGATCACATTTTAATTTTACAAGTTCTTAATTTTTAAGTCTCTTTATTTAAAAATTTCAAAGCTTGAATTTGCAAAATAATAAATAATTTTTTGTAAGCGAAAAACAAAAATTGTCAAAAAGAGGATTTTTTGTGTGTTATTGTTTAATAAAACATAACCGAAAAGCGTATATTTTCATCATTTATGTATACAAAACTATTAAAATTTGCCGAAAACATAATGTTATGTTAAAAAATTTGCATGCAAAAACACTGATGTGCATAAAATACACAAAGCAATGGTAAAAGGCAGAGTGGAGACAAACATGACACTTCTATAACCAGACGGAAGCGAGAAGCGACGAATGTTCTTGAACACGCTGAGTAAACAATTGGTGCATGCTAATACTGAAAATCGCATGAACAACAACCATATTTTGGGACAACTTTCAACCCGTTTGGCCATTGAATCTTTCTTTGGGAGGCCGTTGAATATTCCCAGCAACATGCTGCCTAACCAACAAAGCGGCCCTAGTACGCTGAATTCCAGAAAAGATTGCAGAATTTGTGCCACGCAAGACGAAAAGCTGCGTAGGAAGACACGTTTTTACTGCACCAAATGCACAAATCTTGTGTGCCAATAACATTCTAAAGTTGATTATACTTGTTTTTCATGCATTCCACTACATATATACATATATCAACAAATCCAAAAAAAGTCTAAAGATAAAAATAACAAACGAGCATTCTTAGAAAATCAAAGTTACGGTACCCTTTTTGCCATAAAAAGGCATAAAAACGTATATGGGTCTGGCCAGGCATATGTGTTCGTTCGGAGGTTTCAGAATATGTGTTTGACGGGGGGTTAAATATCAACCCAGTAAAAACTACCATAGTACCTTTTACTAACCAAAGAAGCCTGCCAAATCTCCGAACAATGAGTATGGAAGGCACAGAAATTCCCTTCAAAAGAGAATTAAAGTACCTATGACTCATACTATATTCAAAACTTCTTTCGAGAAGACATGCAGAGATGACTATTAGCAAAGCTGCGCGCGCACTCATGGCATGTTGGAATCTGGCGGTGAAAAGCTGGGGTTGTAACCGAACAATTCTCCGCTGGATGTATACGATAATGGTGAGACCCATACTGACCTATGGTGCATTGGCATGGACTGGAAGAACCAAGCTATTCACAACGAGAAATACGCTAACAAAGGTGCAGAGAATGGAATGCGTTTGCATCACAGGAGTCATGAAAATCTGCCCTACAGAAGCACTAGAAGTAATTCTTGACCTAATCCTCTTACACCTCTTCATAGAGGGAGTAGCAAAGCGAACTCTGCTATGCACCGCTAAAGAAGGGACAGATTTAGGTAAAATTGTCAGCAGTAGAGAGAAGGAGGATATTGCAAAGCAAATTCCATACCTCGATCTACCAAGAGATGATATAGTAAAAAGGTATAACTTTGAAAAATGCTTCCATAATTATAGCGGAACAGCGAGATAATATCGCAAGCCAGGAAACTACAAAGTGCATCATGGTACACGGTTGGTCCAAAACATTGGAAGATGTAGGTGCAGGGGATGCACGGGCCAAGAACCAAGCATTTTGAACCTGTGGGGACAACACCCAGTGGATTTCAATAGGAAATCCTAGCAATACAGCTGTGTGAAAAATTCAACCTGGACGGATATACAAAAGACATGATATAATTGCGATGTCGGACAGCTAAGCAGCAATTAAAGCACTAGTTTCCTGTGAAGCATCATCGAGAATAACATGGGAATGCCTAACAAAACTCAATGAAGTAGGCAAATACAACTCAGTTAATATACTCTGGGTCCCAGTACACAAAGGAATACAAGGTAACGGAAAAGCTGATGACTTAGCGCTACAGGGCGCAGCCACAAAATTTATAGGAACAGAACCATTCTGCGGATTGGGCACACATTCTATAAAAGAAGAACTAAGAAGCGAGTAGCGACACAAGCAATAAAACCTTTGGAAAAGCCTCCCAATGCTACATTGCTACTCAGAGATTTTAGCAATTGGAGAAAAAAATTGTGTATAAGCTTAGGCAAAAAAAAATCTAAGAATTTTAAAGGGGTTCTTAAACTACTTCAATATCACTTGACGAAATTGGGCATCGAAACCGATAGCAACTGCAGCTTCTGTGAAGAATATTAAAAATAAATTTTCAATAATAGAATAGAATAATGCAGTGGATGGAGAGCTGTTTCCACGGATTTGCCTTTGGTGTAAGCATGCTGTGCTAATGGCAGTGGCCTTTTTTCTATTTTAAATTTCAAATGAATGGCGATTAATCTCTCGAAGAAAATATGTATATTTTAGAAGAAAATATGAGAGACTTCTTGATCGAAGGTATTTTGGGTTTATGTGTGAGCTTTTACCTGCCTTAGGTATAAAGAGATACCCTTCACATTACGCCAACGTTTGCGAATGTGATTTAGGTCAAGGCAGCTTTGGCAGATCGACAAAAGCCGCTCCTCAATGATGCTAGACGACCTCTGAATTTCAATAGGAGCTATACCATCAGATACTGGTTACGTTAATGGTTTGAAGCTATTGATTGCCCATTCGAGCTTTGTTTGATCTTCCCGAATTGGAGTATTACATATCTCTGAGCATCCCGGAAAGTTAATTTCTACTAAAACATTCAGGGATTCCAAACTATTGGTAGTCCAAGTACCATCTTCCTTTTTCATGAAGCTTGGATTCCTTGTCATACAGGTTGGAAATTTTCAGGAAATCCTTTTTTTATAATGCACTGATTTCAAAAGTGACGCACTCTTTTAAGTTAATTCTGATTAGGTCACTATATCCTGATAAGATTTTAATAAGAACTCAAGTTCTAATAGAATCAGCAAGACCTGATTACCACCTGGTCAAATATTGATAAGTCTTCGTTGTATTAACTTGTCGTAGGATGTATTAACAACAACCACTGAAGAGATTTAGGCTACTTCTTATTAAATTTCGAACCTATTTGTAAAAATTTTCGTGTTCAATTCCATTTCTACATATATTGTAAATACACATATTTCAAAATTTTAGAGTCGATTATTTCAAAATATTTTTTATGTGGCTTATCATGTTCTCTTCTCGTAAGCCCTTCAATTGTTCACTCTCTGACCCTTTGGAAGGGGTTTGATATATAAAAAAAATCTAAGGAAATGTTATATGTACCTGCTCCAAGACATATGGTTACGAATGAATAATGGAAATTTGCCAAATTTATTAGCAGACGTCTTAAAAAGGTAAACGGGAATGAATGTTATCACATAGAAACACTTTAAGATAATTTATATTAAACAATGAGGCTACATATGAGATTGGAAAAGTGGCTTGGTGCTTGCCATATAAGTCTGAATCTTAGACAAGCTCACAAGAAATTGGATTAGGTTTATGGGGAGTGAAACCTCTTAAGCGATTACGACTGCAAAAAGTCCAAATCTTTGAGAAATTTGTACTCATAAAATCTCAATTTGGAGTTAGGGAATAATAAATTAATCTTAGTTGAAGATAAAAAAATTAAAAAATGGAATGGCCATTTATGACCTAGAGAAAGGACTATCGGGTCTCTTTGATCAATTGTGCTGCACGTGTCATTAAATGTTTTAACACAAACGACCAAGAACTAAACCTACGAGCTTTATGCCTACTCTAAATGTCTCATATTCTCAAGAAGCTCAAAACAACCATGTTCTCATGGTAGTCTTGGCTCTCTCTAAGGTTTGCCATCATGTCTGCAGAGAAGTCAGGACTAGAGTTAAATTTGTTTACTTGCAAGTCTCTTCTTGATCTACTCTCTGATTTGAATCATGATGTGAATCTACTGAGTAGATGGTTCAAAGCGCATAGACTTGTTAGTAGTGATAAAACTAAAATCATATTTTTAAATATCTCTGGGTTTAAGGTACCTTTTGGTCAAATACACTATCATGGTCCTTATTGTGGTAAATTTCCTAAGATATGCTCCTCATGTAGTACAGATAATAATCACGTAACATTTTTTAAGAATGTGCAATGCTCTTCTTAATGTTTTGTGATCAAGGTTGTGGATTCTTATAAACATCTTGGAATTTGGCTTAATTATAAGTTAGATTGGTCTTTGCATTGCAGTGAGCTAAGAAGCTATTTTAGGAACGTTATTCGGCAGCTTTATGAACTTAAGAATTTTTGCTCCCCAGATCTCTTGAAATGTGTATATTATTCTCTTTTTAATTCTAAATTGGAGTACGGTTTGACCTGTTGGGGTGGGACACATAAACACAAAATTAACCCTATTCTTAACTTGCAAAAGTGTGATATTCGGTTATTATGTAATAAATCGAGCTATGAAAGAAGTTTTGGTCTCTTTAAGGGGTTATCAATATTGCCGCTAAAGCATTTGTATTACAACAAAATTCTTAAACTATTTTTTAATAACTCTGGTCATTTGTCTAACAGACTTTCTGTGCGTTATAATTTAAGAACCAATTCGCAAAACTTTGTTCCACCTCATAATTTGCAAATTTATTTAAACTGTTACTCTTTAGTGTAAACTAGAGCTTTTAATCGATCACCGGATAATTAAAGGCTTATGCGCAACAAGGCCTTATTTCTCAAAAGCGTAAAATCCTGACTATTTTATTTTAATTATGAAGACTTAGGTAATACTCTGGAAGTTATGCAATAAACTCTGAGTGAAATTATTATATTACTTTTTATGTCTAACTTTAGCCATTTTAGCATAATAATATTTTTTCTTTATTTTTTTAAAGTACATAGGGGGCATTCCATACAAAATTTGCCACCAAAATTTTTTTCAATAAAAGTTATTTTTTATGGTTCATTATTCAAAAATATTTGACACGTATTTTTTTATTTAAAAAAAAAAGACTTCACGAGAAAATAATTTTTTTATATTACGTTTTTAAAACAGGACCTTTTTTCAATCGTTTATGCTGCAGTAGCTAAAGAAGAAAGAAAAATTTGTTCCAAAGAAGAAATGTGCACCATCTTTTTAGCTTTCGATTAATGTTCACTAAAACTTGATCACATTACTTTTAGATAGCGAAAAATAGAGATTTCCAAATTGAATTTTTTTTTAATTTGGGCCTAATTTTTTTTTTTTTTTTAAAAAAAAGTCAAAACCTTTTTCTTAATACTGATAGAATATCAGAGTGGGCACTTGAATACTTACGGAGCAATAAATTTTTAAATCGCAACTTACACGTGCGAAGTGAACCTCAGTGCGACTTGCTCGACTTAAGAGTACTCCACTATCGTATACTCACAAAATACTTATGTTACACTTGAAGGGTTTATTGCAAGATCATGACATGCCACTTAAGAATAAGTCGATACAATCAAGTTATACTCTTTTAGAAATGAAATTTTCTATGAAAAATTAAATTGAACAATTTAACTACAAGAAGTGGGTCCTTAATAATTCGACAAGGACCCGTTATCTTATCAGTCGGTGTTATTATTGAATTGCGTAAGAGACCCAAATTAAACAATAATTTTTTTCAATTCAAACTGTTTACCACGATGTTGCTATAAGCCCTTCAATTTTAAGTGTTTGATATTTAAAAATTTCATATGATTATGAAACTTCGCAAGAAGGTGTTAAATTTAAAATGACGTAAAGACGTGAATTCAATGCGAAAGGTTTCTTAAAAAACGTTGAAACTATTTATTTAACATTACATTTTATTTTTATTAAATTTGGATGCACATATTTACAAAATTTTACTTACAAATAGTAAATATTTCAAAAGTATCGCAGGAAGAAAATACTTTCATTTTCAATTTGAAGTCTTCGATCGGCTCAACATAATGAAATGATTGTGTTCCTGGAATGGTTTTGCATTTTTCAAAATGATTCTGGAGAACTTTTTTGGCTTTTACGTAGTCTTCTAAACATTTGTAAAGAAATGAAATACTTGGCAAAGAAGAAGCTTTCTTAGCCCACTCGTACAATTCAGTTGCGGAGGATATTTTACCATCAGTGATCATTTGCAAACTTGTTCGACGTGCTATTCTTTTAATAGTTCCTCCAGCTCCATCACATGACCCTTTGCCATGTGCCGTTGCGTAAAAATGCCACTGTGCGGGGCGGTCAAAGTCAGATTCGTGATGAAAAATATTCGCAAAGTGTTTGACATTTTTGAATTGCTGAGGAGTGCCGTCAGAAAAATAAAAGCACTTTTGTATGTGTGGATAGTTTTAAAGAAAAATACTCATTAAGGGGAAAAACACACACAGCTATCGCATCATGTTTCATGCAGTCAGAAATGATTATTAATGTCTTATGCTCCATTTCGTTATTTCATCGCACGTGTAAGTTGCGATTGAAAAATTCATTGCTTTGTAAGTATTCGAGTGCCCACTCTGAAATTCTACCAGTATTAAAAAAAAAGTTTTAACTTTAAAAAAAAAACAAAAAAAATTAGGCCCAAATTAAAAAAAAAATTCAATTTGGAAATCTCTATTTTTCGCTATCTAAAAGTAATGTGATCAAGTTTTAGTGAACATCAATCGAAAGCTAAAAAGATGGTGCACATTTCTTCTTTGGAACAAATTTTTCTATCTTCTTTAGTAATTGCAGTATAAGCGATTGAAAAAAGGTCCTTTTTTAAAACCGTAATATAAAAAAATTATTTTTTCGTGAAGTCCTTTTTTTTTGTAATAAAAAAATACGTATCAAATATTTTTGAATAATGAACCATAAAAAATAACTTTTATTGAAAAAAAAAATTTTGGTGGCAAATTTTGTATGGAATGCCCCAGAGGTACTTTTATATCTTTTATCTTCTTTTAAAAAATTAAATTGTTACTGATAATTTCCTAAAATAATATTGCTTATTGTAATAAGATATGTATTTTTGTCTCATTTTGGTAGAATTGTCTGCGATCGTCACTAGCTCGTCTGAGTTGCAGATCGTAGTCTGTATTCAACTATTAATATCTAATATACTACATTTTTACTTTAAGCTTTCTTTTGTGAAATATGATGTTGAATAAAAAATAATAATAAATAAAATAATAAATATGATGTTGTTTATTCCTACTTTAATAAATTCTTTGCAAGCAACTTGAACTCACCTCTTCTTCATTGCTGGCGGTGTTGACGGAATCCATGCTTTGCGACAGACCCAGTGGGGCCAAGGCCATTTGATTTTCCATGTTCGAACCTGTGGTGTTGTTTTTGTTGTTGCTGTTTGTGCAAGTGGTGCTTATGTCGTTCGAGTTAGCGACAGTTGCTGGCGATGGGGTTGTTGATGCTGACGAGGAGTTTGAATTTGTTGCTGATTCGTTTGAGATTGAGGAGGAGGAAACAACAGCTGTTGGTGTTGTTGCAGCTGCGGCTGTTAGCAATGAGCTGTTGTTGTTGCTAGTAGCAAGCGCTGACACTGCGCTATTCAACAACTGTTGTTGCTGTTGTTGTTGATTAATAAGTTGCTGCTGCTGCTGTTGTTGCTGTTGTTGCTGCTGTTGTTGTTGTTGTTGTTGCTGTTGTTGTTGTTGCTGTTGTTGATGTCGCAACTGTTGCTGATGATGATGGTGCTGTTGCGCTGCAGCAACAGCTGCTGCGGCAGCTGCTTGTTGCTGTTTCAATTGGTGATGCTGTTGCTGTTGCTGTTGTTGTTGTTGTTGCTGCTGATGATGCTGATGTTGCTGAAATATGTGTTGCTGATGAGCGGCAACAGCTGCCGCGGCTGCTGCTGGGTGCAAGTGTTGATTTAAAATTGCAGCGGCAGCAGGATTAAAAACAGCAATACGTTGCTGGTGATGAGCGGCAGCAGCAGCTGCTGCAGCGGCGGCAGCAACCTGTGACTGATGATGCGAGTGTGTTGCGTTAGCAGCTGCCAATTGAGCAGCAGCAACAGCAGGATTAAATGTCAATTGATGTCCGGTCTTGGCGGCGGAAAGGGCAACGGCGGCGGCTGCAGGTGCTGTGGCGGCTGTGGCGTATTGCACCTGTGGTGCTAACTGGGCGGCAGCAGAAGGAATGACCGAAACGGCGGTGGCGCACTGTCGTTTGGGTGACAACACCTGTGGGGCACTCGCTGGCGTTTGCGGCAGCGTTGGCCTGCGTTTAATCGCAATCGACGAAATGGTGATGGCTTTTTCGAACACGTTCGTCAGGGGGGGATGATGGAGTTATACTTGGGTGCAATCCGTCTTCTGTGCTGCTGTACTAATTATTATGCCTTGTATTGAAGTTGCTTAAAAGCGTTTCAATGTGGCTTAATTGGTCTTCGGATAACGCAACATTGGCGCGAGATTCTGACTGAGCGTTGTTTCAGCAAAGCTAGAACGAGAGAGAGAGAGAGAGAGAAAGAGAGAGAGTTAAACGAAATTTAAAGGTAAGCTCAAGTAAAGCACATAAAATGTTTTCGCTTAAAAAATGCCAAAATAAGTAAACAAAAAGTTAGCACGGAGTTAAGTTTTGAAATCGTTTTAAAAAACTTTTAATAAATTCCACAACTTTTAAGCGCTCCATTGAGCCATAAAAGCTTAACTAGCTGCGCTTTCGCAACACTGCGTCTTGAAATCCCTTTTTCTACTTACTAACAATATCCGCTCAAGACTTTGTTGCTTAATTAAACCGGTATACAGCAGTAGGGCGTTATTCGGCACTAAAGGGTTTTCATTCTCCTTCACCCAAGCAAGGAAAAAAAAAACTTTACAGCACTTATCGAAGTTGCTGCACGCGTGCTTGATTCGCGTGTTCATCGAGCATTCATCAGCATTGTTTGCCAGACAAACATTTTCTCTGCTAAGTCGACCGCTTGCGTGGAGGATCAAAAGTTGAAAAATGCGGAGGATACCATCCTAGTTGGTAGAAAACTTAATTTTCAAATAACAGCAAATCAATAAAGGATGGTAAGGATATTAAGTAAGGTAAAGAGTATTTAAAAAGAAATGGGAAGTCTGTAATTTTTTACCGATTACGCACAAATTTAGTGCAAAGTATTTAGAAATAAAAGCTTAATCATCAAAGATATGCTTGTATTTTATCTGATGTTTTACCCACCAACTTGCTTTAATTAATTTAAGCTTGATAAAACAACATATTTAGGATAACTTTGATGAATTTATTCTTAATACAAAGTTACGCATTATTCTTACAAGGTTGAAAGCGTAAAAGTTTAATATTAAAATAGTTTAATAAGCAGTTACCGCAACACCGTCTGTCTGTGGCCATTCAAGTTAATGTTGTATGTCAAAACTATCATATAACTTGTTGTATATAATTCGTTACGGCCATTAACGACATCAATATCATCATCGCTAGTAACGGCTTTGTCGTTATGACCCTAACATCGCCATCAATATAAAAGAAGACTAAAATTATTTGTACTAGCCAATTATGCAAACATGTTACAAAGTTTCTCTCAGCTGGAGTAAAAAAAAATACAAAACATAATCGATGGCAGCTCTACGCAGCTGTGATAAGAACAAATTTTTTCGCTTTACGGCAAAGTAAAACGTTTCGTTTTTTTAGTATGAAGAAGCGGGTTTAATAATTCAAAAATATCTAAATTGTCACGTCAAACCTTATGCATGTTCATTTTAAATCAAATGTTACATCACTTGTAAACACTGCCTTAAACCTGCATCCGTCCTTGGTAAAAAAACACGTCAACCGTCTTTGGGGTCAGTGCACTTTTATGAGAAAAGTCTGAATTGAAATCCAAATCAAATGATTTAATTCTATTATCTATAAAAAAAATAGCAAAGAAACCAAAAAAAAAGAGAAAAAAATTAAATTTCTGTCAGCGACAATGGCGACAGGAAGATACCCTTTTCGCTGCTGTTCCGTTTGTGGCTGTCGTCGGTCGACTGTTGTTATTGTCATCGCTGTCGTCATCATCAGATGGCTCAATATATTTGCTTTGGTTACAGCTTTTGCACATCTTGATGTAATGCTTTGGGTAGTTAGGCCCTAAGCACAGGTCGCACATTGAGCGGGTCCTAACGTAAATTTGTTCGGTGCGGACGCTTTAACAAGCCACTCATCGTTGCAGCTTGTTCTGATGATAAATAAGAAGAGATAAAAAGAAGAAAGCTCTATGAATTGCATAAAGCGTGACCGTTGTGCGACTAAAGTGGCAAAATTACCCATTTTCAGATGGCTTGCCCCTAAAAGCGGATTCACTGACAACCTTCAGCAAGTTTTGCAAGTTTTTTTAAATGAAGTTTTTGAGCTTTATCTCTCACCACACTCAATGAGTGAGTAAAAAGAACTTCCTGCTCGCTCTTTGACTTGTTGAAAATAATTTAAATTTTTGCAGAAAACTTGCTGAAGGGTATCAGTGAATCCCGCTTAAGAGACCATTTTTTCAAAATTGTGTTTATTTGCTCTTTTGTCTTAACAGTGTGCGACTTTAAATTTTTACATGAATATAATTGCGAGCTTTTGATCAAGTTTGTTTGAGGAAGGCAACAAAAACAACAACAACTCTGCATAGAGTCTTCACACAGCAGACTAGACAGCCTGTTTCAGAAATCGCTACATTTCCTCTTCATTAGTCTTGAGTGATTCAGCTGTGACCAACTCACTGTTAAAGTCTTATATAATTTGGCACGTGTTCGAACAAACTCGTAAGAACTTTAACGTTCTCATCGGCCACTTAATCATATGGCAATTAAAGCAGTAGCTATTTTTAGATAAAGCCTTTAACTCTGCCAGGGTTGCCGTCTGTTTTAGTTGATTCTAATTTTTTATTTCGACATTCATTGGAGTTCGACGAGTCTGCCGAAATACACCATTGAATTGAAACAATTTTTGCTTCGCTAGAAGCTAGTATTTTAACTGAAAGGTGGCTATTTGCACAACCAAATATTCAATTATATATGCCTTTTTTTTAATACACATGAAAATCCGACAAAACATGAGGCCGAAACCACCATACGTTTTGAGAATTTTATAGATGAAAAAATAATAACGATCAAATAAAATATTTTAAAATATTATCAAAAACTTGTTGATGAAATATTTTCCATTTAATTAAAAAAAAACTTTCTGTTTTACGATATTGAGACCCAAAAAATAGTAACTCAAATGAAGACAGTAACTACTTTGACCTATTGACAGAGTCTCTAGTCATATGATAACACAGTGCGACACGAAAAAATAACTTCAAATATCTCAATGGTTTCTAGTAATGTATGGTCTATATGTTCTGCCCTCATATTTAGTTTTATCGGATTAGGTCAAATAAGAGAGAAATTCAAGGTCGAATTTCACATTTAAGTCACAAATTTCTTCTTATAACTCTTAAACTAAATTCAAATCCTTTGTAGTGACTGCATCTAAATATTTGCAATGGATAGTTCATTATATTTTGAGACCATTTTTTGCTCAAAAAGTTCTTCGAAAAAAGGGTTTTTTTAAAAAAAAAACCAAATTTTCAATAGTTCAGTTACTTTGTATTTATCTTCAAAAACAATCAGATTTTGCTGAAATTTTGCATACACCTTAAGTAAAATAAAATAACCCACCTCCGAAAAGATCACAACCCTACAACAAAAGATTTGCCCACGCCTACTTTTAATGATAGTGAGCTTACTCGTACGATTTCATTTGCATATCTAACAGTTAAGTGTCTAGCTGGGCTGTAGTCGCCTTTAAGTGAGGTGTCAAAACTAAATTTAAGATACGATCATTCATTTGATAAATTTGAGTCGGAAATTTTCAAAACTTTTGTGCATTAAAATAATTTCATATTGTTAAATAGATTTTTGGTAATGACTCTCTGCATTAATAAACTAACTGCATTATTCTGTATCACGAAGAAGCACACCAACGATCAGAAAAGCAATACTTTCTTCCAACGCGAAGCAATACTTTCTTCCATACAAAATTGTATTGCTTCTCGTGTCTTTCTCATCGTTGGTGTGCTTCTTCGTGATACAGAATAAGTCAGTAAGTTTGTATTGCTGTTTGTGGTAAAATACCTTTAACAAAAAGCATTGCTTCCTTCAGTGCGGAAGCTGAAATGGCTTGTGAAAAATATTTTGGAGAGCCAATACTCCAAAACGTGACGTGGACACCTAAAAAATTATGTCGAAGTTGCTATATTTACCTTCTGGCATGGTTAAAAGGAAAACGGGCTGCTATGCCTTTTGGAGTAACTATGCTGTGGATGGATCCTGGAGAGCATGTAAGCGAGAATTGTTATGTATGTGCAAACCCTTTCTTTGGCTAAAACAGAATCAAAAAACGAAAAATTACATACGTAAGCGCTCAGAGTGCGCAGAGGCCTTTGCCACATTCAAATAATATTCCAATTCCAATACCTCCAACTTGTTATGATATAGCTTCATATCACACACAAACACTTCACGTTTACTTTTGGTTTATGAACTAGTACCATCTACATCGCATAGACAGATTCCAGTATCGCAAGAACTTATGGATATTATGGTGGCTGAGCTCAATTTGCCGCAACGAAAATCTAAAATCTAGCTTCTCTTTCAAATCTGGAAAATAGTTTAGCTCGAGTAAAGGTTACTGGATACTGCAAGCGACAAAGGCAGTTTCAAATCTTTTTCACACTCAATCCTGAAAATACTTTTGTTTTTTGTAACAGCATTGAAAAATTGATGGAAGCAATGGATGTGTCTTATGATTCGCAAGATTGGAGATTATTCATAGATTCGTCTACAACCAGTTTGAAAGTAGTTCTGCTTCATAAGTTCAATAAGAAACCATCCATTCCGATTGCTTACAGTACAGATATGAAAGAAACATACCAAAATATGGAAATTGTGCTTGACAAAGTAGAGTATCAAAAACATCAATGGCGACTTTCTTGCGATTTAAAAGTCGTAGCTTTGTTGCGAGGACTACAAGCAGGCTACACAAAACATATATACTTTCTTTGTCTGTGGGATACCCGTTTTAAAGACAACCAATATGCGAAGTATGACTGGCTGTCAAGAAGAAGCTGTTCAAACAGTGGCAATATTGTCATACATCCTCCACTTGTTCCAAAGGAAAATATTTTTTGATGCCAACGATTAATATTAAACTAGGAATAGTAAAAAATTTATTAAGACTGTTGTTCCAAGATCAGACTTTTTTGGTTGCTTGAAAACTGTATTTCCTAAACTAAGCGACGCAAAAATTAAGGCAGGCAAGTGCAAAAAACTAGTCTTTATTTTTGTAAAATAAATCTGGAAAGATATTTGATTGACTTGGCATTTTACTTATAAAGTTATTTATTCCCGTCGTTATAGGTGTATTAAATGGACCTGATACCCGAAAGCTCATGAAGAGCCAGAGTTTTGATGCAAGGCTATCCGATGAAGAGCTCATTGCTTGGAATGCAACCAAACAAGTTATAGAAAACTTTCTTGCGAAAAATCGATTAGAAAACTACCCACAATTAGTAGCCGCAATGCTTGGATCATTTGAAAGAAAAGGGTGCTTCTTTGTCTCTCAAGATTTATTTCCTGCATTATTATCTTGAGTTTTCAAACTCCAATTAGCATCGGAATCAGACGAACATGGAGAAATATTCCACCAAATAGACATGCCTATGGAAAAGCGCTATAATGGTAAAAACCTCGATGCTTTAATTTGTGAAATTTGCTTTGAAGAATATTATGCTGAAGATGATGATGAAGATAATGACGACAAATAAATTAACTAATTTACAATTTTATTAATAATTTCATAATTGCAACTATCATTAAAAGGCTAAGCAATTCATTATTTTTTAACCTTGTTTAAAGAAGTAATTTCAAATAAATTATAACAATAACATAAATATTAATTTCTATAGTTTTAATTTTTGTGCCTTATTAATTGTTTATTTAATTGCCTTATACAGTTTACTTTCGGTGAACACTTTGGTTTTAATTGGAACTTAAGAAGAAATAGAAATAAAAATAATTTTTATTTTAACAGTTTTAATTTTTCATATATGTTGTAATAATACATTTAAGTGCATATCTTTAAAACGGTAACTCTTTCGCTAAAAATGTTAAGTACAGTTTTGAAGAAAAATATTGGATCTATAATTTTAATCTGAATGATTTTACGCTAGGGCTTACATTAACGAAGTTACCATCTTTGGTAATCTTTGAATCCGAATATCTTTGGATGCGCACATATAATTGTTCCGATCTTTTCAGAGATGGTTATTGTATTTTACCTAAGATGTATGCAAAAATTCAGCAAAATCTAATTTTGTTTGAAGATAAATACAAAGTAACTGAACTATTGAAAATTTTGTTTTTTTCTTAAAAAGCCCTGTTTACGAAGAAAATATTAACCCCTTACGTAACTTTTTGAGCAAAAAATGGTCTCAAATGTAACGAACCATCCATTGCAAATATTTAGATGCACTTACTACATAGGATTTGAATTTAATTAAAGAGTTATAAGAAAAAAAATTGTGACTTAAAGGTGAGATTTGACCTTGAATTTCTCTCTTATTTGACCTAATCCGATAAAACTGAGCATTAGGGTATGATATATAGACCATGCACTATTAGAAACCATTGAGATATTTGAGGTTATTCCAATTGACTCTTAAATTGACGCACAGTGTAAGTGAACCAGGGTAATTTATAGAATAATTTAGTTTATTAGAATGCAATTAAGATTTTAAATTTACGATTTTAGATTTTAGAATTAAGATCTAAGATTTTAAATTGCAAATGGGAAATGAAATTCTATAATTTTGTAATTCAAATGGACTCGGACCCTAAGGTCGGTGCTTTGAGAGCTTTTTTCATTATCAGGAAAAGGTTTTAATAAGAACGCTTTTTCTTCAGTCTTTAACTTTGGTTTTTATGTCGTTTATCGGGTCGTTTTCTACAAATTTTTCTCTGTAAGATAAAAAAAACCGATTGTCAAGAGAGCAGTTGAGGTTTTTAACTGATATCGGAATAAAGGATTTAACAAATAGATAACTGAAGATATTTGCACGGAGCATTTCTGAAAATATTTTTATGCATTGAATTTACATTTATTTGGAAAAAAAACGAAAATCTTTTAATCTCTTGCGAAATACAAAATATCAAGAAAGTGTAATTGGGTATTTGTTGCTTTAAAGAAGAGTTGGAATAAGATGTCGCTGTATTTAAATTTTTTTTTTAAGTATTGCTTGTATAAACTAGCCCACACATTTGTATCGATGCTTTGACGAGAGTTATCTTTATTATTATATAAAATTAAAGTGATAATTCACATTCACCATTTTACTGCAAAAGTACTTTGCCGTTTTAAACGAAAAAAATTGTAAAGTCGTCGTTTGAGAAAATAAATGTCGTATGTGAAAATTTTTACTTTTGAGATTATTGAGAATGAGGTGCTATAATTCAAAAGCTAGCGGAACAATATTCTTCAGAATTTCAGGTCTATTTGAAGTCACATTTCACAATAGATAACGAAATTCTTGTGGACTTACCGCTATTTTTAAAAAATTTATAGCACCTTTTTCTCAATAATCTCAAAAGTGAAAATTTTCACATACATTTATTTTCTCAAGCGACGAAGTATCTAATTTGTGCTTCAGCACATTGTAGGTTTACTTTCTTTTCTTTATATTTTATTATATATATGCATATTTAATTAAAGTGTTTAGTTTTTAAGAAATCATCCCAGATGCCACGCGCTACCAAATCGTTTTCTTTTCACGTGTTTGTGCTGCGAGAGTTTCAATCAAATTCATGTTGCTCTCTGCAACAACAACACTTCTGCGCAAATAAAACAAAAAACAGATGAGCCTCGAGCAAGTAGTAGTAGTAGAAGTATTTTATTGAATCTAACAAAACGATCCCTCCAGGAAATGTGAGCATTCCCGGATGTTACCAGAAAACATTCCATGGAATGTAGGAAGCATTCCCCTTTGTTGCACACTCCATTGCTTTTTTTACATAGCATGTCATTAGAGGGAAACATTCCTCCCCACTGTGTTAAAAAGTCATGTGGAAACATTCCTCTCCCTTGTTATGAAAATGGATTCGGCCAGGATTCGAACCCGGGACCCCTGAGCGACAGTCGAGCGCGCTACCACTAGACTATCGAATTCTACAATAAGCGGCTAGAAAACAATGATATTAATATTTTCTATTGTCATTGCTTGACAATAAATAAAAGTTTCCAAATGCATTCTTAAAGAAGCTGTTTGGAAACAATATATATACAAAACTTCCCTTAAGCTTCCAAAAGATACGGTTTGGAAACAATATAAATACAAAACTACCCTTAAGCTTTCAAAAGATATGGTGGGGAATGTTTCTTTATCACTTTTAGATGGAAGCCTTCCGATTTTTCCTGGAGGGATATTACAAGATAAATACAAACAATTGCTTAATTGTAAACTTAGCGGCTATAATAGTATGGACTTCACAATTGGTTACCGTATCAAATAAATGAACAAACTGAATGCCACATGGCTAACATATTAATATAGACAAGTTTTACTCCTGCTCACTGAGTAATAAATTTATAGCATCTGACGAATGTCATTGAAGTGTATATACAAATTCCTAAAAACTAACATAAAAAAGAGTGAGACAACGACCAGCATGACCGTGGCAGTTTGGCATGCTAAAATTAAATCTACTTTATACAATACAAAGTCGTTGCTACTTTCTCGATTGAGATTGCTATGAGTAAAAGAGTACAATAATGGATAAATCAATTCGGTAGTATAACATTGAAGTTAAAAACGAATACACAGCAAAATTGGGTAACAATTATAAATAAGGAAAATACGATAAGCTTTCGTAACATATAATTTTAACACAGCAAAATAGCTATTGCTAACAATTAATAGTTTTATCTTATACACTGTCTTTGGATAAAGTCAATAGAGCAATATTAGAAAAAGTATAAAGATTAAAAACATGAACAGCAATTATATTTCCTCATGGAAACAATAACTTAACTTTGAAGAACAAATATATATAAACATGAAATTAATAAATTTTAAATCCATTAATTCAGTTATATATAGTTACATATTTCTCTTTAGTTTTTTTTTTATCTTACGGTAACCATCGTACAGTACAATAAGGCATATATAGATTTAATAATAAAGTAAAGTACTTGAGTTTTATAAAAATATTAATAAAAATATTTATAAAAGGTAGGCTTTGTCCTCAAACATCATAAGTGTTTTCTTTAATAATATTCCATAGAACGAATTTAAATAAGATGAAATAGAAAGAAACAAAATTTATCCCCGATTAGACTCGAGATTTTCCATCATCACTCCAATTGGAAACTGGCAAGACGAAGAATACCACGAAACCTCTGACAGAGAGGAGTAGATTCCCCTGACGACTTCGTTCTCAGAAAGGCTCATATTAAAAATTAATCTTTTCATTAGTAAAGTCTCATAACTGATAATTGGTAAAAAACTCGCTTCTTTATACAACGATATGTTCGAGACCCCTTTAATTTCTAGATTTAAAATTCAAATTCACGCATAATCTGAGGACCCTCCTCCCTAACTTTTCCATTTCACCAGAAACCGTTGGTGAAATCGAAAACCAACAAGGGAATGCATATAGTAGCACCGGTCTAATGAGGGTTTTGTACAGAAGGAGTTTGGTTTTCTTTTGCAAGTTTGGTTGCTATAAAGAAGCGGCATAAGAATGTTAGAAACCTTCCTGGCCTTGTTAATATTATTCCTTGCATGTTGCATGCTGGTTAAACTTTAACAAAACACTAAAATTAGCACCAAGATATTTCATGTTATTTTGAAAAGAGACCAAATTGTTATCGATACGCATTGATAGATTGCGGCTCTCTCTAACCACCCCTTCCTTTCCCTTGCCACTAGCGTTCCTAAAGCAAATGCAATCTGTTTTAAGATTATTGATATTTATTCCCCTTTTTTTGTAGAAAGTATTTATTTTGTCAACATAATTTTCAAGTTTTCTTAGCGCCATTAGCGGGTAGTCGTCTTTGGCGTAGACGAGAGTATCATCCGCAAACAGTAATCCTGTAGAAGCAGTTACTGAACAGTTATTGAATTCATTAACATGAGGGAAGTCGTGCATAAAAATGTGAAAAAGTTTAGGACCCATTGCCGAACCTTGGGCAACCCCACTCAAAGTATCACAAATGTTAGTAGAGGTTCCTTGTATCTGAATAAAAAATTTTCTGTTAGTAAAGACACTATCCAAAATATGGAAGATCTGAGCTGGGAAATTCAATCTAATAATTTTAAATAATAATCCCTCCCTCCAGACGTTATCAAAAGCTTTCTCCACATCAAGTGAACACGCCACCGTGCATTTTTTTCCCTGAGTCCGATAGTAACATAATTATGCACTTTTAGTAATGCATGAACAGTGGAATGCTTTCTCTTGAATCCAAATTGCAAATCTGCGATTTACTCAACAGGAATAACTTCAGGAGACTCCAATCTTGCCATAATCACTCTTTCAAATATTTTTCCCAAATTGGACAAAAGTGAGATAGGTCGAAAGTTGTTTAAAAGAAAAATATTGGGTCTTTTTATAAAATGCATGTATTGTCTTAAGGAAATTGATAAAAAAAAATAATCGTTGTAGATTTAATCGTGATTTACATTTAAATTCTAATACATACGCTACATTTTCATATAAATTTCGTATTGTTAAACAATATAATTTCTTTTTTTTTAAGCCCGCGCAGCATCAACTGAGAAGGAAGTGTTGCTCATATAGATTTCTAAACACACATATATGTTATATGTATGACTACATAAATATTTTGTTTTGACCAAAATTTGAATAGCAATTGTTTTCATTGTAACTGTTGACGAATTTGCATTTGCATTTCGACTCAGATACATGGGTTATTTTAAAATTTGTTTCGTACACTTTCAGTGTGGATTCAGTAAAAATTAAGTCGTTTTATTGTTATTTCAATTCATTTTGTCGATGTAAATAATTCAGTGTTTTAACAAAGAGTTTTTGCAAACAAAAACAGTGCATTATATAAATGAAATGCATTCTTGTGCAAATATATGAGTGTATATAAATTTTTTGAATTTGTTTGAGTAGTTTTTACGTCTCACGATAAACACATTGCTTACAAAGTTTTTATGCAGATGACTTTAAAGTATTAATATGTACTAAAGTAATATTATTCGGAAGCAGATATGCAAGTAGAACTTCAGTAGAAAAAAAAAATTTATTAATAAAAACATAGAGAATGTTGATTTTGAAATATCTTTTGCTCGTAATTACTGTATAATATATAAAATAGACTGACAGAACAACACTTGTGTAAAAAAAATCTTTAAACGAAATCTGCATCACTAACTTTACGAGAGAATTATTGAGATTTTAATTACTGTAAGGTTTTTATATTCGTTGCATTTCATATTCGTTCAAGCTTTCATTAATTTTTTTTTGACGAGATTTTTTTTTGTTCTTTTCATATGAACAGCATTTTCTTGCCGTCTGGCCCTTTCTGTAGTGCCTCGCCCACTTGCCCACAAAAATTCAACTGAAAATTCTATGAGGTTTATTATTGTTTGCAATCAAATTCAATTGAATGAATAGCAACAACAAACAAAATGAAATTAACTTTCATTCAGCGCAAAAAACGCATTTGAAAAAAAAGAACTTGAAAAAACCTCGCAATTAGAAGTGGAAAACTATAAAACGAAATTCCTATAAAAACAACAATCATTGCAACAACAACGGACTGTAGCAGTAGTTTTTGTGGGCTCATTAAAAAAGGCGGAGAATCCATTTGCAATACATGGTAAATTTTCAGGCATTCGGCGAAAGCGACCTACGCTGGTTATCATCTTTAACGTATTTGCAGTACTCCACGTTGGCTCACTTTACAGCACTTCACTTTACTTTAGTAAGCTGCATTCACTGCTATTTTCCAATATTTGTATGGATTTTTTCAGTTTTTTGCCTCTCACAACATCCAGTGATGTGTATTTTATTTCATCAAAAATCCCAAAATCTTGTGTTAAAATTCCTATTTGTGAAATCGCGCATGTGATCAATAATTTAAACATTTTGAAAAATACTATTTATTGCGTAAAAGTGCATTTGAATTTCTTATAAAATATATTTTAGACCATCTTCCTGAAGTTAAGATAAAACCATTTCTTATAAAGGATTCTTTCTACTTCTAAATTTTTAATGCTTACATATAAACATGTTTTTTTGACATGTTTTAGGTTTAATTCACAAAAAATCAAAAAATTTTGTGTTCAGTAAACAAAAGAAATAGTTTTTATATAAAAAAAAATAGTTTTTATATCAAAAACTATACTATACTATACTATACTATACTATACTATACTATACTATACTATACTATACTATACTATACTATACTATACTATACTATACTATACTATACTATACTATACTATACTATACTATACTATACTATACTATACTATACTATACTATACTATACTATACTATACTATACTATACTATACTATACTATACTATACTATACTATACTATACTATACTATACTCTACTATACTATACTATACTATACTATACTATACTATACTCTACTATACTATACTATACTATACTCTACTATACTATACTATACTATACTATACTATACTATACTATACTATACTCTACTATACTATACTATACTATACTATACTATACTATACTATACTATACTATACTATACTATACTCTACTATACTATACTATACTATACTCTACTATACTATACTATACTATACTATATTATACTATACTATATTATACTATACTATACTCTACTATACTATACTATATTATACTATACTATATTATACTATACTATACTATACTATATTATACTATACTATATTATACTATACTATACTATATTATACTATACTATACTATATTATACTATACTATACTATACTATATTATACTATACTATACTATACTATACTATACTATACTATACTATACTATACTATACTATACTATACTATACTATACTATACTATACTATACTATACTATACTATACTATACTATACTATACTATACTATACTATACTATACTATACTATACTATACTATACTATACTATACTATACTATACTATACTATACTATACTATACTATACTATACTATACTATACTATACTATACTATACTATACTATACTATACTATACTATACTATACTATACTATACTATACTATACTATACTATACTATACTATACTATACTATACTATACTATACTATACTATACTATACTATACTATACTATACTATACTATACTATACTATACTATACTATACTATACTATACTATACTATACTATACTATACTATACTATACTATACTATACTATACTATACTATACTATACTATACTATACTATACTATACTATACTATACTATACTATACTATACTATACTATACTATACTATACTATACTATACTATACTATACTATACTATACTATACTATACTATACTATACTATACTATACTATACTATACTATACTATACTATACTATACTATACTATACTATACTATACTATACTATACTATACTATACTATACTATACTATACTATACTATACTATACTATACTATACTATACTATACTATACTATACTATACTATACTATACTATACTATACTATACTATACTATACTATACTATACTATACTATACTATACTATACTATACTATACTATACTATACTATACTATACTATACTATACTATACTATACTATACTATACTATACTATACTATACTATACTATACTATACTATACTATACTATACTATACTATACTATACTATACTATACTATACTATACTATACTATACTATACTATACTTTTTTTTTTTTTTTTTTTTTTGTTGGACGTAGTGATAGCGCGCTATCATCTAGTGGCCCCACGATACTCCACCAGCTCCACCCCGGAACCGCGTCAGCATTTCATCAGGACGGGGGTTTGATTTCGTAAGATTCCTACGTCCTCCTTAAGCAAGGAGGTTCGGAACTACTGAAGTTTCTCTCCTTTAATATTTTATTTATGTGTCTTTCACACAAAGTCCATGCATGTTCAGATTTTAGCATTTCGTTCAACAGATTCTCTTCAGTTAATGTAACACCTAGCATATCATTTAAAGCTCGTCTCTCCTCCAACCACTTTTCACATTCGAAAAGTATGTGCTTTGCATCTTCTTCTAGCGCTGCGCATGAATCACAGCTGCTTATTTCTTTAAGTTTAAATCTATGCAGGTATTTGTTAAAACTACCATGGTTTGTCATAGCCTGAGTCAGAAAATATCCCATGTTTCCATGTCGTCTTTCCAGCCAGACTTTTATATTGGGGATAAGGCTATATGTCCAGCTCCCGTTCATGTTTTGATTCCAACGTTCTTGCCATTTAGTCACTACATTGTCCCTGGCATTAATTTTTATTTCTGAAATTTTTTTCTTTCGCTCTTGTGTATTAGTGTTCGCCCAACTTATAAGTTTAGTTTGGGTATATATTTCTTCTCTTTCCAGTATTAATAAGTCTATTGGTGGCAGACCTGCAAGCACTAAAGCCGCACTTGTGGACACTGTACGGTACGCTGATATAATACGGAGAGCACTAACTCTCTGTGCTTTCTGTAGTTCCCTCATATTATTCTTCAGATTCAGTGCCCTGACAAAGGTTGGAGCAGCATAAAGAAGCTGGGAGTGTACTACGCTGTTTATTAATTTTCTCATCTGCGGCCTTGGGCCACCACAGTTTGGCATTATTCTGGCCAATGATGCTGCCGATCGCAAAGCTTTGTCACGAATATTTACTACGTGCTGTCCAAAGCTAAGTTTGTCATCTAATTGCACACCCAAATAGCATAAGCTTCGTTTAAAGGGTATCTCTCTATCTTGTAGACGTATTTTCGGTATTTTGAAGACCCTACGATCTGTCACTAGAATTGCTTCCGTTTTTGGAACTGCAAGTTTCAAACCGTTTCTTCGCAGCCATCTGTTACAACGACATAAGCTATCGTTTACCACTATCTCGATTAATTCGGCAGTTCGCTGGTTTACTACCAGAGCAATATCATCAGCGTAACCTATTAGTTTTGCACCTTCTTGTAATTCCAAATTCAGTAGACCATCGTACATTACATTCCACAGGAATGGTCCTAATACTGAGCCCTGAGGTACACCTGCTGTTATTTGGTGCTCTTTTATACCATTTTCCGTCTCATAGATTAAAATTCTGTTATCCAGATAGTCTGATACTATGTTAAAGAGATAGTTATCTAAACGTCGGTTTCTGAAAGCTTGTAGTACTACTTTCCACTTTACTGTGTTAAAAGCATTTTTAACATCTAGTGTTATTATTGAGCAGTATTCTCCTGTTGTTTTGGCCTGTATAGCTTTATTGCATACTGCGCTAATGGCATCAACTGTACTCTTCCCTTTGCGGAAGCCATGTTGCATAGGGGATAGTCCGCCAAGGTCATCTATGCGCTCTTCCAAACGTTTTAGCATTACGTACTCTAATAATTTTCCTAGTGAATCCAACATACAGAGTGGTCTATAGGAACTAGGCTCATTTAATGGTTTATTTCCCTTTCGTAACAAAACTAACTTTTGTATTTTCCATTTAGCTGGAAAGATTCCGTTTATTAGACATGAATTGAAGACTTCAAGTAAAAGATCTGGCCATATCTCACATACTACTTTTATGACCTCATTTGGTATACCATCTGGTCCTGGGCTCTTACCTATTTTTAGTTTACTACATGCATGTGTAATGTCATCTACGTTCAGAGGGATGAAACCTTCGACTTGATAATTTGGTTCTCTTTTTAGCCCATCTTCATCGAATGGAAATAGTGTTTCTACTATTGTTGTTGCCCACACTGGTTCTTTAATGCCGGGTATAGGTTTAATGCTACCAAGCTTTTTCATCACAATTTTGTACGGTTTGCCCCATGGGTCGGAATCTATTTCGTTACATAGCTCTGTCCAGCATCTTTTCTTACTCTCTTTTATGGCTGTTCTTAAGGTTTTACGTGCCGTTTTATACTCAACCGTTAAGAGCTGGTTATCATAGTTTCGTGTTGACGCTCGACGTGCTGCAAGGCATTTCGCCCTCAACTCACGTATTTTAGCATTCCACCAGTATACTGGGCGCTTGTTATTGTATTTTTGAGCTCTTGGCATTGCGACATTACACGCTTTTGTGAGTATCTTCGTCAGCGACTCTGCGGCATTTTCTACATTTATATTTTCGGATTGGTTTTCCATATTTCTATCCTTAGCCCGAGTAATATAATCGGACAATTTTTTGTCATCAAGTTTTCTGACGTTCCATCTTGGGAAATTTGCATCTTCTACACTCATATTTGGACGTTCATCTATATTAAATGAGATATACTGGTGGTCACTTAAGGTGAGATCTTCCAGCACTATCCAATTCATGTTTTCATTGTAGAGGTTTGTCGTTCCAAAGGTGATGTCGATAATACTACCACCTGTACCTCTCCGAAAGGTAAGTTTGTCTCCGATATTAAATATCGTAAGACCAAGACTAGCAACCATTTCACACACTGTAGTACCCTTTTTATCCATTTTTTTGGAGTTCCATTCTGTAGATTTACTATTGAAGTCTCCTCCAATGATCACTTTATATTTTGAGGACCTGATAGAAACATCAAGTATGTTCAGGGCTTCTGCAAACAAATTAAAGTCTATATTTGGTGAAAAGTAGCAACTATATACCCTAATTTTGCCCACTGTGACATATACGAAGCCAGCGTTGCTTTCATCAACTTCGCTTATTATTAATCTTCTGTTTCTTACCATGATGGCTGCGCAATGGTTTTTGTCTACGTACCAAACTTGAGATGGTGGGTTTCTGTACGGTTCGCTTATTAAAAGTATGTCTGCATTAATCTCTGTCGCCTTCTGTATCATCAGGTCTTGCGCTTCTCTACCCCGTCCTAGATTGATCTGTAGAAATTTCGTGATCATTTTCTTGCTTTATTTCTTATGTTGATTGCACACGCTGTACTACCAATATAATGCTGAGAATTTATTGAGCCACTTTCATGGCATAGTATGCATCTCGTTTCCGCTTTGCATTCTTTAGCTTTGTGTCCCGGATTGCAGCATTTTCTGCATAGATTGCTTCTATCTGTCCCTTTACACTGGCTCGAAATATGACCCTGTTCTAGGCACCTGAAGCATTTCTGAACTCTAATCTTACTCCTCAGCCTACACATAACCCATCCTACTCTGACTTGCCTCGTACGGAGTAGTGGAGCTGCTAAGTGCTCAGGTAGTTGAACGAGCGCTTGTTTGGTTCCTCCAAACGATGTTCTAAAATTTAATATTTTGAACGTTGTGGGTTCTTCTACTTTTGTTGCCTTCATAAGAGCATTAACAAGTTCATTTTTATCTGTTGACTCATCCATGTCTCTGATATCAAGAATATGATTTTTGGTAACCGCTCTAATCATGACATCTTCACCAAGCGTGTTACCTATAGCGTTTCTGAGCTTTTCGGCTTGGCCTTCGCCTTTTTTTAGTTGAACGAGTAAGTCTCCAGCTTTTGTCCTTCTGATACCCCTTATCTCCACACCGATATCAGTGGGATTTACTTGTTGCTTCATCTTTTTTATAACATCTGCGTATGACTCAGACGTGTTGGATTTAATTGTTATTGCCTCTCCTTGGATTCGCATTTCACGGCGTTTGTTACTTTGATTATCTTTTTTCTTCCTTGCTTTTCGGTGGCTCACTAGCTCCCAATCATTTGCCACAGCCGGAGTCTCTGGAATATTTATTTCAGCCTGGGTCTGCAGTGCTTTGACTGTTGCAGGTGTTTTCGGCACTTTTCGTTTCCTCTCTTGGGCAGGAGAAATAGGGTCAACTTGAGTGGCTTTAGATAGCACTTGCTTACGCTCGTCGCATGACAAAACTGGGTTACTACTTATCGCTTCCCTGTACTCTTTTAGTTGCTGGTACAGTGCGAAAGCACAGTTAAGATTATCGCGTAACGTCTTGTGTATATTCTTTGCGCCGGAGACAATGCCATTTGCTGCGCTAAGTTTATTGCCTAACTCAATAAACGCTTTTTCTTCTGAAATTCTGAGCTGACTTTGATGTCTTTTTTCGCCTTCTAAGCTATCTGCTTTACGAGTATTCACAGGTGTGCTCGTGTAATCTCTTATGGTACACACATTTTTACCAGGTGGTTTTTCTGACCCCTTTGCTTGCGGTGATCTTACTATCACCGAGCTTTTCACAAAGGGATTTTTTAAGACATTTTCATCACCGTTCCTCGTGTACAAGTCTTCATCTCCGTTTCCCTTGTTGTAGGTTAGTTTTGTTTTTTCTTGTTGTTGTTTGTTGTTGTAACTCTCCATTTCAATTGGGTCTCAACTCGAAGCCGCTATCGCCGTTTGAAGTGTAGTTACGTTTTGATCCCATGGTTATCTATGCAAGCAGGGAGGCCATGCGAGGGTTGACATAAGATCCTTATGGGGTATTATGCCAGTGCCGAATCCGTACTAATCAGGAAATATCCATCTGAACCTACACCACCAACTCAATGGTGACAAACATTGAACGTACTCCGAGACTCGCTACGTTTTAACGAGACGGAGGGCAACTGTGACATTAACCTATAAGCCATTTCGTTGGAATTTCACTTCCACTTACTGAGGTCATAGACTGCCACAGTTGTCAGCCCAGGGTGCTTCAAATCCAAAAAAGTATCCAGCAATGCCATAATTAGAACCGTACTGGGCTTGGTCCTAATGCCTTTCGGCGGGTATTGACTAGGGAAACCACAGAGACGTCACTCTCCTAATTACACTTCTCTCGAAGGTACCCTTGTGGTATACTATACTATACTATACTATACTATACTATACTATACTATACTATACTATACTATACTATACTATACTATACTATACTATACTATACTATACTATACTATACTATACTATACTATACTATACTATACTATACTATACTATACTATACTGTACTAATGTTTTCCATTAAGTTCCGGCCCTAGATGCAATGGATTCTTCGAAAACGTCCATCCAAGTTTTGCAAATGTCTTTTCATGCAAATTAAAGTTTTTTCAAACTTTTTAAGCCGAATTTATTATTTTTTTTTGCATATGTATAAAAAATATTTTTTTATTAAGCAGCATATAATGTTCTGGAAATGAGCTTTTTATATATTAATGTAATATATCGTTATATAGTTATAAAAAAAATTAATTGTTTCATAACAATTACTGACACAAAAAAAACATTAGGAACATATAATATTGATAATATTATAAACATTTCACATATAATAATTTTATTTAATAAAGTTTAGCTAAATTTTAAATAAAACTGAATAAATTTTGTTCCGAAGTTATATCAATAGTTTAGTTTAAAGACTTTAAGCCTTTACAAATTGTTTAGCAAAAAATCCCGATAAAAGGGCAAAGTCTCGGCACATCACATCACTAATAAAAGCATTTGTTGTTTTTATTTTTATCTTACTTTTTTTACCTTTAATTTCAATCATTTTAATTGTATGCAAGATGCATGCATTGGTAGATAGATATATAGGCAACCAGACCTATAGACAGAGAAACAGTCAGATAGACAACTAGAATGAAGTAGAATAAAAAACTACGAAAATAACTTGCTTTTGTTTTGTTGAATACATTTCGAGAGTCGCTATGTTTCGTTGTGTATTGAGAAAAATTTCAAGCTTTTTTTTTTTGCATATGAAAACAATTCTCTTCAAATAGAGGAAATTAGACCATTTTATTTAGTCAATTCGATTTTGTCTTTATATAAAAATGTATGTAAAAACCAAAGAATAACTACAAATTTATTACCGGAACATGATGTGGCACATAAAAAATATTTTAAAGTTTTTAGAGTTTTACTAGCCTAAACCCGGTGCTGCCGCTTTTATGTTATCAGTGAAACTGCATGTGTTTCTCAAATTTAGGTGGTATGGGAGGTGCCACGCCCCTTGCCCAACGCTATACAAGGTTGTCAGTTAAACTGCATGTGTAAATTGAGTTCGAATACTGAATTCCGAGGCTGTACGGCCTATAACTAAAAAGGTATTCGATATCGCAAATTTGGGTTGTATGGTAGGTGCCACTCCCCTTTGTCCAACTCCCATTAAATGTTATCAGTGAAACACCACGTGTAAATTGTGGTTGTGTGTAGCTCCAAAGCTATTCTATATCGCAAATTTAGGTGGTATGGGAGGTGTCACGCCCCCTTTTCCAACGCTATAGAAGGTTATCAGTAAAATTGCATTTGTAAATTGAGTTCGAATACTGAATTCTGAGGCTGTGCGGCCTATAACTCCAAAACTATTCGATATCGCAAATTTCGGTTATATGGGAGGTGCCACGCCCCCTTGTTTAACTCCCATAAAATATTATCGATCGAACCGTTTCTGTCACGAACAAGGAGTTCTGTCACAAACACCGTAACACGAAATTTTTATATATTACATTTAAACTTATGAAAAAATTTATTTTTGTGTGAAGACATGGAATTCAACAAGGAAAATTTTACAAATAGGTTTGAAATTTAACAGGGATTAGCCGATATCTTTTCAGTGGGTGCTGGTAGTTCATGAAGTTATGTTTTGAGTCTAAAAAAACAGTTTATTTATCATGTGGCTTATCACGTTATTACAATAAGCCCTTCATATACAGTCATGTGAAAATAAATAGGGACACCTGTATTTTTATATTTAAAGCTGCATGGATTACATACAAGGTGCAACAGATATAGCATTAATTCCCTCGGGTGGTGGTTCCTCCTGATAAGGCACCCATGAAAAATGTGGAATGTGCCTTTTTCTGATTTTGTTCGCTCCCCGCCCATTTTCTGTTAGATTGAGGCTAAAAAATAAGATCTGCATAAAAAATTGGACTGGTGGAAAAAATTGGTAGTGGAAAAAACCAGGCCCTCTGAGGTTAAAGGCCCAAAAACGGCTTAAAAATGGTACTTAATTTATTTACTCTATATCTCTTAAAATAACAGTTTTACACTCTTAAAATGCACAAACATTTTTATGCACAATAAACAGATACACATTTTTTCATAGCCAACTTTGACCTTGGAATGATCTTTCGTAGTGTTTTACGCTGTCAAAGTCACGATTTGTAAGTAATATATTTTTTGAACGACCCTCGTAAATTTTTGAAAATAGATATTTCTGAAAAGTTAACACCATATCAAAGAACATTAAATGAAGTTTTATGTACAGTTGGTTTTATTCCAAAATTCTGATTTTTGGAGATATAAGAGTATTTAAAATTTTTTTTTCAAAGTATTTTTCAAAACAAGTGACTAAATTTCTTCATTGCAAGCACATTACCAGATGAGTTGACACACCAACTTATAATATTCTCAGAAAATGAATACATTTAGCTTAAAAAGTCCAGCTTAGCCTGGCTTCCCGCCAAAACCAATGTATGTATTTAATTTTTTTTCTTTTAGATTGTATATCAATATATACATTGTATATAACAACATTTTCACTTCACAGTTTAAAAGTAAGTAGAGCGCCATTAAATGTACGAAAATCGGCAATAGCAACTTTTTACCGAATAAAATAATTTTGGCCGCCTAAATAGGTCCAATATCCCAATGTGCGCTGCTAATCAAATTTTTTTTTTGCAATGTTGAAGAATATTGAATATATTACAATGGTCGCACAGTGTTAAAATCAAATAACATACTTCAATATAAACTATTCTCCGAATAAAATAATTTTGGCTTCGTAAATCGGTCATTCGTCAATCGCACATTGGGTGCGCTGCTAAAAGAATTTTCTCAGAAATGAAACCCAGTTAGATCGATTTTTCGCCCCCAAAAACTCTTATACTGAAAATTTCATCAATGGGCCGTTTTCGAGAACTCATTTACAAACAAACAAATATTGCTCGTTTAATAAAATAAGATAATTCCAATGTTCATATAATTTTATTTATTGTAGGCAGAAAAAAAATGTTTCAACGAACAGATGCTTCCTTGTAAAAAAGACATTTTCGCTAAAATAATATACTTGATACAAGATGAAAATAAGAGTGTTAAGGAATGTGTTTCTTTTGTCACAAACGAATTATTGAATGTTTATAAGGCCTTCGAAATTCCAACAAAAAGAAAAAACGGCATCGAAAAATGCCGTTTAAAACGGATTAATACAAAATGAGAAAGAAAAAAAGTCCAGTTCGAGCAAAAAAATTTATTGATTTTTTAGTACCTCTATTCGATATATCAATTGGATATATCCCATGAAGATCAAAAAATTAAAAAATTAATTAATTATTTAAAATAATAATACATTAAAAAAATTGTTCGGAAAACAATGTTATATTAAATTTCATGCACTCTAAAAAATAGGATTCTTTTTTCATTCTGTTCATAACAGTTTTATGTTTTCATTGTGTTTTGGTCACCTTTTCAAAACGATAATTAATTTTAACCATATTAAAAAATACTTTTATTTTTTATTCTAGTAATGCAGCTGCGAAAAGTGTGCTGGATTTTTAAAGCTAAATGTATTCACATTTTTAAAAATATTATATTTTAGCGTGTCAATCCATTTGAAAATGTAATTGCAATAAAGAAAATTAGTCACTTGCTTTGAAAAATACTTTGAAAAAAATATGAAATGCTCTCATACCTCCAAAAATCAATACTTTAGAAAAAACAAACTGTGAATTTAACTTAATTTAATGCTCTTTGATACGGTGTTAACTGTTCAGAAATATCTCTTTCCAAAAATTTACGAGGGTAGTTCAAAAAATATCTTACTTACAAATCGTTACTTTAACTGCTTAAAACACTACGAAAGGTCATTCCAAGGTCAAAGTTGGTTATGAAAAAAATGTGTATCTGTTTATTGTGCATAAAAATGTTTACGCATTTTAAGAGCATAAAACTGTTATTTTAAGAGATATAGAGTAAATAAGTCAAGTACCATTTTTAAACCGTTTTTGGGCCTTTAACCCCAGGGGGCCTGCGTTTTTTCCACTACCGAAGTCCAATTTTTTATGCAGATCTTATTTTTTAGCCTCAATCTAACAGAAAATGGGCGGGGAGCGAACAAAATCAGAAAAAGGCACATATACTCTAATATACATACTTATTTTGTTTTTTTTAGAAAAGATCAAAGAACCAAGGCATGCGCCTTATACAAATAAGGATTGGTCTTTGATCTGCAAGGAAAGGGATAGATTATTTAGAGGAATTGATTGAAACAATACGTGAACTATTGATTAAGCAAAACAACCGTGAAAGACAATTTTAATTGCCTTTAAGCGAGGCTAGTGTTGTGCCTACCGCGGCAAGCATTTCCAGCCCTTACTTGTGTTCCTGTCTTTTAATTCCACATTTTTCAAAACAAAGTTGTAGATTTTTAGTTTTCCATAATTCTTAAATGTAGAAAAGAATAAAGAAAGTGAAAATAATTATGTCCCCAGCCCGGATTCGAACCAGGGACCTCTGGGTTGATAGCCTAGCGCACTTTGCAATAGACTACAAGGGCCGACAGTGTACGCGTCTTAAAAACAAATGCAGATTCATGCAAAATCTTTCATCACATTTAAAACGGAAAAAAACTACGAACACTTCACTTATATTTACCTTTTTTTGGGTGTGGAAATTTCTATTCCGGAATACCAAAAACTCAATAAAAAAACTCTGAAAAATCGAAATTTTTCGGAGAGAACTAAATAATGAGTGCACACAAGTCTAGTTTTTATAGAGATGGGATTATGCGAATAACTAGACATTTCAAGTTTTTGGCTATTCTATAGCTTTTATTTCGACAAAAATATCCGCACTCTCAAATCAATCCTACTTTACTACAGTCAGTATTCAGTTGTTCCAAAATAAGTGAACAAAAGTGAAGATTATTAAAAGAATGTGCTAGCAATGTATTGTATTTGTGTATTAGTGTATTTGGTGAAGTAGTGTATTTGGCTCAACGTGGGCTGTTTCTCACATAAATACACAAACAGCAAGTAAAATGTCAAGTCCAGCCAAGAAATAATTTAATCATTGACAGCACAAGCTGTAGGTACATGTGACAGATTATTTTCAAAATCTGCTGCCAGTCGTTATGGCTTGCTCGTGCCTGATGACAAGCTCAACCAGAAAGTGGCTTCACTTAAACTAATTTCACAACTATTTTATCATTCGTTATGCTTTTAACCCTTTGAGGACGACAAAAAACCGCTGTTAATTTGATTTTTTTTTGGATCTGTTATCATCGATGGCACATTTCTATACAAAAGTGAAAAAAGAAAATAATTTTAATTTTTTTTTACTGTATGTTAGACCGGATCGATTGGGGGAAAACTAATCAGCCGTTCGGGGTCTCAAAAGTTAGAGGAACTCATAGAAACAATTTTTGCATACTTTTTTTCCAAATCGGAGAAAATTTATCGGAGCGTTTTAGATTCTCCTGAAGGTCCTTTTTGTTAAAACAACATGTTTTTTGGCTGTAACTTTTTATTTTTCAAAAAATACATACCCAAATCTGCAGAAAATATAAATTTCTTACTTATACCAATTTTCAGGCAAAAATAAATTTTTTAAATTATGTTTTATTATAACTCTTATTGACCTCCAAACATAGAATTCTTTGCAGTTTTTAAAAACACGTTTTGTTAAAGCCTCTGTAAAAGACATATTTTCCATTGGATTTACGTAAAATTGATCTCCAAGTAATTAAAAAAAAATAAAAAATAAAGCCACTTTAAAATCTCGTGAAAAGTACACAAACTTGGAATCACTTCAAAATTTATTATAATAATAAAAAAGACTTTTCCCAGCAGTTTTAACAAAATGTGTTTCTAAAACAATTAAAAAATCTATTTGTATAGGTCAATAAGAGTTATCATTTTATGAGCGTTGGACAAGGGGGCGTAACAGCAATATGCTGGGTTTCAGCTAGTAATAACTAATAAAGTAAAGATAATAACTAAAGTAAAGATAATAACTAATTTTTAAAATATTTTTATGCCTAAAAGAAATTTATATTTTAAGCAGATTTCTTAAATCGATTACTGACGTTTAGTCATTTTTCACACACTGATTTGTTTTAACTGATAAATTAAAAAAAAAAGTATAACTTAATTCCTTTCCAACAAGATACATTTTAGGTAAATCCAATAAAAAATGTGTCTTTACAGAGGTTTTAACAAAATATATTTTTAAAAATAGCAAAAAATTATATGTTTGGAGGTCAATAAGAGTTATAATACAACATTATTTAAAAAATTTCTTTATGCCTAAATGTTGGCATAAGTAAGGAATTTATATTTGTAGAAGATGTGGATATGTATTTTTTGAAAAATAAAAAGTTACAAGCAAAAAACATGTTTTTTTAACAAAAAAGACCTTCAGGAGAATCAAAAACGCTCCGATAAATTTTCTCCGATTTGATAAAAAAGTATGCAGAAATCGTTTTTATGAGTTTCCTTAACTTTTGAGACCCCAAACGGTGGAAAGCCACTATTTTTTTAACGTTGACCCCTGCCGCGAAGGCTTAATTCAACGATGCTCCAAAGCTTGGGACAAATATGAAGCATCGGCCAACGCCGCTTCGGAATTCAAGAAAGACCACTTTGAAAGGTTCCCCTAATAACATGCCATAGAGCCCCCAACACTGATGTCAAAAAGACACTATTCATGACCGTGACTCATTCAGCCACTCGAATTTAAACATGACTTGGTTATTTTAATAACCATGGGTTATCTCAGTATCAATACCAATAGTACAACCCATTATTTTTGGCCGCTACAAAATCATCATATCCATATCAAAGGTCATCACTCTCTGACATGAAAAATTAAGGCAACTTACTAAACAATCAGGTTCCTGAATCTCAGTGGACACAACTCAGACTATTTAGGTTTCCCCGTCACCTGTACTCAAATTCCAAAGGTCACAGTATATTGATCCGGTGGTTGCTTACCTTCCTAACATTTACTGTTTGAAATTAGCGAGATTCAATCTACCATCATTCTCTTAGTAATTTAAGGGAATCACTAGCCCGAGTTCAACTTAAGTGTAACTCACACCGACCTTTCTGGCCTAACCACAGCCAGAGCGCATTGAAAACCCCACGTGGGCCAAACCCGAACGACAGTCAATATCTGGGCTCAAGGCTCCACCTGACAAGGCTCTTCACCAGAAGGGATTTCTTACAGACCAAAAGTTCTTAGAACATTTATATTTGACTGTGACACCTTCAGCCACTAGAATTGTACATGACTAGGTTAAAAATAACCATAGGTTTCTCAGTAAAACCGGGTAAACCACAATTCTACTTATGCAACTTCGCTAACCTAATTAAGACTTAATAAAAAGCCTCTTTCGGAAAACTAGGAAGCATGATGCGTTGTATACCAGTTGGCTTATACAACGGTCCAAAGATTAAATGTTTCCTACATAAAACCTTTATTCTAAGATAAGGTCTGCAGAACAACGATAGATCAGGTCTCCTCATCATTGGTGGATGACTGTTCGCGCTCTTCAAGTTATGTTGGATTGATCGTCCATCGAAAGCATATTACAATGACGGCGTTATGATAACTTAATATCAAAACCATGCTTTCTCCAAGAATTTGGCAACCAACAACCAAGGCTCAAGGTAAACCTTTTTCTTTTACAGTTATCAGATGAACATTCAAGAGCCGTGCCTCAAGAATGAACTCATTATGAGATGGGGCACTGCCCATGAACTGCCCATCCAATAACAAACCCTCACCGCTTCTATTCCTGGCTTGTGACAGGCAGATTCCCCGAAGGTCCTCTGGCGGGTTTCCCCAAACGGTGGAATCCAAATTTCGATCCGGTCTACTGTATGTATTGAAAAAATACGGAAAAACCCATCATGAAAACTTTTTTTTTACTTTGTTGAAGTAGCTGATTCATTAAGGTGTTGACGTAATTGGATGAGATATATCCGTATTTAAATTTTTTGTGGTACCTATATCTGTAGTCTCTGAGAAATCGGCCCAACTTTATTACAATACCTCGAGAATTGTTCTCACACGACTAAAAATGTAAATTGGTTATTTTTCACCCATTCGTCGTCAAAGGGTTAAATTCTTCTTTCTTTCTTTCTTTCTTTTTTTTATGATGTTCGTAAAATCATCTCAATTTTGAAACTGATGCCGATAGAGTTTAATTTTTTGCTACCATTCTCTTCTGATAACCACCATCATCGCGTGGTCAAGTAGTTTTCTTAAATTAGTGAAGATGACATTTCCGTGGGTGTTTCTTCAGTTTAATATTCTATTTTTTTTTTAATTTTTCATATCATTTACATAATTTTTTTGCGCATTTTGTAAGCATTTATTTTTGTGGTACTTATTCTCGTTTTGGCTCTTTAGTTTTAAGGCTTTAAATAGCAGTACTGCCAGCGGCGGATGTTTAAATGGCTGAAATTATGAGTGGTTTTTTTATTTTATTTATTTTTTGCTGACCACTTGATGGTCATAAATTAAAATTTGACAGATAAATAAAAATTTTATTAGACTACTAAAGGGCATTTGTGATAAATATACATTTGTGTGGTAATTTAAATATTCAATTTAAGTATCAAGACCTGCACTTAGTGCTCAAATTGCAAAATGCTGCAACGGTAAATTGCAAGAGTTTCTTTTAATTTCAAAACTATTTCGAAAGGCTATGTAACTGCGCATCTCCTAACTTACTATCCAGTAGATAATAAAAATAAAAAAATGTTTATGTAATGTTTTTGGTAAAATCAGGCAGCGATACTAATTTGTTCGGTTATTGGTATTTTCTATAATGCATTAAGAAATGATTTTCTTTGTGTCTTGAGTTTTCTGAAAAAACAGTCAAAGCCATAAAAAAATTACATAAACCATTTCAATTTTAAACGAAACGGTATTTAACAAAAAAAAAAAATATAAAAATTACTTTGTAAAACCTTTTAAGATCAAAGTCAGCGTGACATATTCCTTCTCGTATATCTATCTATTTTCTTAATCACCTTTTTTGTGCAACATAACATGAAATACAGCTAGCAGCAAATTGATGAGAAAATATTTTAAATATTTAAAAAAAGAAATATTTACTTAGCACAGGTATTCATACAACCATGCTCACATTAGCATGTGAATATCGCCGCCGGAGGTTAAGAGAATGTAAAAACTGCAAAAACTGAAAAATCACAAAAACTGCTGAAAAAGCTGAAAAAAGCTGAAAAACTTCAAAGAACTACAAGGTGTGAATGGAAAATTTGCAAGGTAAGCTTAATTGCTGCAGCCGAGAAAATCACGAAAACAACAATAAAACCATAACCAAAAAGAAAATCACGTCTACACTTAAGAATGCTTCAAGACAATGGCTGGCTGTCAAAGTGGCTGGGAGCACAAGCGAGAGCAAGAGTTGAAATGGCTCAGTGGGAATGGGAATGGGAATGATGAAAAATTCAAAGATTGTTAAGAAATAAAACTAGTTCAAAAGTTCATTACACCTTTAAGCGCTAGGTACATAGCTAGAGATCGAGAGAATTAATGTTGTATCGGATGGATACAAAACAGTTACATGATGCATAACAATGTGGGTATCTTGTAGTAGATGCGGTTTGTAGTGCATGCAACAGCAAAGGCAACACAAAACCTCCAAGCACAAGAAATAAATCGCTTTTAAATCATGCCAACAAACATAAATTATATTTGATTGTAAAAATCATGACGTTTGAGGTTTGTTTTTATCTATTCTCTTTTCTCTCGGAATTAAACGGAGTTCATCATCGTTGTGACAACTATTTATTATATAAGTTTTATTGGTTTTTTTCTCGATGCCATATAACTGTCAAGGAAATAATATTTGCGGTTGTTATTCAAGCAATTTTTGCTTTTCAAATGCACTTTTTGTGGTTTGTTTACTATGTCTTGTCTCTTTAACAATTTCAGCAAAGATGAGTAGAAATCTCTATCAAGTCATATTAGATTTTAAATAAATTCTATCTATTTACTTGTTTGCTTTGGCATGTTAGCGCCAACCAATGTCAAACCCTTTTCTCATCAACTTGACTTTTATACTCATCGTAGCAGTTCTGTCAGTCGAATCAGAAGAACTACTAAGTTAACTACTGAGTAGTTAAATATAACTTTACAAATCCATTGAATCATATTTGGTTAGATTGAATCGTTAGATAGCATTATTTTATGACTAAGATCAAAGGAAAGCAAGCTGCTGAAATAACTATTTGTGTAAAAATATCAATAGTCTTTTAATTGAGTTTGCCACTTTTAAATTCTCATATAGCAGCTGTATAGATATAAATATGTACATTGTGAATGGGAAAATAAAAATTCACAACAAATTCAATCACGTGTAAAGAATTGCAGGCATTTTAAAAGAATTCTTAAATGGATTTTTACGGAAAAAAGTCGTGCCACAAACACTGTGCATCCATCACTCACATGTCAAAACTCATTATTGAATTGTGGTAAGCTGTTGACTAGTCTTAACTCTTAAATAATAGAATGCATTTTAAGAGTTTACAAATGAAGGCCATTCATGTGAAGTACACAAGCTTTGTATAAGGTAGTGTTTGTTGTGAATTCTATAGCGAGCAAATAAATATATAACTACAGCAAATTGAAACGATGTTTGAATGCATTTGCACTGCAGAATAGCGTGAGGAACTATAGGTTTTCTTAAATCAAAATCAAAATAATAGGTGAATATTTATTACAGAAACTAAGTACGCAAAAAAAAGCAGTCCATGAAATGAAAACCACAACGCTGATAGATTTTGCTTTATGTTCGCGCGACATGCTATTTTTCTGAAGGGCTTCAATCTGTGGTTATTTTTACCACTAACTCTTAAAGTTGCCGTTACAAATTGTTGATTTGCTTTTGTGACTAACTTTTCATTTATGTAATAAAGGTTTGCTAGATATGATGTAATATGGTTCGATTCAAATTACATACAAACTTTGTGAGACTGCTTGTGGTTTTAGCAAATAATACTGTTCAACAATTTGTAACCTTTTCTAAAACTACAGACTGCGATCAAAGCATTTCGGTGGAAGATACAAAAATATTCTACGTGCATTGGAGTTTTAAAAGATAGTGACTTCAGTGAATTTTTAAATTAGTCAAAAATTTATCAAATTACTAATATAGAGCATAAGGCAACCACTACGAATTTGGGACAGGCAACACTTTAAAAACTGATTGAAAAATCACTACAATAAATGTTGTGAAATTTCACGACATTTATTGGCGATTTTGTAAAAATATCACGCTAAGCAGCGGGTTTTTTCAATTCTGTTTAAAATTCAGGTTTTTTTTAAATACCTAAATATATATATTTGTATATTAATATGTATATTTTCTCTGCTTTTCACGCTATTTTAACGTTTTGTCGCTCAGAGAGCCCTAAAATATATACAGTGGCTCACAGCTTATTTTATGCAGTGCATACTTTAAACTTTAGGGCTTTATAGAAACAAAACTAACAGGAATACAAAAGATAATATGGTGTCATTTAAAAGAGCAAAAAGTCTAGTTTAATAAAGGTTTTTCATTAATTGTGAATACATAAATTTAGTTGTTTAAAAAATAAGAGAGCATAAAATACTGCTAAATTTCATCTCACAGCTTATTTTATGCAGTCACTTCTCTCTGCTATGGTAATCTAATGCTGCGCTGTCTAACGGTACTTTAGTAAGCTATGCCATCGTTCTGTTTCTATAATTGCTTTGTGTTAGCTTTTTAGTCTGATTTTTTTGCTTCAAGTGTCTGCTTCTATGATTATTTGAAATAGGTTTATTTGATATATATTGTGCGCGCTACGCAAAAACAATGAGAATTGGTTATATACTATTTTAAAAATAGCAGCTCGCAGCGAAAAATGGCTGAAATGGTTAATATCAATTCCTCTATAGTGCAAAAGATCATCGAGCGCTTCGTCCATAAGAATCGATTGCACAATAAGAGCAAAGAAGCACCAAACCAAGTTTTTAATGCAATCGACGAGCGGCATATTGTACGGAAGATAAAGGCTAACCCGAGACTCTCAGCTCCGAAAATGGCTTTTGAAGTTCAAACTGACTTGAGCAAACAGTGCAGTGCTGAAACTATTCGACGTGACCGGCGCAAAAAGAACTTTCATGGTCGAGTAATACGAAACAAGCCATTCATTAGCCCCAAAAACAGATTATGCAGACTCAACTACAACAAAGAACATATGTCCAAGGCCCTAGAGTACTGGAATTTAGTTATTTTTGCAGATAAATCGAAGATCAATTTATTCGGTTCAGATGGTATGTGATATATGAGGTGAAAACCGAATACCGAGGTCAACAAAAAAAAAACTTAAAACAAACCGTGAAACATGGCGGTGGCAGCGTCATGGTTTGGGCCTGAATGTCCGCTGCTGGTACTGGGAAGTTTGCCGTTTATTGAAACAACAATGGACAAATTTAAGTACCTACAGAACCTGAAGAACAATTTATTGCAAAGTGCAAAGGCTCTGGGTAAAAAATTGAATTTCCGATTTTACCAGGATGGCGATCAAAAGCACAAAGCTAGTATTGCGCAAACCAGGCTAATATACAACTCCCCACAATTGATGACGCCGCCAGCACAGTCGCCAGACCTTAATGTTATTGAAAATGTGTGGTCTTTATTGGAAAATAACATACGGCAACATCAAATTTCATACAAAAACCACCTGAAAGAGATATTGAAAATGAAGTGGGCAAATATTTCGCCACCTATCACTCAAAAACTGGTCGCATTAATGCCAAACCACCTTAGATCTGTTTTGGACAACAAGGGCTATCATACCAAATAATAAAAATATCAAATATCATTAATTAATACGAAAAATTTATAAATGACAAGTGACTGCATAAAATAAGCTGTGATATAAAATTAAGCAGTATTTTCTGGTTTCTTAATTTTAAGCCCACTTAATATATATTTTTACAATAAATTAAGTTAATTTAGTAAACTAAACATCTTGTTCTTTTAAATGATATTATATTATTTTTTCTATTCCTGTTAGTTTAGTTGTTATAAAGCCCTAAAATTGAAAGTATGCACTGCATAAAATAAGCTGTGAGCCACTGTACATTAGAGTGGCCATTATTTGTATGGAGAAAGTTTTTTTTTCTGATCTTTAATTACGGACCAGGGTTTTGTTCCTTTACTGAACAGAAGTAAACTGTGAAATTTTCAGAAAAAAAATACTGATATTTAAACATGCCACTTGCGACCTGATGGTTGAAAATGTGATTTATATGGGGAAAAAGTGCTCTTTTTTCTAAAAAATCCCAATAACTTTTTTATGTGCATAAAAAAATGGTACACGTCTCGTTTTTGATTTAATTTTTCTTCAAAATGTGCTCTCAAACATAGATCTTGGACAAAAACTACTTGAGTTGTGACTTTTTAATTTTCGAAAAAAATCTAATTTTTTTCCTTGTTGTATTAAAAAAAATAGCAAAAATCTAAATTTGAAAACATTTCATTGAAATGTTATGGAAATATTTTCTTAAGCAATATTCAAAACAGATACAAAAAATTGTGAGATTACGTTAAATAACCTGCTCGTTATGAAATGTTTCGTTAGAAGTGTAACTTTTTGGAAATTTCGAGTTTGGGTATTTTTACGAAAAAAATTCCAAAAAATTTAAAAATGAAAATTTTGAAAAAGTCACCGAAAAATGGATTAAGGATAGTTGTGAGCTATTTTGTGCAAAAAATTAAAAAAACCAAAATTCGGATACCAAAGTTTTAGCTATTGAAACTTGACTTTTTTTCCAAAAAATTTCAGTGCCTGTTTCTGGCACTTCGAACACAAGAAAATTTATAATAAATCGGAAAAACTATGAAGGTTTTCACAAGCTGTCGTATTGTTGTATTGTCGTATTTTTTCACAACAGTTGTATAGTTTTTGTTGTTGCCTTCCACATAAAACTAGCTTACGACAATACAATCGCGTTTGGTATGTATACTGTTTGTCGTATTTCATCAGTGCTGTTCTTTCTTGTTACGAATTTGTTATTACCGTGCACATTTCATAAGTAACATCACTATCATAACAGTTTTTCTTTTTATTTTGCTAGGCAAATAGGTTTGTAGAAGAAATTGAAAGTTTTGACGGGGCTTTCTGATTCATACGAAGATCAAGTCTATACTTTTCACACAAAGCTCTTATTATTTCTTTCTTTTCGTTTTGTTTAGGCATTTAAAAAAATTCATTTTCTCCAGTCATTTATCTGTTTCTTCAGTCAGCTGCATAAATACGACATACAACAAAATAAACCCTTAGGGTATGTTCACAGTTGTTGTATTTTTTTATTGAAAAAGCAATACGACATACAACAATACGACAGCTTGTGAAAACCCTATATGTTTCTCACTTAAAATGACTTCAATAATCTTAAAAATATATAATTGATTTTTTTTAGAAAAAATATTAGATTCCAGGGATGCTAACATATTAAACTCTGGTTTTAAGGTAAAAAATTTTCAAAAAACTCCAAAAACCAACAAATTTAATTTTCACCGCTGCAACTTGCCAATTATTTGTATATTGTGTTAAGCTTTTACTATCTGCCGTTTATTTGTTTGGACTTAAGAACTTTTTTTTTATTTTTGGTTATTTTCAAAAAAATCGAAATCAAAATTTTTTGTTGCACATTTTAACCAAGCATTTACATAAAAACCTATTTTGCACAAATTTTTGTTCTTCTGGTAGGTGAATTTTAACTAATGTCAACAATTTTTTTTGCATTTTTTTTACCCTAAAACCAGGGTATGATATGTTGGCATCCCTGGAATCCAAAATTTTTTCTAAAAAAAATAATTTATATATTTTTTAGAATACTGAAGTCATTTTTCCGAAGTCACATAAATAATCCGATTTTTAATAAATTTTCTTGCACATTTGCAAATTTTCTTTCTGGTCGAAAACAGGCACTTTGAAAATTTTTGAAAAAAAATATAGTTTTTACAATAGCTATATCTTTGTCATTCGAATTTAAGTTTTTTTAATATTTTGCACAAAATAGCTCTCAACTATCCTTTATCTATTTTTTAGTGAGATTTTTTCAAAACTTTGGAATTTTTTTTGTAAAATAACTCAAAATTTCCAAAAAAAATTTTTCGCAAAACACAGGTTGATATTATTTTTCTTAAAGCCTTATACTTCTTTCCTCTTTAAAAAAAAATTTTAAGATTTGAAAATTGGTTGTCTAGAAATAAAGTTACAAATTTTTTTTTGTTAAATGACATTTTGAACATTTTTCATTGTTTTTAGTAAACTTTAATAAAATTGAATTTGCCCTTTACCATTTTTTTTGGCGTAAAAAAAACAAAAAAAAAAATAATGCACTTAAGAGTCAGATACTACGAAGAAGAAACCCGTGGGTTAAATATTTACCCCGGTTTGTAGTTTACAAGTAATAAAAATGGGCTTGTAGTTCCAAGCTTAAGACATGATACCAAAAAATTTGCACATCTTGTGTAAGTAAATTTAATAAATCAATATTTTTTAGTGACATAAATTCTAAGTCGATATATATTTAAATTTTTTAAATGAATAGGAACACAACGGAATTATTTAATTAATTTTTAATTTATAATTTATAATTTATAATTTATAATTTATAATTTATAATTTATAATTTATAATTTATAATTTATAATTTATAATTTATAATTTATAATTTATAATTTATAATTTATAATTTATAATTTATAATTTATAATTTATAATTTATAATTTATAATTTATAATTTATAATTTATAATTTATAATTTATAATTTATAATTTATAATTTATAATTTATAATTTATAATTTATAATTTATAATTTATAATTTATAATTTATAATTTATAATTTATAATTTATAATTTATAATTTATAATTTATAATTTATAATTTATAATTTATAATTTATAATTTATAATTTATAATTTATAATTTATAATTTATAATTTATAATTTATAATTTATAATTTATAATTTATAATTTATAATTTATAATTTATAATTTATAATTTATAATTTATAATTTATAATTTATAATTTATAATTTATAATTTATAATTTATAATTTATAATTTATAATTTATAATTTATAATTTATAATTTATAATTTATAATTTATAATTTATAATTTATAATTTATAATTTATAATTTATAATTTATAATTTATAATTTATAATTTATAATTTATAATTTATAATTTATAATTTATAATTTATAATTTATAATTTATAATTTATAATTTATAATTTATAATATATAATTTGTGCTATATAATTTACAATTTTTAATTTTTCGAATCCCTCCATTTCCCCTTACCCTTTATTTATTTGTATCACTGAGCACTTTAATTTGAGGAGTAATGTATGATAATAACAATAATATATTCAAAATGCAACAAAGATTGTCCTAGAAATCCTTATAAGATTCATCACAAGACAAATTTGCAAATTTATGTGCTTAATGTTATTTGCAAACCTTGAACTTCAAGCCGATGATGTGCATCCAGTATATCCTGAAACACTCTTTTCCACACAAGACAAGGAGCTCAGCGGTTTGCAGCAACTCAATTCGATGACCTCTGACGTTATCGATCACCATTTGACAACAACTTGGTTAAATGTTCAGGTACGAGGTCTGTCTAAATATCAAGTTATGCATTTATTGCGATATGTCTGTTAGCTATTATTTGAGTGTGTGTGTGATTGAGCCCACAATCATTGGTTTTGGCATCGAAATGACAGAACCTGTCCAATGTTGACATGGCGCACGAGTTATGTTCCTTGCTTAGAGCAGTTTGATTGAAACACACTTTTCTTTTCTGCTGTAAACTTAGAACTGAACTTTATTACAACTCTTTCTTAAAATCTAACCAATTCGTTTTCGAAATGTAAATGTGTAAAAGTATGTAAAGATATAAATGGAAGAAATACAATTGTAAAATAGGAGAAATGTAATGTATGTAAAAGAAATACAATGTGGTTAATATGTAAAAGTTAATAGTCGCAAAGTGTTGCCTAATTTATAGTTGCAACATAATATCAAAAATGCAAGGGTTTCATTTTAATGTCTTGTGGTTAATATGTAGAATAAATAATCGTAAAATGTTGCCCAATTTATGGTTGCAACATAATATCAGAAATGCAAGAGTTTGATTTTAATGTTATACTTTAAAATTGAACCTATTTTAATAGTTGCGATTTATGAGGAAAAAATAAAGAAAGAGTGTAAATAAAATTGGAACACTTAAAATATCTTATTGATTACGCTGCACTTTAAGTAGTGCAGTGGGGCTTATTATGTTGTTGTTTCTGGTGCTATTGTTGTGGGTGCCGAGATTTAATTGCCGTTTGTGCTGTTGTTGTAAATGTAGTAACGATGTCTTTGACTTGTTGGTTAATTTGGTATTGTTGTTGTGTTTGTTGTAATTGTTACTGTAAGTGTTGCAGCGGCGTATTGAGCCTCGATGGTTTGGGTGGTGGCTGAGAAGTATATGTATTTGTTGTTGTCGTTTGAGTGGGGGTCGTAACTCCTCCCCCCCCAGTATGAAGTGAGGGCCATAAAGATTGTGCAGTGGCCCTTACGAAATTGGTTTGCGGTGTATAAATTGATGCCATTATTTTCCTAGGGACGTAAATGAAGATCAGGACAAGGATTACAATTAACGTATATTGCAGTGCGTCTTGGGCATATGTAATTGTGCTGAGGTGTTTAACTGATGCGTAGCTTTCGATTTGATGGTCGCGAAGTTTTTCCAAGTTTAGGGCTTCGGTTACTGACAGGGCTTGTATTCCTGAGTGTGTTATTGGCAGGATATGTATCTCGTCCCAGAAAATTCCAACATTGCTCTTGTAGATGATACCTCTTATAGCGATGTCGCAGTTCTGGAAATGAATAGCACCGGTACCTTCAACTGTGTATTGTCTTTGACTGCAAGTAGAATTTATTAGTGTATAGGGTATATTAATATAGACGATAAAGTTGGCTTCTGGCTGGAAGATTGTTGTTATCTTTCCGAGGTCATACAGGTCGCAGTGTCCAGGTTGATTTTGCATGAGCTGCCCCAGGCATTTAGATTCTTGAGTGTTTTCTTTTTGGATTGGTTTTTGGCAAAAGTATATTTTAGATATTCTTTGGCATGTTTTGTCGAAAAACTGAATTGTTTTGTTATTGTAAGTTATGTATGATTTTGTTATTATTTGCTTTGTTATGTTTATAGGGGTAGGTATAATATGATATAGCTGATAATTTTCTGTATAAAGATTAGGTATTTGAACATTGAATATGACATTAGAATGATTATAATATGCTTGTAATTGTAATAGTTCGTATATTTCTTCATCTGTTTCAATTTTAATGGATTGATTAATCATATAATTTCTAATTTCTTGTAACTCTTTTTGGTTTAATATAAGCTTGGATATAATGTTTAGTTTGGCTAATAGTATGGCTTCTGCTATGTCTGTGATATGATTGAATAAAATATCTATATTGTAGTTAAGTTGGTTAAGATATTGCATTTCTTCTAGAATATTTTCATTTCTTTTAATTTTATTGGCTGTTTCTTTTGAATATTTGTTTACAAATTTTTCAATTGTGCTATGTTCATTATTCATGTGTTCAGTAATATTTTTAAATCTTGCGATCATTTGCATATTCAATTTGTTTTGATTGACCGATTCTTTTTGTAAGTTTTCTTCATTTTCTTTTAATTTTGTTATTTCATTATTTAAATTTTGTGCATCAACCGCATCCATGTTTCCTGTAATAAACTTTACTACTGATCCTAGTCCATTCAAGATACCCCTTTTTTGTCTAGCAACAGGTGATAGTGTTTGAATTTTATTCTTTAGTTCGAAAAGTTTCATTTCAGTTACTTTTATAAGATTTGGTTGTATACCTTGTGCTTTAATTTCAGTAAAGGTAGTGGATAATTTGTTAATGTTTTCATGGTATTTGTCTAGGTCGATTATATGGATTAAATTGTTATACCCTTTTACTACTCGTGCCGGTCCGAGTCTGAGTGGAATTATACCTTGGTTATCTTTGACGTTATGAATCTCTATTAACTGTCCAATGACCAGTTGTACCCTAAAAAGTGAAAATATACAAATATAATGCAAGCTAAAAGTGCCTATTGGAAAAAAAATTCGAGGTATAATGTTAAAATTTATGGTTTATTTTGTTTTCTTAGTTTGGATTTGTGTAATTTTTGGTCTTTTATTGTGGTTAATGTGACTTTTTTATTGCGTTTTACTTTATGTTTTGTGAATCTAGGAGTCATTTTATTTCTTCTATTTTCTTTTCTAAATATGGTTTTGTTGCTGTCGAAATTTTCGGGTTCGTCTCTAGTTACATTGATTTTATCTATGTTAAGGCTTGTAATTTGTTTAAGCTGTTCACATATTTTTGGGTATAGAATCTTCTGATATTCTTTTAACTTTTGAAGGTATTCGTGTTCATTGTGAAATGAAATTATGTTATTGAATTTGTATGTTCTGCCAAAAAATAACTCGTAGGGAGTGTGTTTGGTGGCGGAGTGAATTGCGTTATTGTAAGTTATAAATGTTTCTGCTAAAATTTCGTCATGTTCAAGAGATAGATTGTTTTCTTTTCGAGTTGTAAGTAAAATTCTGTAAATTTCAGTTAAAGTGGAATGCATACGCTCTACTGGAGAATTACTACTCGATTGTTGGAATGACGTAAAATGCAGTTCTATTTGGTACTGACGACAGAAGTCCTTAAATATATTTGCCATAAATTCTTGACCTTGGTCACATACAATTTTTCGAGGTGTACCGTAAACACTGATGTATGTTTTTAATGCTTTTAGGATGGATACGCTATTTTTCGATTGTAGATTATAACCTGCTCCGAACTTAGAAAATTTGTCAATTATTGTTAAGATAGGGTGATTGTTAATTGTATATATATCGATGTGCAAAATATCGAGTGGCTTAATAGGTGTTTCTGGTTTTTCAAATTTTGTTTTAGGGGGATTCCTATCGTATTTTTGAGTTTTGCAGGTTTCGCAGTTATTAATTGTTTGTGTGATTTTATTTTTCATAAATGGAAAGTAGTACTTTCTTTTGAGATGCAAATGTGTTTCATTTATTCCTCTATGGTTATGTCGATTGTGATAATCCCTAATCAACTGTTCTTGTTCGTCGCTTTGTGTTATGTCCTGTAATATTTCCATGCAGCGTATTACACGGAATATTTGGGTATGTGAAAAATATTTGGAGTATACATCCTGGACTATTCTGAATGTATCGTCATCCGTATAGATGGCAGATAATTTATTAGGTGCCATATAGTTTTTTAAAATTTGAGTAATACTGTCTTCATTAAAATTAGTTTTTCGGATTATGCGTCTTTGTTTATTTCTAAATGGAATTTCGACTGTGATTTCAGGTGCTTGGCTTGATATTTGTAGAATTATTTGTAGATTAAAATCGTTTAGTGGTTTTTCGGAAATAGCTATTCCATCGTTGAGATTTTCTATAGCAGAGTGAATTGTGCTTCCGTTTGTAGCGTGATTAGATTCTGTATCGTTAATGTTTACGTCCACGTTAGTGTTTGGTTTATCCTGTATTATTCTGCTTAAAGCGTCGGCATTTGAATTAAGCTTTCCCTTTTTATAGACTATCTCGTAATCATACTCCTCTAATTTAAGGCGCCAGCGAATGAGTTTAGAGTTGGGTTCTTTCAAACTCATAAGCCAGGTTAGAGGTCTATGGTCAGTAACTATCTTGAATTTTCTACCATAAAGGTATGGCCGAAAGTACTTAGTCGCCCACATAATGGCGAGTAACTCTTTTTCTATAGTAGAATAATTTGTTTCCGAGTCGGAAAGCGTTCTACTCGCGTAGCAAACTGGCTTATCACTGCCTATAGTGCCTTGGGATAAGACTGCGCCTAGAGCATAATTACTAGCGTCTGTTGTGAGAATAAACGGTTTGGAGAAGTCTGGATACTGCAGTATTGGGTCATTTGTTAAAAGGTGTCTACATGTATTGAATGCCTGTATATATCGATCATTAATTACGATTTTCTTGTCTTTTTTTAGGCACTCAGTAAGAGGTTTTATAAGTTTTGATAGATCTTTAATGAATTTTCGGTAATAACCTAGTAACCCAAGAAAAGCTTTAATTTGTTTCCTAGTTTGCGGAATTGGATAATTTTGGATGGCTTCTATTTTGGAAGGATTTGGTTTGATACCATCTGTTGATACAATGTGTCCCAGGAACGCTACTTCTTTATGCAGGAACTCTGACTTGTCTAGTTGGATTTTGAAGTTTGCCGAACGTAATTTTTCAAAAACTTTTTCAAGACTTTCAAGATGTTCTTGAAGAGAAGTTGAGTAGATTATTATATCATCTAGGTAGACAAGACAAATTTTTCCTACTAATTCTCTAAGAACATTGTCCATCACTCTCTGAAACGTTGATGGAGCGTTCTTTAGACCGAATGGCATTCTTATGTATTCATAGTGACCACCTTCTACTGTGAACGCAGTTTTTTGTATATGTTTATGATGCATTTCTATTTGATGAAAACCGCTTGCTAAGTCAAGCGTAGAAAAATATACACATTTACCTAGTTTATCCAGAATTTCATTTATATTGGGGAGCGGGTACCTATCTGATATTGTTTTTTCATTAAGCTTCCGATAGTCTATGACGAGGCGCCACTTTTGTTTTCCACTGGAGTCCTTTTTCTTTGGAACGATCCAAACGGGAGAACTCCAAGGGGAATAGCTATGGCGGATTATTCCCTGTTGAAGCATTTTTGCGATTTGACATTGTACCTCGTCTTTGTGGACGTATGGATATCTGTACGATTTGGTGTAAATTGGAATGTCATCTGTTGTGGATATTTTGTGCTTAATTTCGTTGGAGAATGTTAATTGTTCTCCTTCTTTGTAGAATACGTCGTTATTTTTCTTACAGAGTTTCAATAACTTTTGTTTTTCTTCTGAATTCAGATGGTCTAATCTGAGAATTTCTGATAAGTCTACAAAGTGGTTTGGGTCACAAGTATTATCTGGGTTTATATTATTTAATTCGACAAAGTCAGAAGTGTTGTAAGGGTTTACTTTAAGAGGCTGTTCAAGAAAAAGGGATTGTTCATTTTCAGAAAAATTTATTACTTCCAGTGAAGCAACCCAGTTTTTTGATTCGTATATACCTTCTGATATAACTAAGTTAGGTTTAAGTTCTGTGTTTCTGAGATAAATTGATCCATTTTGAGTGTCTACTGGCAATTCAATAACTGTTTTAGATCTAGGTGCAATCAAGTATTTTTTTGATATTATATTTGGTTTAAATTGTAGATTAATAGTTGAGTTTTGTGTATTAAGTGATTTGCTAACAAGATTAACTGTTGCACCGAGTTGAGTAAGGGCATCAAGTCCGATTAGTCCATCGAAATAATTATGGAATTTGAAGAGAAGGAATATGAGATTACCGCGTTGATTGAATTCACGAAATATAGGTAATGATACTTGCTCATTAAGAGTATATTTTCCAAGTATAGTAGAGATTGAAGTTAATTTACATTTTTTAATATCGTCTTTATGTATGAATTCGGGATTAATAAATGAGGCTGACGCTCCCGTATCTATAAGAAATCTCAATGGTCTACCAAAAGGGGATGATATGTTAACATATGCTAGCTCAGATCCATGTCTATTTACGTCTATGTATCCTGTTGGTTCGGTGAGGCTGATCGGAAAAAATTTTGATCATCTTCAATGTTATTGATGTCTTCTATTGAGTCATCTGTATATTGATCTAATTGTTGTTGGTAAGAGGTATTGGGGCGTTGGGTCCTTGGATTTTTATTTATGTTATGAAATTCTTCTGTTCTTGGTCTTGTCATCCTGGAAAATTTAGAACGCATGCTTACATCGGAATTATTATTCCTTTGAGATACAGTGGAGTTTTTAGTGTTTGTAAAACCTGAACTTGTGTCCATTGGTTCTGGTTGTGGTTGTCTGGCAGAAAATGACGAATTGTTATTATTGTTTTGGTTATTTCTAAAAGGGTTATGATTAGGATTAAACCTATTGTATGTTGGTGGGTTATTAAATCGGGACTGGTTTGGGTTATATGTGTTTTGGTAGTAATTTGATGTGTTTGGATTATAGTTAGACGTATTTGGTGTAAAGTTACGTGGGTTTTGCATTCTTGCTGGATATTTATTGAACGTATTATATGGCTTATATTGTTTACTCTGATATGTGTTTCTTTCTGATCTCATGTAATGAATATTTTGTTCTTTTATACAGTAGGCTAAAGCAGTGGCCAAGGATTCTGGCCTCATAGCCCTAATGTTTGAGCCAAGTGGCTCTCTAAGACCACTTAAAAATGAGTTTAGACACATTTCCGCAAATAGTTCTTTTTTTGCTGCTACAACATTTTGATCACTTTCGTGTATCAAAATATTGTTGCACAGTGTAGCCTGAATTTCTATTATTTCACTGAAAAAATTTTCTACAGTTTTGTTGTATTGTCGTAAGTTGTGTAAATCCCTAATAAGTGAAGTCTCCGATCTTTTGTCAGAGTAATGCAGAATTAAGTTAGTTTTTATGTTTTCCCAATTGAGTGACGTTCCGTACATATTTAGTACTTCGTTTGCCTGACCGACTATCTTATTTCGTATTGCCCTTAGTAGTATTTGTCCTTGAGGCGTATGACTAGCACCTCTTGTATGTAACAATATTTCCTCTACGTTATTTAGAAATTCGTATAGTAGTCGAGGATTGCCATCATATTGAGGCAAATCCTTTATTGCATCTGGAATGCGAAGTGACTGAAAAATATCCACATATACAGGGGCAGGGGTGGGAAGGGTTGGGATGGGGGCTGTATTTTCCATAGTAAATTCTCTACTTGGTTCTTCTAGAATTGAACTAAGGCTTCTGCTTTTAAAAAGATTACTGAGGGAAACTGAATAGGGCTGATTTTCTGCACGTTTTTTCTGGGTTTTTTTCCACATGAATTTTTTTCTTTGTTCTTTTTTTTTTTATTGAATAAAATTGTTAACGTATTGAAATTTTTCTTTTCTTATCCCCTTTTATTGAAAAAATTTATTTGTTTTATTTTTAAGCTTTGTTTTATTTAATTATTTTTCAGTTTTCGACTTACATGCTTCCAACGATGATGATGATTAACTGCTTTAGCTGCATGATGCTTGTTGTTCGCTAGTCGTCCTTTCAGAGCGTTGAGTTCCAATGGCGATTAAAAGTTGATATAGTCGTCCTTTCAGAGCGTTGAGTTCCAACGGCGATTAAAAGTTGATACTTAACCGATCTTGTGAAAAAAAAATGTGCTGATATTCAGTCAACACTTATTTCAGAATATTATGTATCGATATTCTCTCGATAATAACTTCTGATAATTACAATAATTTTAGTTCGATATTCTTTCGAACAATTATTTTATCACTTATTCTTCAAATAAGAAGGATACTGATTATTCACTATTCACAAGATGGTTCGCCAAGCCGTAGACTGCGCCAGTTATGTTCCTTGCTTAGAGCAGTTTGATTGAAACACACTTTTCTTTTCTGCTGTAAACTTAGAACTGAACTTTATTACAACTCTTTCTTAAAATCTAACCAATTCGTTTTCGAAATGTAAATGTGTAAAAGTATGTAAAGATATAAATGGAAGAAATACAATTGTAAAATAGGAGAAATGTAATGTATGTAAAAGAAATACAATGTGGTTAATATGTAAAAGTTAATAGTCGCAAAGTGTTGCCTAATTTATAGTTGCAACATAATATCAAAAATGCAAGGGTTTCATTTTAATGTCTTGTGGTTAATATGTAGAATAAATAATCGTAAAATGTTGCCCAATTTATGGTTGCAACATAATATCAGAAATGCAAGAGTTTGATTTTAATGTTATACTTTAAAATTGAACCTATTTTAATAGTTGCGATTTATGAGGAAAAAATAAAGAAAGAGTGTAAATAAAATTGGAACACTTAAAATATCTTATTGATTACGCTGCACTTTAAGTAGTGCAGTGGGGCTTATTATGTTGTTGTTTCTGGTGCTATTGTTGTGGGTGCCGAGATTTAATTGCCGTTTGTGCTGTTGTTGTAAATGTAGTAACGATGTCTTTGACTTGTTGGTTAATTTGGTATTGTTGTTGTGTTTGTTGTAATTGTTACTGTAAGTGTTGCAGCGGCGTATTGAGCCTCGATGGTTTGGGTGGTGGCTGAGAAGTATATGTATTTGTTGTTGTCGTTTGAGTGGGGGTCGTAACTCACGCGTTTGCTACACGAGCATTCGCTAGCAAGGAACAAATACACCAACTTCTACTACAACAACAAGAACAACATGAAAAAAAAACTCAAAATAACAGCAGTAAAATGAGTAACAATGTTGTTGCAGCAACATAAGCTGTAATAGCAATACCAGCCAGCCAGTAGTTGTTGCTGCTGCTTGTGACACTTGCCGAGGGAATAAGCGTCATTGTCACAACTTCAACTTGGGACCCGCTTCTCGCACTCAGTTACCACAACTGCGCCTGGTGTTTGAGTCTATGTGAATGTTTGTTGATGCATATGTATTAATGGTAGTGGTAAATTTATAAATTTTTGTGTATTTTTACTTTCGTAGAATTAAACTTGAAACTAACGCGAGTTATACGTTGGCAAGGTTTGCATGACAACTTACACTTTTAGAAATTGTCAAAACTTTCCTTGGAGAAATTATTGAAAAAAGTTAATTCAGTGGTTTTGCCTTAATATCTATCTTTATAGTGCGAAATAAGGGATAAAAGTTTAACAAAAAAATTATGCTTTTACTTTTATTTTTGAAAATTTTATAAGTAAAATTTTCAGAGATCCATGTATTTGATCAATATCCCAAAAATTAAAAGAATTTGTAAAGTTTTTGAAACTTTTCTTAAACTCACAGAACAAAAAATTTACAGAAAACTCAAACGGTAAGTCTTATTGCAAGTAATTTTGTGTAATTTTAAATTTCTGATTTAATGATTTTACTCTTGGTTTTGACGAAGAAAAAAAACATAATTTGATACTATTTTAGTACACATTTTTCCAACACTATTTATATTGCTTTCCGTTATTTTATTTTTTCAGTGTACAAATTGCACTTGTAGTTTTTTTTTGTTTCAGTCAACAGTTTTGGCAACATCATACAAAAATTATTGCTGTGTTAAGCAAATTGGCTTGGGCGTGAATATGTTAAATAATAAGTACTCGTACTTTGGCATTCAACAAAGCAGACCTGAAAGTATTAGCCAATAATCGAATGTCGTCAAATTTGTCTGGCATACGAATGAATAGACATTCATTCTATGGTCTAGCACCGAAGAGATAATAACTAAATGCATCTTAATTTCAACCTTAGTCGTTGTCCTCAAAAAATTTTCAACAATAAATAATAAAAAATCTTATGATCAAAATGCTTATCCAATGCGGTGTAACAGTGAAGAAAAACTTGACATAAGATAAAGTGGAGGCTGTAGACCTGCACGAAGAGAATTTGGTGCTCATATTATTCCCTATGCTCATAGCTTGTGTGCTAATAGCACACATATATCGATTATGACCTGATCATAAAGAAACCATTTGTGCTCATAAATACGGAGCAAGAGAAAATCATTATATATGAGGAACTTGTCTAAGAAGTATTACCAAAGTATTCATAATGTATGAGCAACTGGCGTAAGATTTGTTGCTAAAGTGTTCTTGGATGATGCGCAATTTATGTTGAATTGAATAAACCTTTTCTGGAAATTGTATACACATTGTTAAAAATTTCTTATAAACTATAACTTAAATATATTGACTATTAATCACTTTATTTCTAACTTTATTTATATAGCTGCACTTAACCCAGGCTGTAGCCAACATTTTTTGAAATTTTTTCACATTTTTTCTTTTATTTACTGCTTTATACATATAATAAAAATTTCTTATACACTATACTCTTAATATATTCACTTTTATTAACTTTATTATTAATTAAATTTAATTGTTTACACTTAAACCAGGCTGTATTGAAAATTTGTCACATTTTTTCTTTTCTGTACTGTTTTTTTGTCTCACAAAGCTTCTATGTTGTTTTCTTTGTGTTCTTCGTTTGAAGCACTTGATACCAATTTATGATCAACGCTTATTTCGTTCATAAAACATGCAATATAGTTGATCATAAAAATTGTGGAAATTACAAATTGATCATAATAAAGGGTGTTTTTTATAGAGTGATACAACTTTGAGTTAGCATCACTGCTTTATTTGACCACCTATTTAACAGTTAATAGTTGTTTTTTGTTTAGTTTGCTTCGACATTTCATTATGGATCGACTTACACCAGAGCAACGAGTGCAAATTGTGGAAATTTTTAATCAAAATAAAAATAGTTCATCAAACTTATCGTGCACTTCGTCCATTTTATGGCGAACATAATCGTCCTTTAGAGCTGCTAATTCGAAGAACAATAGATCGTTTTCGGATCACATTTACTGTTACTGATAATGTGCATCTCGAACAGTGCCGAACAGTGCGCACTGAAGAATCTGTAGCCGCTGTACAGGAAAGCATTGAAGATGATCCTAATCGATCAATTCGTCGCCGTACTCAGCAACTGGGGTTATGTCCTTCTATTTTATAGAAGATTTTCCGAAAAGATCTTGGCTTAAAACCTTTCAAGATTCAACTTGTGCAGAAATTAAAGCCAAATAACCATCGTATGCGCCGCCAATTCGGCCGATGAAGCCCATTTTTGGTTGAATGGGTACGTAAATAAACAGAATTGTCGCATTTGGAGTGAGAAGCTTTTGTCGAAACACCATTACATCCACAGAAAATTACTGTTTGGTGCGCTTTATGGGCTGGCGGAGTCATTGGCCCATATGTCTTCAAAAACGATGATGGTCAGAATGTTACTGTCAATGGTGAACGGTATAGGAACATGGTTCGAAGTTTTTTCATACCTCAATTAGCTGGCATTAATCTTGCTGATATGTGGTTCCAACAGGACCAGGAGCCACATGCCACACAGCGGGCGCTAAAATTGATTTACTCAAGGAAACTTTTGACGAAAAAATAATTTCACGAAATGGCCCAATTTATTGGCCCGCAAGATCGTGTGATTTAAACCCATTGGATTATTTTCTTTGAGGTTATGTAAAGTCACTTGTCTACGCCGATAAACCACAAACAATTGAACACCTGGAAATCAACATTCGAAGAGTTATCGGCGAGATACGGCCGCAAATGCTGCCTTCAGATTGCGCCTTGTACGCGCCAGCCGTGGCGGTCACATGGCCAAAATCATATTTAAACGTTAATGTCATAAAATTTTCTATCCAATAAAGCTCGCTTCATTGATGTTAAAAATATATTACTAGGTTTTATTATGATTTAAGCTTGTACCACTCTACAAAAAACACCCTTTACATGATCAATGTTCTATAGATGTTTTATACAGAATTATAGCAAGAATTGCTAGCATAGTCCATAATACATGGTCAAAACTTATATATGGTTATAAAAAAAATATTTTGTATTTTATGATCAGCTTGGTAATGACTTTTGCGCAAAAAATTTTCTACGTGTGGTAAAACATAAGATAACTGCATACTTGTTTTTTTTTACGCCACCCTTAAATTTTTATTCATACCCAAAAAATCGATGATAAAAATAACTCTGCTGTTTTTAAATAACAATAACAAATAACTCAAAAGAGAAAAATAGAGAGCAACATGGAGTTTATTGGAACTCTCGCAAAACAAACGCATTAAAAGAAAACGATTACGTGGCATCTGGGATGATTTCTTAAATAACTTAACACTTTTATTTATTTTACAAACTTATTATTAAAATTTCGAAAGAATAATACCCTATAAAATGCTTTAACTCAAATATGATATTTTGAAATTATTTTATAAAAATCGACCCAATAGTAAAGTAAAAGAAAATTTGGCCTCCAACTTTATATAATAGTATAGATATAGAAAACTCTTTAAAGGTATTTCTTTTAGACAAATAAATGTTTAAAAAGGTTTCAAGAACATTATTTTTTTTTTAATTTTATGGCCAATGTGATTTTATGAACCAGATGCAATGAAAAAACTCAACTTCAAATTCATAATTAGCACTTCAAAATTGCCTATAAATTGTTTGATTTAGTTGTTTAGCCAAAAATAGTAATTCAAATGGCATGATTTAGATATTGGTTTTTTTAAATTTTTTCATCTTTCAAAGGACAATTTTCAATCTTGTGCATTTGAGATTGGAAATATGTGCAATTGTAAAAATTTTCCATCAATTGTGAACGAACCTTTTCGGTTTACTTTGCAACATTTGTTGCAAGACATTAAATTCACAGCTGATTGATTAAAAGCAAAACTATATTCTACTGTAAATTTTGCTTAAATAAATTTGATGTCGAAAAAAAGCTTAAGGGAAGAATAAGTTGACTTTTTTTAGCAGAGGCTGCTGAAGAACTTCTCATCGCAAGTATAAAATTTCGATGCAATAAAAAAATGCAGAACGAGATTTGTACAAATAAAATTTATAACAGCGGCCGAAAAGTGCTTTGTCCGGCTGCAGCATAATTTTTACTAAGAAGCGGCCACTATCAAAACTCCTATATATTTTTTGACCTCTTTTTCTAAAGAATTGCGGAAATAGTTTTCAATATTTTTAATCTCCTCCTCAGTCCATTTTTAATTGGTTATCTCTAGTTCAATTCGTTTTTTATTTTATTTTCATTCTCAATTTTTTTTTTGCCTTTAATTTTTTCCCTATCAGCTGTCGGTATTGCATACGTATAGTACAATTATAGCATCTTTATGTAAAACAAAACGAAGGCTGAGCAACAATATTTTTCGATATGGAACAATGTATTGCTTACCGTGTCTCGCACTACGTTCAGCCTTCGTTTCGTTATAAAGGGTGGTTAAATTTTAAGGGCCGATGTTGATTTTGAATAGAACACAAATTATTTAAGAAATTACTGTCATTTCTTTTTATTATGATAATATTAGTATGGTTCAATTATGTATGGAACAAAATATCGGCCAAATGGCCGCCGCGACCTCGACGGCACACCTCCATCCGATGGTCCAAATATTCGATGACGCTGAGGCATAATTGAGGTTCTATGCCGTTAATGAGCCGAATTATCTCATCCTTTAGCTCTTGAATTGTTGCTGGCTTATCGACGTATATCTTTTCTTCTAAATAACCCCAAAGAAAGAAGTCCAACGGTGTCAAATCACACGATCTTGGCGGCCAATTGACATCGCCACCACGTGAGATAACACGGCCATTGAATTTGTCGCACAAAAGAGCCACTATTTCGTTAGCTGTGTAGCAAGAGGGCACCTTCCAGTTGAAATCACATTTCGTCCACATCCATATCTTCCAATTCGGGCCATAAAAAGTTCGTTATCATCTCACGATAGCGAACACCATTCACAGTAACTGCCTGACCGGCCTCATTTTGGAAAAAATACGGCCCAATGATGCCGCCAGCCCATAAACCGCACCAAACAGTCACTCTTTGTGGGTGCATTGGTTTTTTGACAATCACTCTTGGATTATCATTCGCCCAAATACGGCAATTCTGCTTATTGACGAATCCACTGAGGTGAAAATGTGCCTCATCACTGAAGATGATTTTCTTCGAAAATTTATCATCCACTGTTGCCATTTCTTGCCACCATTCTGACCATTGGCGACGCTTGAAATGGTCAAGAGACTTTAGTTCTTGAGTCAATTGCACCTTGTAAGCGTGTAAATGAAAGTCTTTATGCATAATGTTCATCAACGACGAGCATGAGTGGTGCAATTGTTGGGCACGACGTCACACAGTGCTTTGTCCCATAGGCAAAATTAAAATAAAATAAAGTGCTTAGAATATTTAAGTAATATACATTTTTGTAAAGCTAACAAAGTACCTTAAAAAAATTCGCAAATAGAATTTATCATCTCGTCTTTTTGTTAACAGTAGAGGGCGCTAAATTCAGAAAACGTTTGAAGTAAAACTGTTGAACGGAAAAACGGTTTTTACTGTGTTACAAAAAAATTTTTTAAAATTTCATTTGTTATTGTATTGCTTTGAAACTTAACAGTTTTGTTTATAACTATAGGTACAAAAAAACAAAAATTATTTTTTGTAAATATTTTAGATATAAAAGTTGTGTGTGGCATTGAAAACTTTTGGGATTTTTTATTTGGAATTCCCAAAATGCAAAAGTTTGATAGAGTGAAATTTTTTTTTTTAAGAATAGGTAATTTTTTATTTTTGATTTTAGTATACTTTAAAAGGCTTAAATAGAATATGTAAACAAGTTTTAGAATTTTCACCCGGAAATGTAAAAATGATATGAATTTTTTAAGTTGCAAAGACCTAAGTTTATGGTACTGGCAAAATTTAAAACAAATAAGTTTATACAATTGTTTTTTTTTATTACTATAAAAAATGAATCAAATTTTGTTGTAGTGTATAATTTTTATTACATAGTGACAAAAACTTACCAAAAATTGAAAGAATATTTTTTTTTTGGCGGAAACCCTAAAGTTTTGCAAACTTTGAAAAAATTAAAAAAATATATAAATAAAAAGTAGGCGATTTTTTATTATTCATTTATATACTTTGTTAACAAATCTAATCACAAGTAAAGAAAAACTTAAGATTTTTAACCAGGAATTTGAAATTTTGTATTTTTTTAAAACATCTATATTTTTTAGTTTTACAAAGACCAAAAATATGATGAAAAATATTTTTTCCAAGTAAAGGGCTCCAGCGACATTCAATGTTCAATTCAGTTTTTGCAAGCTGTGCAATTTTATTGACTGTAGGTCCGTTTGAGAACTTTTACGAAAATTCCAAAAAGAATAATTTACGGTGGAGGGGTGGGATGCAGGGCAGGGTGGTGCGTGCTTTCCGTCTAAATGACCAAAAGCGAGAAAAACATAAAAATATATCAGAAGTTTTGTTTTATTATAAAAAAAAATTAAAAATGTTATTCTTCAAGAATGTGTTTTTTTAAAAATTATACAAATAAAAATTGTTCATATTTAGAAAAATTACTGAATAAGTTTCAATAAAAATACCAAAAATCACTCCAATATTACAAGAAAAAACAAGAAAAACAAAAGAAGAACCGCTGTTTTACTTCAAATACCGTTATCTTTAACAACTGATTGGGTGTCTGTCAGAAGAAGCCTTAGAAGCCAGTCATAAAAATATAAGGAATGTGCGATTATCCCATACAAGAAAAACGACGAGAGAAAATACAAATAGAGATTTAATGGCTCATTTGTTATTAATGTCGGATCCGGAACTATCGTCACTTAGGTCAACAAAACACATAAAAAAAATGATGAATTCAAAGAAATTGAGAAATACATTTTGAAAGGAAACATCATAAATTACAATTAAAATTAATTTTATTATTTGTTGAGCAAATTTAGAAACAAAATTATTTATGACCCTTTTTAAAGAGAATATTAAATTATTTGCATTTTGATCACAAATGTAGCTAAAATTAAGTTTATGACAAAAAGGATATATTGGAGATGGTCATGTCTTTGTATCGAATAAAGCAAAATTTCTCAGAGAGCTCAAAAATATAGTTTTATAAGTTGTTATTAGTTTTTAGTGCATTTTGATCACAAATGTAGTTAAAGTTTAGTTTTTGAGAAAAAGGATATATGGGAGATGGTCATGTCCTTGTATCAAATGAAGCGAAATTTCCCAGAGAGCCTAAAAATTTAGTTTTATAAGTTGTTATAAGTTTTCAGTGCATTCTGATTACTAATGTAGTTACAATTAAGTTTTTGAGAAAAATTATATATGGGAGGTAGTCATGTCCTTGCACCGAATGAAACAAAATTAACCACTAAGCTAAAAGACATATCTTAACAGATAGTTACCAACTTTCGATTTATTCTATATACAATTATAGCTAAAATTAAACTTTTAAATTTAAAGACGTATGCGAGGTAGTCATGTCCTTGCACCGATTTTTCCGAAACTTCGAATTTTTCTTAATTAATATATTTTGAGCCAGCACACCAAATTTCATTTTTCTGCGATAACTTCTCTAATTTTGCCGATTCACTATATGGGGACAAAGCACTGTGCGACGAGTTGAGGTGCATGGCTCTTCAGCCACACTATTTTTTGCACACAGCAGCAATATTTTCTGCAGTACGAGCTGTACGAGCATGCACTTGTGTTTTCACATCTCCTACAGACCCGATTTGCACAAATTTTTGCACGATTTTTCCGATTGTACGCACATTTGGACAATTAAATTAACCGATAAAATCACGAAGTGCACGATATGCATTTTGATTTGAACGTCCATTTTCATAATAAACCTAAATAACTTTTACGCGTTGTTCGATTGTGTATCTTTCTATGGTTCAAATTTAATTAGTCTGAAATTGAGAAATGTTACATGAAATGCAGAAAAAACTTGACGTTTAGGTGTGTTTCACATTCCACATCGGCCCTTAAAATTTAACCACCCTTAAATTACTTAAATATGCAGTAAAACAATGGGTTTTTAGATTTGCATATTTGACCGTTACGACCGTGGCACCTAACCGCGGTAGCCCGGGTTCAATTCCAGCTCAGACAAAACGTTTTTCAATTGAATTCATTTTTCCTCTTTTGAAATTAATTCAACCTCAGAACTACCTCTCTGCAGACAATGGCAAACCTCAGAGAGTAAAAATTATCATGTAATGCTTCTTGAGAACATATGCCGTTCGGAGTCGGCATAAAACACGTAGTTCTAGTTCTCGGTCATTTGTGATCAAACATTTAATAACACGCACAACAACACAATAGGTCAAAGTCCTTACAAGGGCTGAAATGGTCAGTTTATTTTTTTTTTTATATTTCCAAAAGTGTACTAAGTGAATCTCTCTATATTTTGTAAATATAGGGTGAAAATATACTCTTCCATTTTCAAATGCTATAATGAGAGACTATTTGCACAAGATTGTGAATTTCCCTAATATTTTTTTTTTTTTATTATGAATTTCTATAAATTTATTTTTTAGATATTTCCCGAGTAAACCTTAAATGTTGCTCACAACGTATTTCAAAATCTCAGAAACTTTTTCATTTGCCAATATCATTAATATTTAATAAGAATGGCTCGCATTCCATTTCGAGCTACTCTAATGTTTTGATTTAAGGGTTGGCCTCGAAATATCCAAACTCAAAATCCCTAAATACACAATCAACAAAAACAAAATTCTCAAGCGAAAAATTCCCAAATAAAAAATTCCTAAGCTGAAAATTCCCAGATATAGTTTGAGAAGCTTGATTTAGGTTCAAAATCGTCTCGATTTTTCGTTCACTTTAGCTTTTTGTTACATTGAATCCTAGTTTTTTTTTTAAGAGTATTTCTTCGCCCGACCCTATTTTTTGCATAGTGGTTTTTACAACGATGTTTTCTTTCTCAAGTTCAACTATAATTTTATACAACCCAGACAAAGAACCCAGAGTTATTTTGTTTTCTACCAGAACTTTTAACCTTCGATATCAAGACTCAATAGAGTTTTGCGTGCTTGGGAAATTTTGCCCGACGTTGCAACCAATACACCAAAGCTCAGTCTCATACTGTGGTTTGATATTTATTCCATCACTTATATTTGTAAGTCTTCATATAAATGACGTTTTCTTCATCTTTTTTCGTTAATGCGTTGAGGTAATCCACTACATTTTCTGCTTTTTAACATGTGAAAATTGGTGTTGAATTGGGAGTCGTTTCTATATTTGTGGGATAGCCTTTCCTTTTGAATGCGTCTAAATAAAATTTTCCCAAAATGTAAGAGCACTACTTGTACTCCACATCTTGGAAGTACTCCTTGGCGGTGGAGGAAATTGATTTCTCGAAATTGCTTATAATTTTTATTAAATCGAGGCTGATACCACTTTCCGCTGTTGGAATAAGTTTTAGAATAACTCATTGTAGGCCTTCTTAATTTTTTTTTTTTTAAATGAGGAGGATGAACTATACCTCGATAAAACCTTGAATAGTAAAAATCCGAAACATGGTTGGTACGACACAGAAAGTGCTGTCCATCACCTAGCATTGTGATTTGTCCAAAGCTTTCTTTGTGCTAAAGGAAACTACATATTTTGTTCAGTGTGAGCCCAGTATGATGATTTGTTTACCCACAAAGTCAGCTTCTCTCAATACGAATAAATGTCTTCCTCCAAAAATATGACTTTCTGGTGTGTTTATTTCCTCAAAGGTTTGTGGTTCGCAGATCAGGTCAGCAACAGACCGGGTCCGAGCTACTTTCAGATTTTGATCTTTTTTCGATGGCAAATAGCCTGACATTCAGATCGGCAGCCAACCACAGTTTTTTAATGATTTTTGATGGTTGGAGCGCAAATGTTAAAGGCATGTTATTTAAGAAATTATTAGCACCTGCTAAATGCTGCTCTTAAATGAGGGAAGTCGTGATTATGGATTGTTGCTGGTTTCAAAATATTATGATGATCGTCAATACATATATTTATTGATAGTAACACATTTGCTCATTATTTGCTTCCGTTGAAGCGAATACTCGACAAGCGATATTCATCATTTTTGGTTTTGGAATGTTGATGGTACCCATATCCATCAACGAACAGTTTATATGCCTTTATTCGATTTTTTGCAAAATTATGCTAATTTTTATTTTACTCAAATTAAGAACATATATAAACTTTGTTGCAAACATAATACAATTAAAGAAGGTATATGCATTTCGGACTGCGTTCTCTTTCTCATATCCAAAAATGTCAAAGTTGCTGTTTTGCGAAGGAGAACAAAAGAAAATCAATGGCCGCGTTTAGCGGAATCAGGAATTGGTAACAGACTGATGCTCAAATTTGCTGAAATACTGAAAGAACGCTACAAATTTGAGTGAGAAACGTCTGCAATTAAATTATTTACATAATTAAATAATTATAATAATTAAATTAAATAATTTTCAACTTTTCTACGGTATCGCTACCATAACAGATCACAACAGTAGACTCCGCTGAATGTGGCCAATTTTCGCTTTCTCATCGGTTCAGATTTTCTATAAGCTGTCAACTTCGTTTTGACGGTTTCGGCAGTCTGTCTCTCCGAAATGCAGCTACCTTCTCTAATTTTTCTATGGTACATAACTTATACATAAATTTTACAGCTTCAAATAATTTGTATTGTTTGAACTTTAAAAAAAAACTAAAATTAGAAAACGAAAGAAAAACTTTGGGAGTTTTGTGTTTGAGGTTTTTATATTTGGGGACTTTGTGCCTAAATATTTTTTGTATTTGGGAATTTAAAAATGTTGGGAATTTTGTGTTTGGGATTTTGATTTTGGGGATTTCGAGGGTCTCCCCTGATTTAAGCCAATATAATCGTGAAACCAACATTATTGCTGTATTTTACTAATGTTGTCGTAGAGAGAGTGAGTAACAGCAAGCCTATTAAATATTTTCCCACACAAAAGAAAAAAAAAACACATCAACAAATGGAATACGAAAATTGAAGAACGCAAAAATAACCATGTATATCCAACTGGGAAATTTCGTTGATTTATTGTTTTACTTTTAAAAGTAGAGTGAAAAAAATAGAATGGGCAGACATACAAAGTATGGCTTGAAACACGAAAAACGAATCAGAGGAAACACGTGCAAGATAAAGAAAACAATCAAAAGTTTGTAGATATTCCAGGCGGAGGTAAAAGCAGCAGTTGCCTTGCCTCTTTCCCTTACCGCTCTTTCCGACATCACCATCAACAGCCATCAACCAAAGCATCACCGATCAACTGATGATGCTTCAAGCAAGCATTCGTCTAACAACAGCTCAAAGTTTTCCCACTCAAGTTGTTGTTGTTGATGCTGTTGTTAATAATAATAAAACAATTGTTGTTGAGAGCAAGGTTCGATTTTATAACTTGTTTTAATGACCACCGAATGAGTGAGAGAAAAAGTTTCAATTGTGTGAGATGGAATATTTTTTTTAATATTTGTTCTCCTTTTTTTTTTTTTGTACCTGTGCTTTTAATTTTTTATTTTATTGTTTTATACTTTTTAACTACCACAAAATTGTGTTGTTCAAAAAGGAAAAGAAGAAAACATGACCAAAATGTGAAAAAGTAATGGTTACCAAACAACAAAAACAACAGCGAGAAAAATACAACAATACACAACAACAATGTGCTGCAGATATAACAGAGGAGCAGCAGCAGCATTCATTACATGGGAAAGAATTGTTTTAATATTTAATTGTTTCAACTTGGGATTAATTAAGACTAATTTTTAAGCCGCTAAATAATTTCAATGAAGTTGCAGCTCTTTCGTGCGTTTATTTTTTTGTTGTATTTTATTTATTTCAAAGCATTTTAAATGATGCCTTGTTTTGTTATCACGCTCCCAGCGGATAGCTTTGTTGAAATATTTTAAAGCGTGGCTCATGAAAGTTTTTTGGTGTTTGAGCAAATTCATGGCCTGAACAGCCGGACGATGAACTTCAAACTATTCACAGAATCTTAACAAAATTATTCTGTAGAGCTAAGAGTTTTGAATGTTTAACAGACAAATGGAGAGTAAAAAAAATATATCTGACGGTCAGAAACAAATTTTTTATAATATTACAAAAAATTATATGCACTACGATTATATTCGTAATGGAAGGAAGAAAGAGCATTATTTACCATAAAGCATAGTACCAATTGGTCAACTCATCAGAAGTAGTGCAGGAAGCTCGAAACAAGGATTTTCACCGTTTCAGGGAATTTCATCAATTTAATGATACTCGAACATAATTTATTAAATTTTATATAGAAAAATTTGTATTGAAATAAATGTATGTGCGCATTTTCTAACTGCCATAACGTACGATTTGTACGAAAAATTATAAAAAAAAAAACAAATGAACAAATCTAATTTTAAGAAAGGTGTTTTTGTATTTGCGTAGTAATTAAGATAGTGCTACTTAATTTATAATGTTAAGTTAAAACAATGACTACAATTAACCCTAATAATTTAAAGATATAATCAAAAATATGGGCATTTCCACAGAAAAGTCTACCGTGACCAAAAAATTAAAACTTATTAAAAACTAATTATCTTATGATTTAATCTAAAAGAAACATTTTAATTTTATTAATTTAAGCAATTTATGCATAAATGAATTTACCTTGAAGATCAGATCGTCTGCACTGTTTCACAAATGTAGTTTTTCCTTTTCGTAAATGTTTAGTAAATGTTTCGTAAGCTTTTTTGTTTTAGTAAAAATGAAAGGCATTGGCTGGAGATAATGAAAAAATGTTTGAGGCAAGGAAAGGACAATATATTAAATTTGTTTTTTTTATTACTAAATTACATAATTACCAAACTAACTAATTACTTAATTACCCAATTCATCAACAGTGGATATATAAGTAACGTTACGCCAGATCAAAAAGCCTAATAACAAAAAACCAAGAGGAAATTTTTAAATTTGATCACTTGGAAAATAAACTTGTATTATTTCGAACTCATCTTACAAAAGTTATATATAAATAGTCTTGCCCAATTCAGAGAGGTTTGCAAATTTTGTAATCTAAGTCGAAAATCTCTTCCGTTTTTTGTAACGTAACGCCAGCACATATTTTTGCTATTATATTTAAATCCTTAGCATCGGTTGTTGTCATTGTTTTAACTAAACATAGTGCTACTTAAGAACAACGCAAATATAAAAAAAAACTTCTAAAAATTAAACTTTTTAATTATATTTTATAATATTTTTTTCATACCAGCCAGTTTGGAAATACCCATATTCATAAAAACAAATTTTATTATTTTTATTTGGTACAGAAATACAAATGTATAGAAAGAAACACATTTCTCCAGTTTATACATTGATATCTTTTTTTATGCAAGTCCAAGATAAAAAAAGTCTTACACTTTAAAATTTTCGTAAAATTTCCTTTCCAAATTAAAAGAAATTATGTCTTAAGCTTCAATACTTTCGAAGTTATAGAAGAAAATATGGTGATACTGTATAAATTACTGTATAACTGTCCACATAAATTAACCCATAGCGGGTTAGGGGGTCATTTGCGACCCTGCTTCCAGTACAATTATTTTCTTGTTTTGACCCACCAAATAGAATAAATCAAAACAAAAATTTTGCCCAGTTACTTTGTTCTCCTCGAAACACTGTGCAATGGTGCAGTAAACTATTTTACTTAGAATTGAATGTAGAATCAGAAAATATTTGTCAGGTATCAAAAAATCAATTACGCCGCTCTACACGGAGACAAATATTTTGCTTGAATCAAGCAAATGTTTTGCTTAAAAGCAAATCAGCAAAACTTTGCTCAATCACTGTGTGTTTCAGAAAAAAATTGCTAAATTGAAATCACTCCTCATGTATTTAGGGTAAAGCAAAATTTTGATTAAATTCAAGCAAAATTTTCCATATTTATTACGAATTGCAAAAGCAAATATCTTCTTAATTCAAGCAAATATTTACTTTTTTATTATAAGCTCAAATAGAAAATTTTTACTTAATTCAAGCATTTTTTTCCTAAACACACGAGCACATTTTTAATGAAGAAAATTAGGCGACGAGTGGCTAACAACTGCGATGGTCGAATGGATACGCCCATGCACTTACACTCACGCGGCCGAGGTTCAAATCTCCAGGTGGTGGTAATCTTTCAATTTAATTTAATGTTAATAATCAGCAAAACGTAATCAAAATTTACTATTCCAGTTTATAATAACTAGGCAAATATTTGCTTGAATTAAGTAGAAATTTGCTTTTGCAGTTTATAATAACATAGCAAAATTTTGCTTAAATCTAATCAAAAATTTGCTTAGTTATTATAAACTGGAAAAGCAAATTTTGATTAGTTTTTGCTGAAATTTTGAAGTGGCTAAGAATCAAGCGCAAGTTTAACGACAATACAAATTCAGCAAGCAGTTTTCTCCGTGTAATAGGTAAATTAGACCAGTTCAAAAATATAACAGGTGAAATATACCAGGGTCTTTTTTTCTTCGGTGCAAGTTCGTTTTCTGAATGTTTCATTTCTAGTGAGAACAGTTTTCAGACATTTTTACGGACCTAAATTACACTTTATATGAATTTTAAGTTCAATTAAATAAATAAAACTACAAAAAATTTGTACTTCTTTGAAGGGAAAAATCTGTATCGTAACGTATGTATCGTAACGTATTATGTTATGGCTTGTATAAAATAATTAAAAAAGAATTTTCAACGAAACAATTATTAATATATAGCAACATCATTCCAGAAAACATTAAAATATTTTTAATAAACAACTCGTGCACACTTCCCAGATTTTTTGATTATATTAATGCAGAGAAAAACCACTTTCATTTTTTGTATCGTAACGCGTCCTCTTTTGATTGCTTATATATTTGGACAATACTTTCGATAGCTTCCACCTTTTACACTACATCTAGTACTACTAGAATGCTATCCAAAAATTAAAACAGGACAAAAAAGTTTAAATATTTTTTTGCTTTTTTTAATTTTTAACAACAAGAAAGGCGCACTAACGTTACGTGAGTGACTATGGAAATTCCCATATGGCACATTTTTTGGACCATGCAAAAAAATAATAAAAACACTATAAACATTTACTTTTCCTGATATTTTTTTTTTGTAAAATTGAAAGCTACAGGAGTTTATTAAATTTTTATTTAAATTTCTTTAAGCCACAATTTTTTTTATATATAGAAACAAACGTATAGATTCAAAAATAGAAAAAATTGCATTAAAAAATTTGAGCAAGATACTTATTGTATCTTGGTGAAGAGCTTGTAAGTCTTGATAAGTCTTTAAGTATTGTCACTCACAAAAAATGGCGGATTCAATGCAAAATCAGCCAGGAACTGAAAAGTTGTCAAAATAAATGCTTATGTAAATGTTAATTTGTAAATGTAAATGTTAATTTGTATGATTTTGCAACAATCAACACTAGATTGTTTTTAAATTCACTCTGAAACTTTACCCTGTTGAGTGGCTTAATAACGGCGCATATTTAAGTGGTCTTCAAATTGTCACTCAACTCTATGCTATAAACGATTCAGCAGAGAGAACTGTAGCATTGATAACTGAATTTAACCCAATAAGGGGTTAGGGGTAGTGAGATTAATGAAAAATGAGAATTTTCAAAAAAATTTTTTTTGCCAGTAAATCATTTTATTTTAGAAAAGTAATAATATGACGTCATTGTATAATGTTTCGGCTTGACTTCACGAAAATTTAAAAAAAAATTAATAATTTTTAAGTTATGGCTGTTTGCGTTAATCCAGTTCCAACAGAAGTTCCTTGCGGTGACCATCACAAATACTTGGAGAAAAAAAACAAGGCCGCCATGGCATCAGTAAATTTTTCTACAGATTCTCGGGAAGAAACCAACAGTTAATTGCTAATAAAAATCGAAATTTAAAAAAAAATCCTTCGATCAGGAACTAGTTTGTTATATTTTCCAAAAGCTGTATAAATTTCATTGAAATCTACTGAGCGGTTTTCGAGTTACAATGGTCACCAGTTCAAAAAACATAGTTTTGAGAAAAGCGCATTTAAAGTTTTACACTCGATTAATGTAGAGTTATACGAATTATTAAATTAATTTCTTCGTTTTACTTCGCAAACAAACAAAATACTGATATTCACAAGATTTTTTGTTAATGTTCTAAATTAAAACATTTCTACTTACTGAATTATTGACAAAACCTTTTGATTTTGGATACATACCTGAAAATAGAAAAACGAAAAAGATGATTAGTATATGTATCAAGAGAGTGGAATAAATATAGCATTTCAACAATTTTATTAAGTTTAGAGAAATATATACTTAAAATATTTATAAACATATTTAAATTTTCAGTCACTTTACTTATTCTAAAATAATTTTCTATTCGATTGCAAAATTATCACACATCTCATATTGAGAAACTAATGAAACAAAATTTCTGTCAGTCTAAAAAGATTCTTCTCACTTATTTTATTTATCTAATCAGCATACTAAAAATAAAAAATTTAACAAAAGCCTTGAAATTTCAAACAAATTTGCTATGCATTCAAATTGATTATTAATATTAAGCAAACAATTTAAATTTTTAATTGTTTGCAAACTGAAAGATTTCCAAAGAAATCAGCAATTTGTCCAATTTTGCATCATCACTTAAGTATTCTGCAACCAGTACCATAGATGCAAGAGCTGCAATTTAAATATTTCAATTGCAGTTAAGTGCAAAAGCAGATCTAACAATGGCCAACATATAAAATGATGGCCAACTGCAACGATTCACAAGACTCAAAGAAATGCATTATTTAAAGAATTTCAATTTTGCATCTACACTTCGAGTGAGAGTATGTGTGTGTGATGTTTTCATATGAATCTTCTATTATTGGTGTGAAAATTGTGTGCAATTGTGTGAGTATTCGAAAATCAAAGAAGTTGACTAGATTTATGCAAAATAAAGTGAGCTAAGCTTGTGGCAAGTTTTACAGGAATTTAAATAGGAATAATCTTGGCTTGAAATTCTTTAGTGATTTCTAGAAGACAAGACTGTGGCATGAACAGTCTCAGTTTCAATAGAGTTAAACTAGATAAGTCGTATGCTATAAAATATCGACTCAACTGGTGTTTGTGACCGAAAACTCTTTGCAATTGCAATGAGTAAATATTATAAAATTTCTCTTGCACTTTAGCAATCAATCTTTATTTTTGATATTGATATTTAATATTGCTTACGACAGTCAAAATAACAAGTTTAGATGCCAATTAAAGGCAACTTTTAACAAATGACGAACAAAAATTAAATTAAACAATTTCACTCTTTTTTAGTCTATAAATTTTAATTTGCTAATGTATCAAATTCTTATTTTATCATTGCTAGAATGCGCTTTTGAGATTAGAGCTGTCAAACTATGAACTTCATACAAAATTTACTGACTCTTTACTAAGGCAAATTTCTAGTCGGATATGAACGATTTTTTTTTTCGTATTAATTATCTAAAAACATAAAATTATAACGTGTAAGTAAAATTATGAAAATTTAATAAAAAATATTTGCATAAGTAAGTTAATTGAAACTCACGGCAGGATGAGAGAGTAGGGTATGGGTTCACTCCTAAAAGGATTTTGTGTCAGCATTCAATATTTTCTCAATAAAAAAATTATAGGCCATTTCAGATCTTGAGATGACTTTGACCAAACTTCATATCATCAATTTTAAATAAAATTGATAAAAGTTTGTACACAAAAGATCGAAAACTGCAACTACAAGTTTTTTGCCGACTACGAATTTCTACTTTCTACTCTCTGAGGTTTGCCAATGTCTGCAAAGAGGTGATGGCCATACAAAAATATTAGCTCAAATCAAAAGTATTCTATCTGAGCTTGGAATTGAACCCATGCTTTAGCGGCTCTTTAGCATACGAGCCACGAACTCTACCCAGTAGGAAACTAAAGCAAGAAAGAAACTTTAAAAGTAATTACAGTTAATTACAGCAAAGCAGATGAACTCGCTCATACAGGTACTATCAAACAACTATCTATAGATAAGGCAAGCCTTGGTAATCCTCTCACCACATGCAAAATCCTTACACATGAGTTATCCGGTATCAAAACCAACAACAGATAGTCAGCTGGTAGCACGTGTAATAAACGCGCCAAATCTGGCCCAAACTCAAACTTAAGCGTTCAAAAGAACTAATTTCTCTCAGTAGATACCATATCAGCACCATTGTAGGAGTACTTACAGGGCACTGCCTCACTGGCAGATACGCTTAAAGATTGAACATACCCCACAACGACTTCTGCAGAAGCTGTATAGATGAGGAGGAGGAAAAATCTACAGAACACTTTCTCTGCACTTGTCCAGCGCTGGCTTAAAAACGTTTTCTTCACTTAAACAACTGGTTTTTCAAAGACCTCGAACAACTCTCGGAAATATCGGTATAGAGAATCCTAAGCTTTGTGAGCAGCTCAAACTGGTTTAAATAGAAATAGGAAGAATTAACCCTTGGTATCACAATGGGCCTCATTGTCCTAAGTGTGTCTCGTTTGAGACGACCACACTAGCCTAACCTAACCTAATTACAGTTAAGGACTTATGACTTATTTTAATTAAAAGTAAGGCTTTTATCCTCTTCCAAGATTCTCTTAGATAAAAATGAAAACTTTTGGAAATGTTTAAAGTCACACAGAGCCACAAACTACCACTTCAAATCCAGAAGCTCAGCATATTGAGCTATTTTATAAGGTTTTTTCTTAATAGTACCAAATAAGAAGAATTTTCTATTTTTCCTTAATTCAATTGAGAAAATCTTATTAAAACTGATCAAACTGAGTGAATGAAATGATGTGAAATTTTTTTAATGGTTATGTCATTTCACTTACTCATCTCACTTATGTTTAAGAAAAAACCACTTAAAACTAAGAAGAAAACCTTTTTGATATGGAAATTTTATTACAGTCATGTCATATTACTTACTCATCTCACTAAGTGATAAGAAGAAGAAGAAGAATTTAGGAAGAGAACACTTAAAACTGAGAAGAAAATCTTATCCTTCTTTTTATTTATACATGTCTACATACTATATATAGCCTTAGTTATCAGTCTTTATCGTGGTTGGGGTTGTGAAGTAACTACATTCGTGAAGATTAAATGTTGTAAGGAAGTTTTATGTTGAAATATTATAAAAAAAACAAACAATGGATAGTTCTGTTTTAGAGCTTGTTTTTGACGAAACTGAGATTCCCAAAGCTCAAGCCATATTTCGGTCGCTGGGCTTGGTCTCATCAGTGCAATATATTTTGGTGACCAAGTAAAGTGTAAAGCTGGCTTGAAAGAATGGAGAAAAAAGAGGGTAAGTTCATAAAAAAAATGCAATAGTTATATAAAGAAAAAAACTTGGTATCCCACAAAAATAGCAACATAGAAATATGTTAATTCTGAATGTATTCATTATGAATGAATGTAAGTATTCGGATACTTTTTTATTCTCAGTTTTGAAAATTATATGTTTGCACTTTTCCTATATTATTACCTAATACATTTTAATAACATTTTAACAAAATTTATTTTTCCTTAATTTTATAGGCAATTAAAGGTAAGTTTACTTTTAGGAACAACGTTATTAAGATTTCATTTTGCTTTTGAAAGTTTAACTTATTAAATACAAAAATAAGTCTTATTAAGTCAATTATATTTTCTTATAAAGTATCAAGAAGATAACTTAAAGAATAAGTAAGAAAATCATATATTTTTAATATAACTTTCTTACAGCTTAAAAAAGTTGTCTCATAAAAAAATAATAAGATTCTTCTTAAAACTTTTTCATTTTACTAATAAAAAAATGACAGAGTTTTTCCATCTACGAAGATTTTATCTATGGTTTTAATAAGAACGTATTTTGGTATGAAAACCCGAAAAAAATCTTATTGATTTTGATTTATATAATTAATTGTGACCTTTGATAATTTCACCAGGTTATAATTTTATGAAAGAAGCCAACAACAACAATTTTGTGCATAGTAAATCACACAGCAGACTAGATAGACTGTTTCGGAAGTAGCTACACTTCTACTAATTATATGAATGCCTGTTGCCACTTTGTGAGTAATTCCTCAAAACGTGAGCAGTGAGTAATTTTTGAGAAATTTTATTTTGAGGAATTTTTGAGGAATTTGAAAATTTTCAGAATTTTTTTTTTAGTATATATACAAAAAAAAAAATTTGGCAGCACTTTTTTCCGGTTGGTAGAAAAATACTTTTTAAATAAACGCTGAACTTTCCGATCGCGTTTCCCCGTCACTATAAAAAAATTGAAACAAGTGCAAACGAATATAGTAATTGGCGTACGGTTTTAGCTAAAAAAAATTTAAACATAAAATAAATAAAAGAAAAAGGATACATGGTAGCGGTCTGCATCCGAAACAAAGGTATGCATTGACTATTATTTGTATTGTAGCAATTATCGGTTAACTCTTTAAATCAACATAAAAAATTTTTTTACACATTGCCTAATTTTGACCATATTTTTATTTTGATTAATTTGTATGTGATACCGTTAGTTTTGCAAAATCCGACTTAGTGATGCCATATTACATCATTGTCCTTATTGTGTTAGGGATATTTTAGAGCACTCCTTGAAGTAAAAGCCGGCAAAAACGAGCATAAAAATTCAATCAAATTTGGCTGTTTAAGCTCTCGATAATGAGTGGAGATTATTTTTACCTCGATAATGTTTTAGATCCAGAGTCGTATTAAAAACGAGTTTTTAAAATAAAAAATTATGTAGATATACATATTTGTTTTCAAATTAAGAAAAAGTAATATCATTACTATTTTCTTTTTTCTAATGCATCAGTTAAGCGAGTATTTAGTAAGTAATATCACTAGTTTGAGAAACCGACTCGATACAAAACAGGTTTTAATTTATCATTTATAACTGTTATCATTTATTATAAGCTTTTATTTTTACTAAAGAAGGAATTAATAAAAATAATAATGACCTATTTGAATCAAATAAAAAAATGTTTGAATTGAATTGGAAAAATAAAGTTCCATATATATAATTTATGCTTATAACTACAACTTTTTTGACAAAAACATACGTTAAAACTAAAAAGTCTTAACATTTTTTTAAGGAACGCATAAAGTTTTTTAACCCTTTGACTACGAGTGAATGAAAAATAACCCATTTACATTTTTAAGTCGTGTGAGCACAATTTTCGATATATTTTCATAAAGTTAGGTTTAATGGATGAGAAATCAATGTGGCTTTTATAAGTGGAACTTATTTATCAAAACCTTTATAAAGCTATTCCAATAAAGTAAAAAATCAATTTTCCGGATTGGTTTCTTCGAAATCTTTTTAATACTTAAAGTAAAAAATTTCAAATTTCAAGCTCACTTTTGCATAGAAATATGCCACAGTGATGAAAATTGCACCAAAAAAAAAATGTTAAAATTTACAGCGGTTTGCTTGTCATCCTTACAGGTTTAATAAAGATATCCAATTAGATAGAAAATATGTAGGAAAAATATATATGTTTATGTTTACTTGATAAATAAAATATCGTTTCAAAAAAAATTTTTTGAGGAATTTCATTTTATTTGAGGAATTTTTAAGGAATTTGGGTATTAAAAAGTGGCAACACTGATCAATTCACTTATCGGGGTATCGTGAGGGGCAGCGCTAAAAAGAGAGAAGAGCACTTTGGTACGTATACAATTCTAATAAAGTTTAAGGCTTGACCAAAAATAAGATCCACTTGCTTTCACCGTCATATTATTTCGATGAGTTTATTCAAACATGTGTCAAATTATATGGAACATAAAACGGTGGGTTGCATCACAGCTAAATCACTCAAGATTATTTATTTATTTATTTATTTATTTCACCAAGCAAGGCAATTTACTAATTCTATTTACATTTTTTACTTTTTTTTTTTTTTTTTTACTTACATATTATTTAAATTAATTTCAAAAGAATACTTAAGCTACGCTAATATATCTTAAGTACTACTTTTAGGGGATGACGGAGGGGGACTAGACCAAGAAGCATAACTCTGTAGGGAGCAGTGCTTGAAAAGGACAAATTATTCCTAGTCAAAGAGAGACTTTGAGAGGGTTCGCTTAAATATGGATTTTGGTATGGATGGTATTTATGGATAATATTATTAAAAATTCTACAGCACCTACTGATGGGTTCATTATTTGCGTAAATAGTGTGGTGAATATATTCATTTAGGAGCCGCGTGGGCCTAGTACGTCTAATTGGGTCATTTAGTGTAATTTTGCTGGAGATATATTCGCTATCAATAGCTCCGTTAATAACATCAAATGTGAAACGTGAACTCAGTAAAGTTCTTCTTGATGGTAGAGGCATCAGAGAGAGGAGCCTGAGTAAAGACTCAGTAAACTTTGTTCATACGGTGGCAAGTTGTTATAGTCACGGGGGTCAAAGATATCTCTTAACGCAAAAAGCAGGAATTGTTTTTGAATGGATTCAATTTTGTCGCTATGAGATTCAAAGGCTGGATTCCAAATGATGCAAGCATATTCAAGAAGTGGTCGCACTAAGGTACAGTATAACGTTTTGGTTACCCACACATTTTGGAATTCTTTAGCACGTCTTTTTATAAATCCCAGCTGTTTATTTGCCCTCGATAAGACAAAATGTAGATTAAAGCTCAGCTTATTATCTAGGACAACTCCAAGGTCTACAATATGGTTGGTTCTGCTCAGAACAATATTATTAAGGAGGTAACTGCATTCTGGTATCAAGTTCTTACGGGAAAAACTTATCACGCAACATTTCTTAACATTTAAGTGAAGTTTGTTTTAATTACAACATTGCTCAAGGGACAGCGGTTTCGATTGTAGGAAAGTTACATCAACTTCTGATTTAATGATCTTATATATATTAAGGTCATCTGCGTACATAAGATGGGGAATGTCACAAAGAGTAATAGATAAATCTGATAAATGAAAATGTTGAAAAGTATTGGGCCAAGATGACTACCTTGTGGTACACCAGAGGTGACCGGTATATCATTTGAAAAAATGCCTTGAAATTTAACAAACTGGTATCGTTCGCAGAGATAGGATTTGATCCAATTGAGCAATAAACCGGAAATGCCAAATTTTTCTAACTTCAAAATTAAGATATTATGGTCGACACGGTCAAATGCTTTACTGAAGTCTGTGTAAACTGCATCTACTTGGCGTCCTTTTTCCATTTGATTTAACACATCGGAGACCATGATCATTAGGTTAGTGGTGGTCGATCGGCCTTTCCGAAACCCATGTTGCTGCTCGTTTAAGCGGGGATTAATGACACTCGTCAGCTTATCACATATTATCTTTTCAAATAATTTTGGTATAGCTGACAAGATGGCAATGCCTCTGTAATTTTCAACAGACCTTTTATCGCCACTTTTATATATAGTTGTCAAATGGGAGATTTTCCAATTGGATGGAAAAACACCTAAGGATAAGGATTTGTTGAAAAGTATAAATAAGGGAATGGCAAGATTGACTGACTATTACTGAAGAGGAAGTGTAGCTACTTCCGAAACAGTCTGTCGAGTCTGCTGTGTGATTGACTTTATTTAGAGTTGTTGTTGTTGTTGTTGCCTTCTTTTATAAAATTACTTGACTTTCAGCTCTAAATTATAACCTTATTGGTTTTGTTCTATTGTATTAGATTGTTTTGGCTCTGTGCAGGGACATTTTGATTAAAATGTGTTTTTTCGCCAAAATAGCGTTTTATATCTCAACGCAGTCGCATTTTAGATTGATGCATTTAGTCCAGCGTTTTTGCAATCCTTTTATTCCTTCCAAATAATAAAATTTATCAAAGTCCTCAAAAGTGGACGTTTGATCTCTTTATTCGACCTTAATTTCTTACCGCCGAGTCATTTTTTGAGGTTTGCAAATAGGAAATAGTTGCACGAGGCTTAATCTAAAGGATATAGTGAATGAGTTTGTAGCAGGGCTCGCAAACAAACTCTAAAGAAAAGTATTTTTCTGTTCTGTTTGTTTCTTCTTAAGATCACAACAAGTATTTTGGTTTGTTTAGTTTTTTCTCTCCGATTCAAAAAGTAGCACAAACCGAAGCAAGTAGAGACGAGAGAGAAAAGTAAAATGAAATGTTTCTGTTTTCGAATAGAAAAAACTTCCTCTCACTGTTATGCTTTTGAATCGCGTGCACAAAAACAATCAAAGTAAAGTATCTTTAGCGATCTCTTGTAGGTTGCTGGAAGCACCAAAATCCGAAGAGAGATCTGCAAAGTTTGTTCGTTTCGTTTATGATGCGACTTTTTTTTTGTGTTGAAAAAGTTATTGCGTTGGAATTTTTCTTTGTTTTGTTGCTTTTATTGAATTTGTTGTTTTATATAGATGCGTTGTGCTTTTGTGCATATGTATATGAGGTAACGTTTTGTTCGTGAAAAATACAATGTCTCGGCGATTGGACAGTGCACAGCGGGGAAGATAGGTTATTTCAAATTTAAGGAATGGTCTAGATATTAGAAATGACATTTTTAATTTCTATCCTAATTTTTTGCAAGTAAGGAGTGTTTAAAAAGGAAATTATTATTATATTTATGAATAATATGCACTTTTTGCCTTATTAATTTTTTGATATCCGCCTCCGCATCCGCATCTAAGATCTGTATTTTATTATCAACAAAAAAAGAAGAAGTTAAAAAACTAAGAAGCCATCAAGTATATACTTTACTTTTTATAAAATACAATTTACCCTTTATAAAAAATTAAATACAGTAAACCTCAGAAATAAGAAGCTAATAAAATTATAATCATCTAGAAATTAGAAGTTGAATTTTGAAAACATTAAAGCTTCTGAAATTAGAAGATTGTATTTTAATTTCCGAGGTAATTGTTTGTGCAATTTATATTTAACAGTGCAGCGTTTTCTACGAAAAATTTAAAATGAAGCTTGTGACCTTATTATAGTGTAGAATATTCGGTTTCGGTTTCGGTTTCGGCTACGGCCAGTTTCGGCCCTTTTAGTTTGTTTTGGCTATTCTGCTAATTTGAGGCCATATTGAGGTATTTTTGGTAAAAATTTCTTGCATCAGTTATTTAATTCAAATACATATGTTTGGTTTAATAAAAATATTAACAACGCATTGTACTAACCAAAAATTATGAATTAGTCTATTATTTGATTTATCGTGTCAACGCAAAATATTTTGGTTAATTTAATGCGTTCGATTTTATCATTTTCGATTTTATCATACCTATTGTAATTAATATTAAAGTTTTATAGGTACTGAAGCCAAAATTGTTAATTAAACTTACGAACGAATTTTGTGTGTGTGGAATAAAGGAAAAGAAAATAAAATATTTCCGTTTTTATAATACTAAACCTTTAAAAAACAAAAAGACTGCTTTGTAGTTCTATAAAAATGTACATTGTAGGTGCATACTATTTTGAGTGTGTACGGAAGATATAAAGTAGGCAATACTTTAGTAATAAAAAATAAATTAAAAAATAGTCTCATTTATTATTTTAGAAAACTTCAATTATTTATTATAAACTGCAATATTCAAGTAATACTTTATTTTGTATTACATTTTTTTCTTTTTTGTATGAGAGTTCCTTTTTTTTCTTTAAAAAAAAAATTATTTGAAAAAAAATTTAAATTATAAATAACCAGTTTCGGTTCTGGTTTCGGCTAGGCCAAATATTCGGTTTCGGTTAAAATTATGGTATCGGTCGAACACTACTTATTATGCTTAATGTACGCAATCAATTCACTTGGAGTCTTTTGTGTGGCAATAATTTTCATAAGAAAATTTCAGTGAGAGAAAAAGATTTTGTTTTGCTTCATATGAAAACGAAAAATACCAGACAAAATGACGTTTTACAAAATAAGGCCATTTACATAAAAATGTGTATAATTTTCTACACATTATAAGTGTGTTATTTTTATCCAGTAACTATATCTTTAAATTATTGCTTGAGCAATATTATTATAAATTCAACTTTACAAATTTTAACTCCGAAATGATAAGATTTCAGAAATTAGAAAATCCCGACATAAAAACAGCTTCTAACTTCTGAGGTACTGTATTAACATAATTTTTAAAATAATTAAAATAATTAAAGTTCTGCTTTAAGTTTTTCTAGTTGAGCTAAATAACTATAAAAGTCTTTTAAATTTAATATTTATACTTTTTTTTTGTAATTAATGAGTTTGTTATTTTATTCCTTAAAAAGGTTTACATAAAAAAATAAATATTAGCAATAATAAAAAAATATTTACTTAAGTATGATTTAAACTATGAAACATTTAGAATTTGTTTTTAAATGATGTAAAAATCAATATTTAAAATTTAACTGAGAGCATCCGCATACGCCACCCGCGGTTCTTAGATTCACTTGTCCGCATCCGCATCCTCAAAGAAGGCCCTTTACAGATCCGCATCCGCAAAATGACATCCGTCACATACCTAGTTCTTTATTGAAAACGAATAAATACAAAATTGTTCAACTTATTTTATTTGAATAAAAAAGTATAAGGGTTTTCATGCAAAGTGGCAGGCTTCTAATTTGGGCAATTAGTTATTTTTATCAGACAGGTTGTATGAACAGCCCTTAAAGTCGATTGTGCATTTGCAGCATATAAGTTAGCTGTGCGATCTGCCAGCGATGCGTTCCATTTAAACGGGGACGCTTTGCGGATTGTTTGCTTGTTTTCTGAAATTTTTAGAATTAAATCTTTATTAGTTTTGCTCAAATTATAACTTTTCCTTCAAAAAAGAAAACAGCTGATTGATCATATAAGTTTGCCACCTCGTTTGCTCACCTAAATCGAAGAGCAAATTTATCTGGTTTGTGCAAAAGCTTTTTCATACGAATTTTGACAGTTCATTTATAAGGCTGATAAACTTATGAGGTTTATACCATTTATAAGGGTATTGCCCATTTGCATGAAAACCCTTTATGATTTTAATAAGTGCATTAGAGTGGAACGAATTTTTAACTTCACCGGCTTAATATATTTTTGAAAACTAAAATACCATTAACAGTTTTATCGTAAAAGCCACAGTTTTTACGCTATGAGGCTGATTATGGCTAAGCACTGCAAAGTATAGATTTCTTACTATTAGCAAATTTTTTAACTTTAATTAATAGTAGTTTATTAGCAGAATTTTAATGTATGTTTGTTATTTTCTCACTTCGAACATTGTTTTTCAAACAAACACATCGTCTAATAAATGTACATATATGCAGTTTAAATCGCTTAGCTGCCTATTCGCTTAAGATATTATGTATGTTAACAGCTCAAAATCAATGTTCTGCTTCATTTCTTAGCGTTATTGTAAAAAAATTTAATTTTTAGCTGTCTCCTACCTAAGGGAACATTTGCTTTAACATGTTCCAATGGTCGTACAGGGTTAAAATCAAAAAGTAGACTAGAATTGAAACTAATAACCGTATAAATTAATTTTGGCTACCTAAATCGGTCAAATAACCCAATGTGCACTGCTTAACAAATTTGTTTGCAATGTTGCATATGTCCAAATGGTCGTGCAGGGTTAAAATCAAATAACAGACTTGAATAGAAAATTTTTACCGAATAAATTAATTTTGGCTGCCTAAATCGGTCATATACCCCTACGTGCGCTGCTAAACGAATTTTCTCAGAAACGAGACCAAGGTAGATCCCTTTTTCGCCCCTGTAAATCCCTATACTAAAAGTTTCATCAAAATCGTTTGGGCCGTTTACAAACATATATATAAACAAATAAACAAACAAATAAATATTGCTCGTTTAAAAGTATAAGAAAGATATCAAAAATTCGATAACTAGGAGCGTGAAATGTATGAGCTGGTCATATTAATTTTTACCCCTCAAAAATTCTTCTGAAAACACCTACATTCTACCTGCCACCCTTCTGGGTGTCCGCATACAAACAATCATGTCACTAAAACCATGTCGTACAAATCTATCAGTTATTGAAATTTTCATGCAAGCAAATCAACAGAACGAGACTTAAAAAATCTTAGCTTCCAAAAAAAAATGCTGCTTAAAACATGACGAAATTCTTTTTGAATTTCCGTTGCAAAACGAACACAACATTTGTTACTTGTTGTGGTTGTGATCGTGACAACAAAATCTAAAAAACGAAATACTTGTTGTTTTCTTAGAACACAAAACAATAGTTTTCTTTCTCTCTTAATTTTCTGTTCGCTTTGGTACGCATTTCTGTTTGTAGCAAAGATCCAAACCTAAGCAGATAGTAATACTGTTTGCTTTCGCAGATTTAGCAGATGTAGAGTTTGTTTTTTCGTACAGTTTATTTGCAACCCCTGGTTTGTAGTTCGTAGCCCAATATTTTGATTGTTGCCATGGCGACTACAAACGTGTGTGCCGTTGCTTTTTCATGGTGGAAGAGCAATTTTTCTGAGCCAAATGCGATAGTTTTTGCTTCAAATCAATATCAAATCTGTTCAAGAGCTGTGAATAATATTCCCTCGTGATTGTTTTGCCTTTTTCAATGTAATCGATGTAAATGACTGCACATGCATTCTAAAAATCGGTCGCAATGACCTTGATGGCCGACAGACCCATCTTGGACTTCCTTAGCGCACGTTCACTCGGAGAAATTCACTGCTTTAACTGTTCTTTGATGTCTGGTGTATTGTGATGTATCCATGTTTCGTCTACGGTTACGAAACGGCGCAAAAACTCCTTCGGATTGCAGTTGAGTTCGGATCGTCAAACACGCCTTTGCAGTGGTGTCACGGCTGTGCTTATGGTCAAGTGTGAGCAATCGCAGCACCCATCGCGCGGATAGCTTTCTCATATCCAAATATTCATGCAAAATGTGATATACTCACACAGTTGAGATGCTTGGAGCCTAAGCCACCTCACATTAGACAGAAGTCTATAAACAAGTGGTAGTTGAACGGAACCAGTGTTGCTTTCTAAGTAACTAGGCAGCTAATTTAAAAGTCGCTGAATTCTCAAATTGCCCTCTCTTTAATTGTTCTTCAGTTCTTCTTGCTGCAATAATGTATTGTCCTTCACAAACTTTGAATAAACTGAATTGAAAAGCATTTGGGAACTTATAACCTATATACTTGTTGTAATTTCTATTCAAAGAAATAGTAAAAGCTTGTAAATAAGAACCCGAAATTTATTTATAAAAAAAAAACGTATACCATAATAAAACAATCAAAATTAATTGACATCTTCTGCACCCTGTACCAATAACTTCACAAACAACAGATAGGCAGCACCACCAACGATGAGTAACAAAAGCTGACAGACAAAAAGGGTTGCCATTGTGTCTGCACTTGTGCAGGAATCCTTCGATAAAGTGTTAAGAACACAAACAGAATATTTTGTAAATCAGAACAGAATAAAAAAAAGAGAATTAAATATATATGAATAATAAAACAATTCACACTCCGACTTATGCTAAGGGACAAAAGAGTGTGTGTAGGCATATACAAAAATTTACTCATACGAGTACACAAGCATAAATCATTATCTGCAATGCTATCAGGTTACAAAAGTCGGTGGAGTGAATAAATATATTCCATATGAAGCAATAAACAAATCCTTGTTTGTTTAGAATTGTATTTGTCGTTTTTACTAGGCTCTCATGTACTTACAGCATGGCAAAACCATAGCAGTGGCTTGGTGGAAGTGAGAAGGTGTAGGTGAATCAGATTACAAGAATGAGAAGAAGAAGAAGAAACAGGAGTGTAGTCAAAACAAGCTCACGATAACACACGTGCGTCATATGCGCAAAGAATGGCAAGTAAAGACAAATAGAAGTTGACGAAAACGAAGAAAAAAAAAATTATAAAAAAGGATATCCAGACCTGTCGCGAAGGGAATAAATAAAAAAGGGGTTGCCTCGTACATACATAGAATGTGGAACATAAAGAAGTGGGTAAAATATAACAAAGTTGATTGTTTTATATTGTTATTTCCCTACATTATATCAGAATGTATAAATTTGCTTGTCTTTTTATGCATGCAGACAAGTTGTTTTCAGACAACATAATGAATACAAGAATACAAGGAGTAAAAAGAGAATAGTGAGTATGCAGCACACACAGCGTAGGGCAGGAAGGAAGTGGTAACTAGCTTTGTATGGTAAATTTTGAAGAAAAGCAAAGAAACAAACGACTTTTTGCTAATGATATGTAAATAATTAAGATTTGAATAGGAAAACCTAAAAGTTTTGAAATGACAGCAGCACAGAGTTCACAATGATGAATTTTATATTTAAAATTATACGAAAACTGGTTAAATTGGTGAGATTTGTGTGACAAAGACAAACTTTCATGTTTAAAGAAAGTTTGCTGAAGGATGAAGGGTAAGGATAAAAATGACTTAATTGTATTCAATCTATATCCTAAACAAGATATTGATGAAGTATGATTACTAAAATAGTTATAGGTATTGGTTGATACATAACACCATCTATGTCGTGAACATTTTTAATTAAACCTAACTCATGTATCGTGGACATTCAAAATATAAAGCTAAATAATTAATATTCTTGCTGAACACGCAAATTTACATATACTCTCAAATTGAGAGAATAACTCCTGCTATCGATACACTGACCTAAACGCATATAACTGCACCTTTGATTGGTTCATGCACCTGTTATTGTTTCGAAAAAAAGAAACAAACCCAAACGCGTTTAAACCAAAACAGATGTTCTACGATATAAAACACATGTCGCGAGTCATATCTCTCAAGGTGCATACGAAGCACACAGCACACAATAAATTCTTCTTCCGATAAGCAAACAAAACTATCAGCTGAAGTAAGACAGACAATTGAGCAGGTAGAACAAAAAGTCAAGCAATGATAACCTACACACCTATTCAGCTTAAAAGAAGCCAAGCAAGCAAAAAACCATAAAAAATAAAAAAACCTCACAAAATAAAAGAAATGTCTTTTGTTTTGAAACTCTTTGCCGAGTTTTGTCGCAAGCAGACAGAAGTCACTGAGTCAGTTAGTTGCAAGAATAAAACTACGGGATGAGGCGCCAGAAGGCAACCCTGCAATGCGTTAAAAAGGACCTCGAGAACTCAACAATGCCATTGTAAGCAATGCGTCGCAGGATATGCAAGTAATTGTACGTTTTACACGACAGAAATTTTCTGAACAGTTGTCAATGATGCTGCCTATAAGCGAGAGTGAAACAAAAACCGCACGAAAAAAAAAGAATTGTGTGCATTCGCACATACATAGATAGATACATGTATAAAATAAAACTTGCTATTGCGGTTGCACACCTACTAAAGAGCCTTTTTAACCGCTGTTTTGTTACCTTTTTTTTCTTGCCTTTGATTGCTGTTTCTTTTGTTAAGATATATGTTTATGTTTGTGTGTGTGTGTGCGATTGTTTTTGTATCTTTTTCCCATTCAACTTGTATTTGCTTTTGTATGATCTGCTGCGGAAGACGCACAGTTATTTAATTTGTAATTCAAGTTATTCAAGACAAATTAAATAACAGCACTGTTGGCAACTCTGTCAATCAGTCATTCAAATGTTTCTCACAACCAAAGCTGCCAGGTAACGGGATTTTTGCAATTTTCGAGATTTTGTCGATTAAGTCGGGATGTCGGTGGAAAGTAGGAAAGCCAGGGAAAATGAAGAGAAAGCTAACTACTTTATGCATTTTTGAAATCACCTTTTTGAATTAATATATATCAATTCTAAATCAAAAATATTTTTAACAGTTTTGACTTCATAAATGGTAGAGCGAACTCTAGGACCTTCAAACTTTTATTTTTATGAAATCCATCTGTTCGAAAAAAGTGTCACAAGTTTCATTGGGCACATTTTCCTTACAGTTATTTCACAAAAAAAAAAAGATGATGTTAATAGAATAATTTCATTGATCAAAAGCTGAACTTTTGTTAATAACAATATAATGTTTGCTTTTTGCCTAAATGGTACAATATGCTACTTTTTTAAATATATATAATAGACCGACTCAAAAAAACTGAAAGGTCTTTTTTTGTAGCGTGTTGAAAAATAGCTACAATACAAGGCACATAAAGGCACATACTGTAATTTTTGACACAAAATAAATATTAACCCTTAGGCACTGCTAGTCTCCCATTTTCAAAGTTTTTGGGCACATAAATAAAGTTATTTTCAAAAATAGATCAATAAGAGATAAGGTCGATGGCTTATCCCACGATACAATTTTATGTTTTCTAGGTCGCTGAATGGGTTGGAACTATTTTTGTTTGAGTTCAATCAAGGTTTCTTTTAATATCCAAGCAAAAACACTACATTGACAAAAAAATTATTAATTTTCATTAATAAATTTTAAATTATTAAACAATTAACTAATACTTGACAGTAAGTGGCTTAACTTTTTTTTGACCATTCATAAATAGTAATTTTTTTAGCCCATCAAAAGAGGTGAAAATCATGAAAACCTTGAAACCTTGAACCCTTTATTTTTCAAGATATGATCTAATTTATAGAGACAATCTCACAGCAGACTTAACAGCCTGTTTCGGAAATCACAACATTTCCTCTTTAGCAGTCTTGACTGATTCAGCTGTGACCAACCCACTGTTTAAGTCTTCAAGGATTTGACATGATTTTGAAAACACTCGTAAGAAGTTTATTTTCTCATAGGTCATTTTATCGTACGACTTTTACAGCAGTAAAAATTTTAGATCAAGCCTAAAACTCTTCCAGGGACTGTGTGTCTGTTTAATCGTTGTATAATAAAATAGATGATGAGAAAACAAACTTTATCAAATCACTCAATCACTCAAGACTACTGAAGAGGAAATGTAGTGATTTCCGAAACAGGCTGTCTTGTCTGCTGTGTGATTGACTCTATAAAGAGTTCTTGTTGTTGTTGCCTTCTTCAAGCTTAATAAAAAAAAATATGTTGCCTTCTTCAAACTTACCTGATCTAAATAGCTCACAATTAAAATCCTGTAAAAATTCAAAGAATAGATCACAATTAACTATCAAAATTTAAAAAAAAAATCACTCAAGCCTGAGACTTGAAATTTTAAAGTCGACTGATTTTATATTGATACGTAAAAACGGAAAATTTTTCACCGACACCTGGCAGCACTACTCATTTCATTGTGTTGTTCTGCTTTGTGTTATATATAGCATTACTTGTGGTTGAAAATTAAGTTATTCGTATTTGAGTAGAATGTTGTGCTTTGTTTGCTGTTCTTGAGTATAATTCTGTAATCTTTTACATCATATTTAAATAGGTTGAGATTTGTAACAGACATTAAATGTAATCATTTAATCTGTTAAACGAAACGTTTATATAAAACCTTAAATAAATAAAAGATTTCCAAACAAATATATATGAGTAGTATCAGATTTTGACACTTGCTCGCAATAAATGCTACTTAACTTCTTAAGTTCGTCTAAAATTTAGTGTTTGTGAGTGTTTCATGTTCCAAAATTTGGTTCTCAATACATGTTGTGCAATTTCGTTTGACTTAAGTTGGGGATCGTCCAAAAAATACTTCACACGTGATGGAGCAAAGGACGAAATGTGACATGAAGAAAGGATTGGTCAATCGTGCGTTTCGTCACAAAGATATAGATATTTTTGTTTAAAATAAAAAGTTTTCTTTTATGTAAAGCTTATGAGATTATTTGTTTTTATTCCTAATAAAAAAACTGAAAACATTCTATTACTGAGAAATAGTGGAGCTCTATTCATCTACGCAGGGGGTATTTGATGCCAAAATTCATGTCTGAATTGATTGATAAAATGTAATTGTTGATAATTATCAGGGGAAGAATTACAGCATCCGTGATCGAGCATAATTGTACAAGATTGATAGGCACTTGTATCGTCATGCCCTTCGTCAAGGCCACTATAGAGTTTCAAGCTGAATCACAGATTTGTGCAAAGTAGTGATGGGAACTATCGAATAAACATATTCGAATTATTCCATATTTCAAAATCATTCATTCATTCGATAGTTTTTTTTCTTATTCGATAGTTTTTTCATTTGCACTTCGTTTGCTTACTATCAACTGAGTGAACGAATCGTGAGTACTGCAAATTAAACTGAAAAGGTATGTTTAACAACACTGCTGGATTTGTGTTTAAATGAAAATTATAATGAAATCACTACAGTTAATAGCTATTTAGAGGTTTTTAAATCGAATGAATGAATTGATAGCAAAAATCATTTGATAGTTTTTTGTACTAGCTACTATTTTTATAATTCAAATGAATGCATAATTTATTCGATAGTAAGAAATCGTACGACAGTTCTTTGCACTAGTTACTATTTTTTTAATTCGAATGAATGAATGCATTATTCGATAGTTTAAATCATTCGACAGTTTTGTGCACTATTTACTATATTTTAAAATAAATGAATGAACGAAATATTCGAACGAATTGTTCGATAGTTGAAATTATTCGATAGTACCCATCACTAGTGCAAAGTGATGCTAAAATATATATGAAATATATTAAAAATAATATTATAGTCGAATGGATATATAGTCTTCCGTCGTGTTTCACAATTTTTAAGTCACCATTTTGAGTTATTAGTTTTTGGCCTCAGATCCGTGTTTTGCGTTTCTGTAAGCTCTTATGTTACAAATTCAAAATTCATTGAACGGTGTCTTCATATTTTGACCAACTTTTGACGTATAATTACTACTATCAATCATTTATTCATATCGAATACAAAAAAATTAAAAAAATTTTAGAAAAAAGAGTGTGCGTGACCTTAAGAGGCGAAATAGTGGGTAAGATTTTGAGACAACTTGTGAAATGAGAAAGTCTAAAATTAGACAAAATTATATACACGGAGAAATCTGTTTGCTAAATTTGTATTGTTGTTATTTGTTATTTGTACCCAATCTAACTAAAACAAAAGTCAAAAATTCCCGCCGACTTCTAGGTGAATTAATCTCCATTTTTTTGGGATTTCAACCCACTGTGCGTCGTTAAATTTTCTTCATTAAAAATAAACGTATGTTCGTGTGTTAAGAAGAAGAAATTGACTTGATTTTAGTAAAAATTTTCTAATTGAGTTTATAATAACTTAGCAAATATTTGCAGGAGTTTAGTAAAAATTTGCTATTTGAGCTTATAATAACTTAGCATATATTTGTTTGAATTAAATTTAATTCAATTTTCCTAAATACATGAGGAGTAATTACAATTTAGCAATCTTTTTCTAAAATCACACCGTGATTGAGCAAAGTTTTGCTGATTTGCTTTTAAGCAAAACATTTGCTTGATTTAAGCAAAATAATTATCTCCGGGTATAAGCCTTAATATACGAAAAAAAAAACATTGGTTGGCTATATAACTTCTCTTAGCTACATTGAAAAAAATTATATTGGCCTATTTCTACTTTTGATTCTAATCTGATAAGAATTTTTTGGAATCAATTTAAGTTTTTAAATGGGTTTGCAATTGATAACCGTCTGTGTTGAGACCCCGATTTATGGAGTTATATTTGAGATTTTCCATGCCTCTATAACGTTTGCAGAAGAAAAAGAAAGTTAAAAAAGAATTGCCAAGGAAAACAAGACACTAGTTATGGCAAAATATTTTTAAGAACAGTGAATAGAATTTGTCTGGTGATGCTTTTGTGATGAATGTCAAGAAGACAGTTTTACAATAATGTCATTTTCGTCTGTCGTAGATCTGTCGAATTGCTATCAACATCAAAGACAATGTTTACAGTACTCTCTTTAACAAAATTACCAATTTCATCACTTTTTATATCTGTTTTATATGACATGCTTGATGGAATACTGTAAGAATTGCGCTTTTGATTTAGAAATATCAAACAAAAAAACTCATAATGATAACACAATATGACTTTCAATTATATTCTGAATTAATTTTTGATATACGTACATTCGAAACAACAACATTTTAAAATTCTTTATAATATATTTTAAAATATTTTTCACTTGTATTTCTAATTGCAGAAGCTAATATATTTCGTGAAATGTTTTTTAATTACGAATATCTTTAAGGAGCTGAAAGTGGATACAGACATTGTATTTGATTCTAAGCAACAAATATAAAGATTAATCTTTGTTGAATAACATGCAATCCTATTATATTAAAACATTGTTTTACGAAAGTGTAAATAAGCTTATTGTTTTAATTTCTCTCGAGCAAATTTATGAAGTCAATCTTCATATCTTATAATAAAAACAGCCTTAGGTTATGTTTGTGTTCTCTTTTGTTTTGATTAATATTTGCTGTTTAAACATTCCTTAATCAACAGAATAAAACAACAGCTGGTCGCTGTCCTTGACGACGTCACCCATGCTGTGGCCGCTGCTCATTGTACCAGCAGGATAATTTAGGACACTCTCAGACACACCCAGAATGAAGAGAGACGCAGCATGTGGTGGCACGTGCGATTACAATCGAATGGCTAGTTTATAGTTACGAATATACATATGTATTTTTTTTCCCTGCATGGCTACTTCGCATGTGTAGTTGTTGTCGTTTTAATTTAGGTAGGCTGTTATCATAAATGTGCCTCGTTTATCAAAATAGAAAGAAAAGCACACAAAAAGTTACACAAACGGATGTGGAACTAAAGGGCAGTGACCGCACCTTATTTATACATACTTTATAATGCGATTTTAAGGAGCAGCATTCAACATTTGTTGCTAATGGCTGTTAGTTGAGGGAAAAACTGTTTACTCAGGCGTACATTTTATAAATTACATTCTTATAAGAATAAGCAAATTCTATTCTAGATTTTTTTAAAAAAAAAATTCAAAATTTGCAGATAAAATAGGTTGAATATTGAGTGCTTTCTACAGAAAATTAAAATCAGTCAGTCTGAATTTTCACTCATTAAAATTTATGCTACTTTTAAAAAATATTTCCATTCAATTTGCACTGGCCATTAGAGCATAGAAGGCCGTTTATAATATTTTAAACAAGCAATAATTAGTCCATGAATGATTTAAAGTCACAAACAAAAATGTTCGTAAATTAATCTCAATAGCTATTTAAATAGTCATTTATTTAAAATTACCGTAAGTATATGGTAGTAGAGAGAATAGGAATGAAAGAGAATGGAAGCAAAACAAAAATGGCGAAAGTAGCGAAGTAGCGTTAGACAAATTTAAATAAACCGAGCATCAAGTTTTAAAATAATGAAAAATAAGCTGTTAAAACACAAGAAAAAAAAAACACCCCACATTAGAAAAATAAAACTTGTTTGATGGAGCTGATTGATTACCACTCATTTATCTCAGTTATTATAAAAGGTGTTTTTAAGTTTTTGTGCCAAGTCTGGGTAAAAAGTTCAGTAATCGGTTTTATTGTTGTGCCAGCCCATGAAAGTGGTTTTTTCAATTCTGTTATCTTACGTAAAAACTTGATTTTTATAATTATCTTGTCCAAGTTGCAGTTTTCTTTGCTTTAAGCAAAAGCATTAGTTGGCAATTAGAAACTTTTAGAATGCCTTTTTAGTGTTTCAGAAAGTTTTTATTTGAGTTCAATTCTTATGAATTGCTTTTGACAGGGTCATGATCGGTCAGTTTGAACTTTTTTCTTTACAATTTTTAATTAAAAGGTGTATAAACACTCGGCAGAAGCAAGGTTTCTTGTAGTTACATATATTAATAATTTTATTACAATTAAAATCAAAATATTGTAAATGACATTAAAACCCTAGTAATGTTCATTCCACTAATTTTACAAAATTTTAAATTAAAGAGGTATTGCGTGATTATTAATATAACAAAAGCACTAGGCGATTTATTGGATAGATTTTTATGTTATTGTACAGTAGCCAAGACACAATGCAGGGCAACATCTCTAACTGATTCACTGAGATCAAGATTTTTTGGATCTATAAAAAATATTAACAATTTGCAGATTCTCTTTAAAATCAAGCAGCAAACAAAGATTCACTTCAATTGAATTAAAGTTAATTTTGAGATCAAAGAACTTTTTATAAAAAAAAAAGTAATTGACAAAAGAAAGTAATTGTCTTAATAGAATTTAAAATTTTTTGAATGAATATCTTTATTATGTTCACGACTTTGAGAATAAATGGATTGATTTCTGCTGCAAAAAAAAAACATGCCATCGAAAACCCTTTATAGATGTTTTACACAAAAGCTAGAGCCTATCCCTCGTGTTGTGAAAATATTTAAAGTTAGTCGCAAAAAAATAGTAGTATTAAAGAAAGAAAAAAAAACTTGACGTGATGCAACAAATCTAGCTGTGATTGTGCATGAGATAAAAAATGATAGAATTACAAATAAAAACGAAAGGAAATATAACAATAACAATAATTTATATAAAAAAAACCATGCGAATAATAGAGTTATGTAACGTAGTGAGATATAAATAAAAATGCAACCAACATTACATAGGTTTAAGCAATTATTTTTAGAGGAGAGAAAGAGATGAAACAAAAGCAATAAGATGGAAATTAAATGGAATTCAATTTCATTTTATACACAATTATTTACTGAGTATTTTTTCCGTTTATTTTTTTCTTTTTTTTTGCGGCATTTGTGTTGTTTTTTGCGCCTGTGTTGTGATTTTGAGTTGTGTTTACAATGCATTTCAGTTGTTGTTGTTGTTGTTGTTATGATCGTTAACTAGGAACACAGATGCTAGTTAAATTAATGCCACCCAGACTGACTTAAAAATAATACATTTATAAAAAAAACTAGTTTTATTTTGATACGCCATAAAAAGGGCTTCTCTTGAAGCTACTTTCAATAGATTTTATTATTTGTCATCTTTAGAAATTTATCATATACACAACAACAACCAAGACAGCGGTTCTCTAACTTTAACCGACACAAGAGTAAATCTAAAGCGTTACGAAGGGAGCTTTTTGGGGTAGCTTGTTTTGATGTTGAAATTTTAGAACTCGGATTAAAAATTTCAATGGCGGATCCAAAATGGAGTAAAAAAAATTTTGAAAATTTCGAAATAAAGATATACATGTCAATAGTTCCCTTTGTTAAAATAATTAGTTTACATTGAAAATATTTAATTGTATTTTCAATTCGATTCTTGTAGCAGAGAAAATCAGTACTATTTACTAACTTTACTTTAACAATACAATTTACATAGTTTTTTAATTTTAATGCAAATAATGCAACTCTGTATTTTGGGCAGTTGTTGTCAATGTATTCAAGCTGTCAGTTGTAGAAATAAAAATATTGATTTTGAATTAAAATTAAAGATATTGCGAATATTTCTTACAATTATTAAGTCTAACGTCCCAGTGCGCAAAAGCAGGGCTTCGAAGCGCTTCTAGCAGGCTATCATATGGATTTTTTAGCCCTTCCGCACTCATATCCAAGCCCATTAACTTTTTCATATGAAACGAGAAAATTTTCTAGACCTTCTCCTCTCGCGACTCGAAAGAGGCCTGCTGGAAGCCCTTTTTGAGAATACACGTTAGAAAGAAAAGCAATATAAATATTAAGGTGGATCGTTTTGTTCAGGGGTAAAAAAACACTTTTTTCGACACTCACATTCTGGGAGCTTGATTCAAGTAGATCTTAAATCCGAAGGGATATCGAAATCAGTGGAACCGTCATCCAGCGGTTTTGATTTTAAAAAAAATCACTTTTTCGCCAAAAATCACCGGTTTTTCGCCGTAAGTTTTTATCAATCTAAAATAACTACCCAAAAGTTAGGTGCAAATGGAAGGTATTTTGGACCCCAAGGTTGTAAATAGGAAGATGGTTGGATTCAAGAAATTTTTTAGTGCAACAGTGTTCAGAATTCGGTCAAAATTTTGGGTATTTTTCCCTAAAATCGCTATAAATTTGCCATTTTTCAGTAAATTTAGAAAAATTAAGTATTGTTCAAAAACACTTGGTGTAATCTATTGATATTAAGAAAAAAAAAAAATAAAAAAATCATAACAGTGGAATTTTTTTTTAAGTTTTTGGAAAGTATTTTTGAAAGGGTATTTTTCACAAAAATCTAGAAATCCACTAATTTTCAGTAAATTTTAGAAAATTTACTATTTTTAAAATGGTGTGGTTTTGAAGAGGCTTTACCTTTCGTGGTGAACAATCAAAAATTAACATATTTATAGTGAATGAACAGCAAATTTATAGCGATTTTAGTGAAAAGTACCCAACTTGTTGACCGAATTCTGAACACTGTTGCACTAAAAATTTCTTAAATCTAAAAACCTTCCTATTTACAACTTTGGTGTCTCAGACACCTTTCATTTGCACCCATTTTTTAGGTAGTTATTTTAGAATGGTAAAAAGTTACGGCGAAAAAACCGGTGATTTTTGGCGAAAAGGTGATTTTTTTAAATCAAAACCGCTGGATGACGGTTCCACCGATTTCGATATCCTTTTGGATTTAAGATCTACTTGAATCCAGCTTCCAGGATATTGGTGTCGAAAAAAATGATTTTTTTATGATCCGCCTTAATAAATATCAACTTGCAATAAAAACGACTGACAATTTCCAAATAAGAGCCTACGTCCGCTCATATGCCGGTCCGACATCTTATCCACTCTTCTACCGCAGTTGTAAACAAACTTTAGCTTATTTAGCATCATTACAAATGAAAGTAAGCTTTCGGGAACACGGGTTCAAAACCCAGCTTGGACCAAAACAATTTTTTTTTAAAGTTTTTTCTAAATGACCTTGTTATTTATTATGTTGATTTTATATGATTTAAATACAAATTCTAAATGTTTGATAGTTTAAATCATACTTGATTTTAAATACAAAAATATCTAGTTGTTTGATAGTTTAAAATCGTTTATTGATCTTTGTGTCAAAGTTAGAAAAATTAATTGTTCTAACGAATTTTTCCAAGGAAACAACAACAACAACAACGTTTTCTTAATATGAAAATGAAAAATCACTAGCTGATTTTATTACAATTTCGGCCCTGCTAAAGGCTTCATCAGAAATCTTTGTGATAACCGTGCAAGCGCGCACTAGCGCACTGCACCACAGAGGCGATGAGATTTTAAGTGTCAATTTATCAGTTTTTCTCCCTTTTCATATTGAAAAAAAACATTGTTGTTTCGTTGGAAAGATTCGTTAGAACAATTAATTGTTCTAACTGTGACCTAAAGCTTAATAAACGATTTTAAACTATCAAACAACTATAAATTGTACTTAAAATCAAGTATGATGTAAACTATCAAACATTTACAATTTGTATTTAAATCATATGAAATCAACATAACTTTTTTTTTAATTTGCATTTTTTACAAATTTTTCTGTTCATTTAAAAAAATTTTTTAATTTTTTGGTAAGATTTCTTAATACAAAAATAATAGAAAAAAATTAGAATTTTTCCATACGAAAATTTTCACACAATATGATATGTAATGTGTTTGATTTCGGAGACCTAGGCTCGAGACCTAACACGGACCAATAAAAACAAATTTTTTGCTTTGTTTTCAAATTTAGACTTTTTTAAATTTATCTGATCATTTATAGTTTTTTCCAGGGTTCAGAAATTTTCACTCATGTAACAGAAATCTCCAACATAAATGTCAATAAACACTATTTGAAGCACACAACACACAATTTTATTTTCATTTCATTTTTGTGTGTAACGTAGTTATCGTGTTGTTGATCATCCAACATGAATTCTTCGTTTTAATATTTGCTTGTGCGTCACAAACTCAAACAATGATCGATCTCAACAATTCTCTGTGTTTCAGTTTTACACTTATGTTTGCGTCAAAATGTTCATGTTGGAGAATTCAGGCCTTTGTCAAACCCAAAACAAAGACAATTTTTCCAACATGAATAAGTGGTGTTTGCAAAATTGTCTTTGTTTGTGTCGGTCATTAAGATCGATCACTACCGTCGTGTCGCGTAAAAAACAAATGCTGTTCTGGTTGCTGTGCAGCGTATTGTACTGGTTTTTGACCAAGTGTAGCAAATTTCGGCGTCAATTAGAAAATATTTTAAAATATTACAATAATAACCTAATAATATGTCTTTTCAAGAGTTTTAAACGTCATTTATCAGTGTTAAGGGGTCGCTGATTTCGAATCTAAAGTCAGAATATTAAAATTCAAGATGGTGGATAGGGTTGCCACCTTTATTTTTTGTAGTTTTATGAATTCGGGGCTGGCAAAAAAAATGGTACACCAAAAATGGGTCGCTGAATCCGAATCCGTCGTCAGAATTTAAAAATTATAAAATTTTGAAATAATAGGGTTGCCACCTAATAATATATCTTTTCAAGAGATTTAAATGTCATTTATTAGTGTTAAGGGGTCGCTGATTTCGAATCTAAAGTCAGAATATTAAAATTCAAGATGGTGGATAGGGTTGCCACCTTTATTTTTTGTAGTTTTATGAATTCGGGGCTGGCAAAAAAATAGTACACCAAAAATGGGTCGCTCAATCCGAATCCGTTGTCAGAATTTTCAAATTATAAAATTTTCGAAATTCGATATCAGCGACCCCTTAACACTGATAAATGACGTTTAAAACTCTTAAAAAGACATAATATTAGATGGCAACCCTATTATTTTAAAATTTAATAATTTGGAAATTCTGACAACGGATTCGGATTCAGCGACCCATTTTTGGTATACCATTTTTTTTTGCCAGCCCCGAATTCATAAAACTACAAAAAATTAAGGTGGCAACCCTATCCACCATCTTGAATTTTAAAATTCTGACTTTAGATTCGGAATCAGCGACCCCTTAACACTGATAAATGACGTTTAAAACTCTTGAAAAACCCATATTATTAGGTTATTATTTTAATATTTTAAAATATTTTCTAATTGACGCCGAAATTTGCTACACTTGGCCAAAAACCAGTACAATACGCTGCACAGCAACCAGAACAGCATTTGTTTTTTACGCCACACGACGGTAGTGATCGATCTTAATGACCGACACAAACAAAGACAATTTTGCAAACACCACTTATTCATGTTGAAAAAATTGTCTTTGTTTTGGGTTTGACAAAGGCCTGAATTCTCCAACATGAACATTTTGACGCAAACATAAGTGTAAAACTGAAACACAGAGAATTGTTGAGATCGATCATTGTTTGAGTTTGTGACGCACAAGCAAATATTAAAACGAAGAATTCATGTTGGATGATCAACAACACGATAACTACGTTACACACAAAAATGAAATGAAAATAAAATTGTGTGTTGTGTGCTTCAAGCAAATGTTTGTGAGTGAAGGTGTGTGAATATTCTGAACCCTGGTTTTTTCTAAATTTCTATGAAAATTTGTTCATATAAAATAATATGAAAAGACTCCAAACCTTTAAAAGGCAGACCTTACAGAAGCACTCATCAATACAGCGAGCATGGAAGGTGTATTGACGCCAATAAAAGCACTACTAGCATGCCTTCTTTTGCGTAACATTAGCTGAAATGCCCACTGTGGTAGTTTTTCTTATACCAAAGCAATTGCGTAAAAAGTTATTTAATCTTTAAATATAACTTTCTTACTTTGTTTTAACTGCCTCGATCTAAAGAATCGACACCCAGTAAAAAAAATGATATCGTTGCTTTTAAAATCACGAATACATCGATGCCAAAGTGCTCTTTAAAGCAGCTTTGAAGTATCAGTGGTGAGAATTTTATATTTTTTATACTTTCCCAGCAGTCGTTAGTATCAATGCTTTAGTAATAATTCGGCGATGTTTTTGCTATCAACCATGGATATCATTTTGTATGTAGCTTCATGTATTTTTTAACATTGCATGTCATACGAAAGCTATCGATGCTCTGGCGTTATAAAAAAAATATAAAAAAAACAGACACGTGTTGCTTTTTTACTTAAAAGGAATGTGTGGGGGAGACAATATGGACCATTCTAAAATAAAAAAGATGTGTGTTTTGAAATTTTTGAAGCTTGTAAGTATCAAACAAAAAAGCCTTTGAATAAAACGTTGCGAAGAAAATACTTCAACAAGTTTTAGCTATGTGATAAAAAAAAAATTATAAAAAATATGTTATACATTTATCAATTTAACAATGTTATAAATTAAAATACTTATTAAATAAAATATCATTTTTATAATTGTGGTTTACTTTTTTAAAAGGCAAATTTATTAACTGTTTATATTGTGATTCTTGCAGAAGAATTGCGGTAGCAATAGTGTTTATATTGAAATTTTTTTGCCTACTTGGAGGTAACCGTAAGCATTTTGTTGTGATTCTTTAGTTTGAGAGAGTTGAGATTTTTCGGTTGCTTGTTGTTAGCAAAATGTAGTTTGTTCTGATGATTTTGGTTGTGTGCTGATAGCATTTGTGTTTTCTCCAGACATCTATTTTATTTTAGAATGATCAAGAATAAAATTTTTATTTAGAATGTCTCCCCACACCTTACTTGGAAGTAAAAAAGCAACACTTTTGTGTTTTTTATAATTTTTTTTTTTTGTATCGCCAGAGCATGGATAGTTTTCGTATGACATGCAATGTTTAAAAAATATATGAAGCCACTTACAAAAAGGTATCGATGGTTGATAGCAAAATCATCGCTAAATTATTACTAAAGCATCGATACCTACGAGCGCTGGGCACCTTTCGGATTGACCTCTCTATTAATCTCATCCTGTTTATTGCACAATAACATTTCTTCATTTAAGCTAACTATTTGCATATTTAAGAAGAGCACACATTTATTACAAAAGTTTGTCAAACGCTAAACTGGCTCTTATCAAAATTAATCGCCTCGCGTGCACGTAGGCTGTTCTTAACATTTGTTCTTGAACATCTTTTTTGAGCCATATCCATATTTTAGAGAGCTCAATTTAATGAGCAACAAAAGTGTAGGATGCGACTTAATCAACTTTGTACCTTTTTTGGCATACATACTATATATTGGCTGTATCGATAACTGCCAAAGCATGTTGTTTTTTTTTTAAGTGGGCTGATGAGAATTAATGATACCATAATAGTTGTTGGAAATTTTATAACCAATTTTAGCGAACATCACAACTGCTACTTCTATCAAAGTTTTGGCAACGCTGTAATAATTAAATTAAACATAACACTCAAACTAGTCTCATTACAAAAAAAAAAATATATATATATATATATATATATAAAAACTATCTTAACAGCTGGCTAAAAAAAGTAATTCCATACCTCACACTTACCGCTGTAAGTGCCTTAAAGTCACACCTTTTCAATTTTCAACACTAGCGCTCAATGGCTAAAAAGCATATTTTAACCAACAACTACTCTATTTTACTATTTTGTTTAACTATTTTAGACACTTATTCAAAACGTGCTAATAGTTACCCAAAAAAAGCTACAACAATACCTGGCAAACACATAAAATTTACCCAAAACAATAAAATAAGGACAGGTTTCTAAAAAATAGTTCGAGGGAGTGTGGTTGTTTATGCTGCGGGGACATTGTTTTTTGTCTTTTCCACAAAATAATTGCTATGCTTCCATGACGCAAATGCTGCATATCCTGTTAATGCACGATAGCAGAGTGACAAAAAACAAACCCTCGAGAATGAACACCTTTCATGGCTGCGCGTCTATGAGTACGTTGGTTGCCATCGTATTCTTCTTCTGTTGTTTTTGCTTCAATTAAGTTGGTTGGGTTGATTGCGAGGCGGTTGTTTCGGAAGGTGTGTTCCTTGGAAGACCCTTCAACTCGCTTGTCGCTCGGTAGCGGTGTCGGTGAAAACTTGTTGGCAACATTAATATTTAAGTGCAGCGCATGTCGCAGTGTCGGAGGTTTTGTTGCAAGTATTGATGAGCGTGTAAAGTGGGTCGTCTTGTTGGTATGAGTGTGTTACTGTTATGTGAGTATGAGTGTGAGTGTGCATGTGTGCTGTGAGGGGGAAGGAGCGAATTTGTAAGTGGTGGAAGTCAATTATTTTGAGGGTTTCTTATTTCTATACCTTGTTTTAGCAGGAAAACGGGGCTTGCTTAAATGTTATGAGTAGGTTTTTTCTTAATAATTTAGTTGTTACACTCATGCACAAAAACATAAGCAATTCTAGGTATATTAATTTTACTCTTTAAACGTGCTTGTACCTTAAAACTACTAGAAAGCTAAAAATATAAACCCACTTGTTTGGAAAGAGTAGGCTCTAAAACTTTTTTTTTTCAAAATTCAAAATTCGTTTCCAACACTTGAGGACACTCACAAAACGAGATTAAGTGCTACAAAATAATGTTGTTGCTTTTTTTTTCTTAACAGGTCGTAAATGGAAAACTGTAAAATAACTCAAGATATGAAAACACATGCAATTATCGTCGCTTTAAGCATGAAAAACGCCGATTAAGAGATGTCAAATTATTCCCGAAACCCGATCATTCGTACACTAGGAACGTTTGGACATTACTAGAAATGTACAATTTGTAATTTTTGTAAATGTAATTTGTAAAGGTAAAGATCATCGCTCAAAGTCCTTCAAAATCAATTTGCAAGGGACCTGAATGTCTCTGAGAACCTAATCCGTCGAGTTATCCACGAAAACCTCCGCTAACAGTCCTACGTTATGTGCAGAAGACAGTTTATATCAGAAAAATTGGAGTGCAGAGTTCATCTATGCAAGACGTCTTTTGAACAAGCTTAACCCATTAGTGGGCAGTGTCCCTTATAAGGGACTCTCACATTTTCTACTGTAGCACTTTCCAACACTCGAATTTTTTGTAAACAAGTAGGCTATGCCGTTACTGTTATTCCAACGAATCATATTCTATCTCATTCGTCTAATTTTTTGTGAGTTGTGTGTTGTGTTCTATGCAAAATATGGAAAAGCGATTTGTGAAAAAACAACAATCTGGAGCTGGGTAAGAAAAATTGCAATAAATTCATTATTTTGTGAATATTTATGATTGTGTGTGTGTTGTTATTTGAAAACAAGTGTAATAAATAAATTTATGTACAAAAACTATAATAAATTATTACGACACGTGCATATAGTGACTATGAGTGCAACGTCCCCTAAGAGGGACACTGCGCCCGTAGTACAATTGTAATTCAATGTTTGAGTAATAACTTTTTTCATGTGCAGACTTACAGTTTCTGAAATATTGAATGAATTGGATGCTATTGACGATAATGAATTGAACAATATTGAAATTTACGCTATTCCACCAATAGATGGTGCAGATACTGACGAAGATACTGATGAAAGCGATGATGAGCACGAGGGAAATCTTAATCATCTTGGTCCAAAATTGTTATCTACACAATGCGAAGTAGCACGGAAAGAAAGTAGTGATTGGGATGACAGTGATGATGAACCCCTTGAGAAATACATGCGAGTCTCCTGCGTGTCAAACAGACAGACAAATACGAATTGTTGGCGCAAAGTGGAACCATCCTACGAAATAAATACAGAATGTACCATGATTCCACCAAGTGCTGAAACTCATCTATGTAAAACTCCGACTGAATTTTTTGAATTATTTTTCTCCGAGGATATAATCAGACATTTTGTGGAGCAAACAAACTTCTACGGACTCCAAAAGAATGTTGATTTACAAGTAACATTGGAAGAGATAAAAGTATTTCTAGGAGGTATGCTAATGTCTGGATACGCCAAGTATCGAAACAAAACATTGTATTAGTCAAACAACCCTGACTGTCCTAAACTGTTCGCAGGCCCGTAGCCAGAAATTAAGAGCCGGGCAGGCTGAGCCTCCAGTAAAAAATATACAAATTTTTTTCATACATTTGTACATAAATATATATATGCATATTAACATATTTTCAAATGAATTTTTTATGTATTTACATGTTATTGAATGAGTTCATTGTTCAAATGTATGTTTTAGTAAAAAAAAAGTTAAGTATATTAACATATTAAATATAACATAAATGAGTTCAATGTTTGAAAGCGAATTTCTAATGTACTAACTATATTGATTTCCACTACAGTCACAGCTCTGCTTTTTAATACAAAGGCAATCGTCTTAGTTTCTCATTAAATTTGCGAAGAATGGTTTCGGGACAAATTTTTCCCAAATAATGGCCTTCAAAAGCGATCAATGAAAGTTCTCGCAGACGTATTGTAGTCATCGATAATCTTTGAACTCTGTTGATTCGGTTTACACGGGAAAATGATGCTTCGCATACCGCCGTACTGTTGCTGAATGTTTCGATTGCACAAAACAAATTATAAGTATCAGGAAACGCATTGCGCATTAGATACAATTCATTCAACGTATCAAAACTGATTGAATTTGGTTATGTTTTCTGATGCTCATCCCTTTTTTTGTCCAGATATTTTTTCGCGACAGACATCTCGGCATCAGAGGGTATTTTTAAGCCTATAGAACATAATATTTTTAAACTAGCCGGCTTCATTTCGTAAGCTGATGACAATGCCAACAATATACGATCATTTTTGGTGAAACGCTTTTTTAATTTGAATATAATATTATCAACGATATCAAAATAAAGCCGGTTTAATTTCAATAGAATATTCACTTCTCTCACCAAGTGATGGTTCTACTACTGAGTTTCCTAATAGATTCGATCGACGGTGCACTCTGCGTGATATAAAACCTTGTTATTTTAATTGCTTTTGATCAAAAGTACCTCATTCAATCGCAAGCTATGTCTGCAACATCCATTATTTTCCTGTCAGCCTTTCCAAATTTGAATGCTCCCAATTAGTAGTTCTAGTTAGACTAATAAGCCTAATTATTATTAGTAGATTGGGGAAAGTATGTATAACTATTTGAGAATGAATGCAAAGTTTTCAGATCACAGGAATAGGCGAAGACTGCTGACCTGGTACAGCCGCTTAAAGTTGAAAAATCCGAAATGCAGTCAGCTGGCCCTTGAATCATGATATAATTTTGAAATCCTCCCCATTCATCCTCAAGTAGTTGCAAGTGTTTTTCCTAATCAGAACATCAAACTGGGAGACACAAAAAGTGAAGAAATTGCTGGAAAAACGACTGCACCAACTGCAATTTCTTTTGTGTGTATATTTAGTTTAAGACACTTAAAATAATAAATTATCTGAAAAACTCGTTAAAAAAATCTTGAAAACAATTAATATAACAACATTCTATATATTTTCACCAAAAATTAACTTTCTTTACAATTTTTTGCCAGCTATTATTGGCAATGACTTGTGAAATTTTGTTTTCTTAATTTTCAGCTGTCAAATGAAAGTGCTGCCATATTTTTGGCGTATGCTTACGTTTATAATGCAAAGGTCTAATTCCACTGTGATCAACTGCGAAATAAACGAGGGCAGTTGTAAAAGCATACGGAAATTTGGTTAGGGCAGGCTGGACGGATTCTAAGCTGCCCTAGCACCATACTAGCTACGGGCCTGACTGGTCGCCAATAGCATGAGGATGAAGAGGTTTGAACAAATACTTAGAAACTTTCATTTGAATGATAACCTCAACATCGATGAAACGGATCGCCTTTAAAAAATTAGGCCTCTAATTAATCACCTAAATGCATCATATCTACGACACGGTGGGATTGAAGAAAATTTGTCAATAGATGAGAGTATGATCCCATATTATGGCAAGCACTATGCCAAGTAATATATTCGCGGAAAACCCATCCGATTTGGTTTTAAAAATTGGGCGTTAAATTCAGCTAACGGTTTTATGGTACAATTTGATATATATATGGGGAAAACGGCAGAGTTTACTCCCAAAGGATTTGGTGTAGGTGGCGACAAGGTGCTTGACCTCCTCTCAAAAGGTAACGTTCCATCTAATAAAGGATTCAAGGTAATATAATAAGAGTGTTCCTATTAAAAAAACTAAAATAATTTTATGTTCCCCAGGTATTCATAGACAACTATTTTACATCCGTAAAATTACTGCGACACTTATCTTCCATCGGAATATGTACCTCGGGAACCATACGAGAAGGTCGAACAGAAAAATGCCCCCTTCGCTCAATCCCGGCAATGAAAAAAGAAGATAGAGGTTCAGTAGATCATCGGTTTACAAGTAACGGAAATATATTGCTCACCCGATGGAAGGATAACAATGGCCGCATTCAGCGCAGACAACTGTTGTGAACTGTAATAGTAGCGCTACCTTAGTTCACGATGTTTTTCTCTGAATGTGTTGCTACTCTACACGTCAGAAGTTAGATACAATTTAGTAAATTTAATTCAAATGCAAAGGTTTCTCACTTAAATTTTCTGCGTTCTTTCTGCGTTTATTAATTTAACAGCGTCAGTAACAGCATCTGACAGTTAAGCAAACAGTTGTGTTCATGTAGCATAGAATTTGTTCGCTCGATTAAAAGGCGTTCGCTACTTTATCAGTTTTAGTTAGCGCTACCAAATTTGTACCATTCAGCGAATTTTTACACAGCAGTTGCCAACTGTTGTCTGCGCTGAATGCGGCCAATGTTGTCACAATTGCCACCAATTTTGATATTAATGAAATGGGAACATGCAAACGCTTCGTTAAAGGGCGGGGTGCTGTAAGTATTCCCCAACCAAAATTGTTTCATCGATATAATATGAGCATGGGAGGAGTGGATAAAATGGACCAACTAGTTGCAGTCTACCGGTCAAGAATGAGACAAAAAAAAAAATGGTGGTGGCCCATATTTGCATATCTGCTGGATGCGTCAGTAGTGAATGCATGGCTGTTGATGAAGAAGTTACATCCCAATGATCCGGCATGTATGGCTCTTCTAAATTTTCACCGTTATATTGCAACATCATACCTAGAATCGTATGGTACTCCAACAACAAGAGGTTTGCGCAATAGCAATGTCACTGCAGATACAAGATATGATGGCAGAAACCACATTATTGAGTATTCAAAAACAGATAAACGATGTGCGATGGAACTTTATTTGTAAGAAATGTGGCAAAGGTCTCCACCCTAAAGATTGTTTTAAAGAATATCATAAGCCAAGTGTACCCAATGCGCAGTGTCCCTTATAAGGGACGGTCTATAACTCCAGAACCATAAGCTTTTTTGAATAAATTTTTTTAAAACTAATTAACTAGACCATTTTCATTCATAATTGGTGTAAATCACTTAAGGGTAGTGCCCAGGGAACTTCGTCCACTAATGGGTTAAGTACCCTGAAGATCCAAACATGTTCTGATTTTATTCTGATGAGAAAAAAATTTTACCAAGACCTTAAAATCAATTGAGGATATGACAGATGCTTGGATCCTACAGAGGTTTCCCCATGTTGTGTACACTACGTTTATAGCAACTGCCATGGTTTAAGTAGTTTTGAGCATGTTATGCCACCCCAATTTTTTCGCCAGGAGCTTCGGTTAAATGCTGCCGCCTACATCAAGGTTTTAGAAACAGTTGTGAAACCCTGGAGTAGTAGTGTACGTGGAGACAGATCATACGTCTTCCAGCAATACTCTGCTCCTTCACACAAAACCATGACGACACAAGATTTGATGACTGACAGCTTTTATGACCACATAACCCAAAACTTATGGCCACCTAGCTACCCAGACCTTAATCTCTTGGGTTATTACATTTGGCGCGTAGTTGATCGGCTGAACTGAAGGATGCTATAACAGCAACAGTGGCCAATATGAACAAAGATCATTTAATTCGGGCATGCAATTGTTTTCAACTAAGCAATGAGTCTGTTATCGCCACTGAAGGGGATTTTATTGAATAATTATATAGTCTACAGATAAATTAACAATGTGCTAACATTTTCTGGATCTATAATAAATTTTTCAAAAATATATGAGAAAAATAGTTTCGATGTCAATTTTTCGTCAAATACTGTACGGGCTCCGGAATGGTTAACATCAATAAATTCAAGAAACTTTGCTTATGCATATAACAATTTTTTCCATAAAAGTTCGCTAAAGACCAATTTTTTACAAAGAGACTCATAGAGAAATTGTCAAAGAACACTTTTGTAGTATATTTCAACAAGCTACGACTACTTTTAATGAAAATTTTTAGTTTAGCTTTAAAAGCATAGAATAACAAACCCAAAAATGTGGGGCTACAATATTATAGAAAAATAATTCCATAAAAATTTTGCTATGTGTTCACTGACATTTACTACAGTGGCTGAAAAATAATATAAACGTTCATGTTCTTCCACAATTCGCTCAACAAAAATTTTATTGAATTAAATTATTGAAAAAAGTACGTATATAATCTATGATTTCTATCGTATTTATTTCCGAAAAGTTAAACAAAAGTCCAATTTAATTTTATTGTTTATACTCCCAGGAGAAAATAATAAGAAACAATTTAACATTTTTTTAAACTTTTGTATATTTCCTTGAGCTAAGGGTTCAATTCCAGCTCAGACAGAAAGTTTTTTCAATTGAATTAATTTTTCTGTTCGGTCGTCACCTCTCTGCAGACAATGGCAAACCTCAGAGAGTAAAAATTGCCATGTAAAGCCTCTTGAGAACATAAGCCGTTCGGATTTGGTATAAAACACGTAGGTCAAGTTCTCGGTCATTTGTGATCAAACATTTAATAGTAAGCACAACTCAATTGATCAATTGAAGCTAGGTCAAAGTCCTTCCAAGGGCTGAGATGGCCAGTTTATATATATATATAAGTTGGCACAAGTATCTTCTTTACTGACACTGAGTTTGAGCGCGAATGGTTTAGCGATTTTTGTAATGAATAAAAATATCGATGAAAGTGTCTCAAAATTTGCATTGCAGATGGAATTTCGTGTGACGAAAATGTTACAGAAGGATAACAATGAATCGACTGTATTAACCCTCAGAGTCAGTATGAGGTCTGGTCAGACCTTTCGACTTTTTGAATGTTTGCAACTTTTTTTTATGATAGTGGAGAGCGGAATGGTTGCACGACTTTGTCAGGCTCGACGAGAAGAACCCAATGAAACAACGAAAAATCCAAAAGAATTGTTTTAGTATAGATAAATTTTTCTTTTTATGTCATTTCGTGAATGCAACAGTATGAGGTCTGGCCAGACCTCATATACAATGTATGGAATTTGTATAGCCCGGTGTGCGTAAACAGAATTTGAATTTTTAGGGTTTGTTCAGCCAGTCATGGTGCGGGATTTAAACTTATTTGTACAACATCGGATGAGCTGTTCTCGAGATATATAAGATGTGTCATATAAAATCGCTATAGCTTTAGAATTATATGTCGCACAGCTTCGGAATTCGAATTCGAAAACAATTTACAGCTTTGGAATTATAGCACAGCCTAAGAGTTCGGTATTCGACCGCAATTCACACGTGCCGCTTCACTGATAACATTTTATGGGAGTTGGAAAAAGGGACGTGGAACCTCCCATACAACCCTAATTTGCGATATCGAATAGCTTTGGAGTTATAGGCCGCACAGCCTCGGAATTCAGTATTCGAACTCAATTTACACATGCAGTTTCACTGATAACAGTGGATGGTGTAGGAAAAAGGGGCGTTGCAGCAACGCGCCAGATTTCAGCTAGTTATATGTATGTATATATAAAGGGTGATCCAATACGAGGTCCCTTTTTCAACTGGGTTGTTTTGACAGCTGTTTTGTGCCAAATGACTTGTCCATATGACGTTTCCATATGTCCATTTGACGTTCAGTATTCAATACGACTCAAACATTAATAGACTAACTCCTGAACAACGTATATTAATCGTGCAAACTTACTTCAAAACTTAGTCATTAGTTAGAAAATGTTATAGAGTTCATCAACATTATTTTGGTTGTTATGAGCGTCCAAACCATCAAACCATCACCAAATTTCGAACCAATTTTACACTATTGGACATTCATCACTTAACCAGAGTGCATAGAGCCCGCATTTTTAAGAATATTGCTGCAGTAGCAGAGAGTGTTCGTGAAAACCGTGAACAATCGATTCGTCGCCGATCTCGAATTTTGTCGAAATTTGAAAATTGGACCATTTATGAGCTAGTCGTGGGCAACATTTGAACGAAATAATTTTTAAACATTGAGTAGTTGGAACCGAACTATCATTCGAAATAAAGATTTATATCAATACATTCACGGTTAGACATCTTAGAATAAATTTTAATACTTTTGGGCTTACATATGTATATGACCACACCAAAATTGTATTAAAATTAAATTCTGGCCAAATATTAAAATTAATTTTTAGTTAAAAAAAAGCATAGAAATTTAATGCTCCGGTGTATTTATTTCTAATTCTAAGTTTGTGTTAAGAATTAAGTATAATAGTAAATATAATATCAGCTTTATTCCAAAGGATATGAACTGTGGTTGTAATATTTGAAATGTATTAAAAATTAATACAAAATTGTATTGGTATATAATACAGTATGTCTTAAAAATGAAATATAATATCACATTAGTATCGAATTGATTCCAAGGGTAAAAAATATCGTTGTAATATTTAAACTGTATTAAAATGTAAAACAAAATATATTTACAAATTTGGTAATAGATTTTGGAGTATTAAATTTAATTCTTTTTGAATAAAAAATCTTTGTAATACTTTGCTTGAGTTAATACTACTGCAGAGAGGGTCAGGTAACTTGGGACCACAGAACAAGCAATCCCAGAGCATGCATCCTAATGCAGAAAAATACTAATTATATTTGTCTTTCAGAATTTATGACGCGGGACCTAACAGTAATCGAGACTAACATCGAAACTGATGGCAAGCACCGCGCCATAGTGATCGCATCCGCATACTTTCCTGGGGACGATCTAAACATCCCCCCAGCGGAGATAAAACGGCTAGTGGAGCACTGCAGGAAAGAGCAACTTCCACTAATCATCGGCTGTGACGCCAACGCACACCATACAATTTGGGGAAGCACCGACGTCAACACCAGAGGTGAGTACCTTTTAGAATTTCTTTTAAGTAGTAACCTAGACTTTTACAATGTGGGGGTAACACCTACTTTTGTCACTAGGGCTAGAGAAGAGGTCTTAGATCTCACCATAGGAAGCCCAGAGGTTGGGGATATGATTAGAGAATGGAGGGTATCAACGGAACCTTCAATGTCTGACCATAGAATAATAGAGTTTAGACTTGGGGCAAAATGTCAAGAGATAGAACCCAAAAGAAACCCAAGAAATACCAGTTGGGACAACTACACCAACACCCTGAAAGAAAACCTACAGAGCGTAAAAGCTAGGAGTAGAATTAGTAACATCCTAGAACTTGAATGCTATGTAGAGCAGGTAAACAATGCAGTATATAATGCCTACGAATCTAGCTGCCCAACAGGGCACAAGGCAAGAACAAAACATACTCCTTGGTGGAGCGCTGAGTTAACCAGACTCCGAAAGAAGGTGCGATGTAGTTTTAATGCCGCAAAGCGCAACGGAGAATGGCACAACTACAAGGCGACTCTAACGGAGTACAATAAAGAAATCATAAAAGCCAAAAGACAAAGCTTTAGAACTTTCTGCGAAGACATTTCTTCCACGCCAGCCGCAGCCAGGATACACAAAGCAATGGCTAAAGGCAAAGTGGAGACAAGAATGTCACTTCTATTGCCAGACGGAAGCTATACGCTTAGAGAAGAGCAACGAGCCAGTCACCTTCTAGAAACTCATTTCCCGGGCAGCACACCGGTAACTGAGTATGAGACAGCAGACAGGCAGATTACTCCAAATCAAGAAGAATGGAAACTCGCAACGAGCATTTGTACTAAGGCTCGTCTAGATTGGGCACTCAGAACCTTTCAACCATTCAAGTCAGCAGGTGTAGACGGCATCTTTCCTGCACTTCTACAAAAAGGTGCAGAAACTATATTGCCTCACCTAGTAAAAATAACTAGAAGCAGCCTTGCTCTGGGCTATATCCCAAGGAAATGGAGAAGGGCGATAGTCACCTTCATACCAAAAGTAGGGAAAATAGACTACACGCTATCAAAGTCGTTTAGACCCATTAGCCTTACCTCATTTGTACTTAAAACAATGGAAAAGGTAATAGATAACTATTTAAGAACTGAGATTCTGGAGAAGGCACCAATGCACCCATGTCAACACGCGTATAGGGCGGGTAGATCTACAGAATCTGCTCTATACCAGTTGGCTAGTAACATCCAGTCAGCTTTCAAAAACAAAGAAACCGTACTCTGTGCCTTTCTAGACATAGAGGGAGCCTTTGATAATACTTCTCACGAAGCTGTGAAGAAGTCTCTACATAAAAAAGGAGTAAGTGATATGCTCAGCAGATGGATATGCCAAATGCTTAGCACTAGAACTGCAGAAACAAAAGTGGGCAACACCACTAAAAGAATCAAAACAACAAAAGGCTGCCCACAAGGCGGAGTCCTTTCTCCACTGCTGTGGAGTCTTGTTGTGGACGAATTATTAACGATGCTAACCGAGAATGGCATAAAATGTCAGGGTTACGCAGACGACATCGCCTTAATAGCGAGAGGGAAGTTCGAGGATACACTCTGTAACCTGATACAGAGAGGACTGTCAGTAACAAAGGAGTGGTGTAACACGGTGGGATTAAGTATCAACCCAGCGAAAACCACCATAGTACCTTTTACTAACAAAAGAAGCCTGCCAAACCTCCGAACAATGAGAATGGATGGCACTGAAATTCCCTTCAAAGGAGAAGTAAAGTATCTGGGACTTACACTAGATTCAAAGCTTCTCTGGAGAAGACATGCAGAGGTAACTATAAACAAAGCAACGCGCGCACTCATGGTATGTAGGAGCCTGGCGGGGAAAAGCTGGGGTTGTAACCCAACAATTCTCCGCTGGATGTATACCATGATGGTGAGACCCATCCTCACATATGGTGCAATAGCATGGGCTGAGAGAACCAAGCTAACCACAATGAGGAATATGCTAACAAAGGTGCAGAGACTGGCCTGTGTATGCATCACAGGGGCCATGAGGACATGCCCTACAGCAGCACTAGAAGTAATTCTGGACCTAACACCCTTACACCTTGTCATAGAGGGAGTAGCCAAGCGAACTCTGCTGGGCATTGCAAAAGAGGGGACAGGTTTAGGTAAAACTATCAGCAGTAGAGAGAAGGAGGATATTGCAAAGCAGACTCCCTACATCGATCTACCAAGAGACGATATAGTAAAAAGGTATAACTTCGAAAAACACTTCGGAATTAAGCTTAGTACCAAGAAAGAGTGGGACAGCGAGATGATATCGCAAGTTAAGAAACCACATAGTATAGCATGGTATACAGATGGGTCCAAGACATTGGAAGGTATAGGCGCAGGGGTGTACGGGCCAAGAGCCAAGCACTTTGAACCTATGGGGACAACACCCAGTATCTTCCAAGCGGAAATCCTAGCAATACAGCTGTGTGCACAATTCAATCTGGACCGTAAATACAAAGGTCAGGATATAGTTGTGATGTCAGACAGCCAAGCAGCAATCAAAGCATTAGTTTCCTGTGAGATATCATCGAGAATAACATGGGAATGCCTAACAAAACTCAACGAGCTAGGCAAGAATAACACTGTTACTATACTTTGGGTCCCAGGACACAAAGGAATACAGGGTAACGAAGAAGCCGATGGTCTAGCGCGACAGGGTGCAGCCACAAAATTTATAGGACCAGAACCATTCTGCGGATTGGGCACACATTCTATAAAAGAAGAACTAAGAAGGGAGGAGAGGCATAAACGTTCAAACCTTTGGAAAAGCCTCCCAAAGCTAAGACAATCCAAATTGCTCCTCAGAGATTTTAACACTCGGAGAGCAAAATTGTGCATAAGCTTAGGCAAACCGAATCTTAGGATTCTAACGGGGTTCCTTACAGGACACTGTAAACTGAAATACCACCTGATGAAATTGGGCATAGAGACCGATAGTAACTGCCGTTTCTGTGGAAAAGCAGAGGAGACTCCAATACACCTACTTACAAACTGCGACGCCGTGGCTCGCAGGCGTAAACTAGCACTGGGGAATTATGAGCTGAGTCTAGAGCAGGTTTCATCCCTTGAACCTAAGAATATTCTCAAATTCATTAGAGAAATAGGGCTGGATGAAATTCTGTAATCCGCAAACCCAGCGGAGCTTTGAGAAGGAGGTACAATAGATCTCATTTAGGTCGCAGTACGCATCTCCACCACACAACATTAACATTAACATTTGCTTGAGTTTAAATCTATTCCAAGATTTCTAACCGTGTTGATTTTTTATGTATTTTATTCAGAAAACAAAGTAGGAAGCTCTTATAGGATCACTCTTTATATACAGCCATAAGCATAGACACGAAAACACCTGGCCATGCATTTTATATAAGGTCTGGCCAGACCTCATACTGCAACTAAGCACCTCCGGAAAATTCCTGAATCGAAGGGTTAAAAAAAATAGGAATCCTAATCATGATCAAAGGAAATATTACATGTTTAAGAACATGTTAGCAACAATCATAATCTGAATTATACTATGATCATCTTAAAACATGGTTATTGCAACTATGTGTTTTCTCTGCGTGTACAATTATCGCGGTGTGGTGAGCTCAGAATTATTACCAGAAGGTCGGACGGTAAATAAAGATTAATTAGTTGATAGTTAAGCGGCGTTTAAGAGCCTAAATTTGTCGAAAAAGGCCGAATTTAGGGCAAGAAAGCTCATAATTTCTGCATCACGATAAAGAACCATTTTACAATGCTTTCATTGTGAAAGAATTTCTGCCAGAAAAACTTAACAAATACCATCGAACAAGCACCGTTCGATTCACCTGATAAGGCTCCGATCGACTTTTTTCTCTTTCCAAAACCCATATTATCACGTCGTGTCTGCCAACTTCTGTCTAAAAAACAGAAAATGCGTTTAAGAAATGTTAGCATAAGTTTTTTATTTTCGAAGTGATCTATTTTGAAGGTTATACAATAGATTCGGATGAATAATAAATATAACTTTTTTGACAGAATGGATGCTGTTTTAAAAATTTTTTGCAATGGGCTTTTAAAAAATCACACTTTTGCACAAAATTCAGCATTAATGGGCGCATTCAGCATAGACAACAGTTTGCAAGTGTTGTGTAAAAATTCGCTGAATAGTACAATTTTATCAGCGCTCACTAAAACTGATCAGGTAGTGGACGCCATTTATTCGAGCGCAAAAATTCTATGCTACATGAACAAAACTGTTGAGTTAACTGTCAGATGCTGCTACTAAAGCAGGTAAATTAATAAACACAGAAAGATTACAGCAAATTTAAGTGATCAACCTTTGCAATTGAATTATTTACATAAAAATTAAATGCAATTAAATGAGATCTTATTTCTGAAGCTTACGGCCAGTTTTTCAGTACACATTTAAGCTTATGCCAAAATAAACCTAGCTTTACTCACCAAAATTGAACGTTTAACTGGATTTTACAAGATATTTCAGCATTCTTTGAAATTAAATTGACCTAAATTATAGGTTGGTAGAAAAGTTTTGAAAGCGACACCTATGAACCAGTAGAAGAATTAAAATTAATACGCCATTTTAATATTTCATCTCCCATTTTAACACAAAAAAAAATTTAATTTCGATCTCTGTATTCACTCTTTGTCTACAAGTCATTTGAAGTTTACGTGTCAGAAAAATTTTTTACAATGGAAAAAACCGAATATCGTGCAGTGATAAAATTCTTTGTTTTGGTAAGTTTATCAGCAACGGAAACTCACACAAAATTTGTGAAAGTGTTAAAGGAATCTGCTTCTTTATTTCCAACTGTTCACCGATAGGTTTTAGAGTTTAAACGTGATCATACAGGCGTTGAAGATGAACCACGTAGTGGACATCCAAAAAGTGCAACAACACCAAAAACCATTGAGAAAGTGTATGCAATTGTTTGTGAAGATCCAAGTTCGATTAAGCGTAAAATTGCTGATAACATTTGCATATCAGAGGAACGAGTATTCCATATTTTACACGAAGAATTGCATATGAAAAAGCTCTTCGGGAAGTTAGAAGTTAGTTAACGAATGCAGCACGTTAACAATTCAACAAAAACTGATTCGAAAACAAATTTGTCAGTATAATTTGGATCGATTTAAGCAGAATTGCACAGATTTTGTGCGTCGTTTTAAAACTATGAATGACACTTAAATAGTTTATATTTAACCCAGGAAGAGATTTCTAATGCAATAAAGAACTGGATATATTAAAGGGACCAGGACCAGACTTAATACCTACAAGCTTTTTGGTGCGATGGTTAGACCAACTGCTATTGCCATTACACATAATCTTTAACGAATCACTGGTTTGTGGGACATTTCCTTCATATTGGAAATCATCCCATCTTACGCCAATTTACAAGAATGGTGATAAAAGATCAGTTGAAAATTATAGAGGCATAGCAATCTTGTCAGCCATTCCAAAACTTTTTGAAAAACTTATTTGTGAAAAGCTAACAAGTTTCATTAACCCACGTCTAAATGAGCAGCAACAAGGGTTCCGAAAAGGGCGATCTACCACCACTAATCTCATGATTATGGTATCAGATGTTTTAGTCAAAATGGAAAAAGGGCACCAAATAGATGCTGTTTATACTGATTTCAGTAAAGCTTTTGATCGAGTTGATCACAACATTCTTATATATAAGTTAGAAAAATTTGGTGTTGCAGGGTCCATAATATGGATAAAATCATATTTAAACGGCAGATCCCAGTTTGTTAAATTCCAGGGAGTTCTATCGAAAAAAATTGCAGTCTCCTCGGGAGTTCCGCAAGGTAGTCATCTTGGTCCTCTTCTTTTCAACATATTCATATCCGATCTGTCAGAAGTTCTTAACGATATCCCACATCTTATGTATGCAGATGATTTAAAAATGTACTATTCAATTCAATCAGATGTAGATGTAAATTTTTTGCTATCAAAATTGTTGTCTCTTGAGCAATGGTGTTTTCAAAATAAACTACATCTTAATGTCAATAAATGCAATGTTATTAGCTTTTCTCGTAAAAACAACGTAACATTACATACCTACCACCTCAATAGTACCGAACTAAAAAGGGTCAACCATATAGTGGATCTTGGAGTTGTCTTAGATAGCAAGATGCGCTTTAATCTGCACTATGATAACATTGTGTCCAGGGCTAGCAAACAGCTCGGTTTTATAAAAAGACGTGCAAATGAATTCAAGAATATATGGGTCACTACATCCTTGTACCGTGCATTAGTGCGCCCAATACTTGAATATGCATGCATAATTTGGAATCCGTCTTTCGATTCCCATACAGAAAGAATTGAGTCTATTCAAAAGCAGTTCTTACTATACGCGCTTAGAGATATGTACAACCCCCATGATTATTGTAGCCTTCCATCATATGAACATAGACTCAGCCTTTTAAATTTGATGCCACTGTCAACAAGAAGATCTTTATTGGGCTCATGCTTCACATTTGATGTAATTAATGGTGCTATTCACAGCGAATATATTTCTAATGTGATTTCCTTTAACAATCCAATTAGGCGCACTAGGCATACTCGATTGTTAACTGAATATCAGCACCAAACTACATATGCAAATAATGAACCCATCAATCGTTGTTGCAGAGAATTTAATAATATCTCTATATACTACTCACCTTCTAAGTCCAAAACCTCTATCAAGCAAACCCTATATAAATCACTCAGTAATCAGAATTAACACAGGCCTCAGATAAACTACATACATGTATGGATTTATATGTATAAGCATTTAGTTTAATAAATCAAAATTCTTTAACATCCCTCTCCAAATCTCCCATTTACGTCCTTTTGTCCTTATAGTCTTTAAGAATAATATATATACATCGTATCTTAAGTGTGTATATAGTCTCTCTTATTTTCCTCCTCTTCTCTTAGTTTTGACATGGTTTTTGAAATCATGTCAATCCGGTGGGCGGAGTATGCCCACTAAGAGCACCAAATAAAAAAAAAAAATAAAAACAAGGAAAGGGGAGAAGAAAAACAAAAAACTTAGTAATAAGTAAACAAAACCTGTTAGAATAAGTTAGAATAAGTAAATTGCATTGCCTTGTTTGGCCAATAAATAAATAAATCTACCACTATGATCCTAAACTGAAACAAGAACGTTTACTGTAGACAAAAGCTGGTTTTTCAGCTCCAAAACAGGTGAAGTCAGAAAGATCAGTAAAAAAGGTTATGGCATCAGTTTTTTGGGATGCAAAAAGGATTTTGTTGATTGATTAAGCCGAAAAAGGCAAAACAATTAACTCCGAATATTATTGTAACCTTTTGAATCAGCTGAATGCAAAAATTCGTGAGAAAAGACCAGCTTTTCTGAAGAAAAAAATCATTTTTCATCAAGACAATGCACGTGTTCACACAAGTGTTTTGACGATGGCTAAATTAAACGAATTAAAGTACAGCTTGCTTCAACACCCACCGTATTCACCTGATTTGGCTCCCAGCGATTACTACCTCTTCCGTAACTTGAAACAATTCCTTCGTGGTAAGCGTTTTTCGTCGAATGAAGAAGCTATTGCCGCCGTGGAACAATATTTTGCAGAGCTTCCGGAAAACCATGTCAGAGATGGTATAAAATTATTGGAGGATCATTGGAATAAGTGTATTGAAATCGAGGGAGAATATATTGAATAAAAAAAAATAATATCCTTTAAAAATTCATATTAATTAATTTTTGTTTTCCATACTTTTCAACCAACCTGTATCATATAATGGGTGCATTTCTTTATTCATTCCGAATTAAGAACAGAGCGAATGGAAGAGATTGTTGTTTATCCAGAACAGAATGAATAAAGTATTGGAAAAGAAAGAAAAAAAAAATTTTTTTTTTGTTAAAACCAAAAACATATTTTTCGTATTTAATTAAAGGCAACAAATACACCAGATAACATTTAAAAAATAAAAATGCACTAATACAATTTAAAACATTTAAACGAAAAAATGTTACCATTTTCATTTATCGCCATTTTACTTCAAACAATCGCATATAACCTCACACACAAGGAATATTCTTTTTATTCTACCTTAGCTGATAGTAAAAAAAGAACGCGTTTGGAATATTCCGTAAGAATAAAGAAATATAAAAAGAATATTCCGGATAATCAAAACTGAATAAAGAAACAAACAAAAGTTATTCCGAACGTATGGAATGAATAAAGAAATACAGTCAATGTGTTTATTTTTTGCCTAAACCGAGCTTAAACGTAAGATTTTGGTGTTTTAAGCTCGGTTTAATTTGAATAGACTTTAAACTTGTACTGAAAAACTTGGCCTTAGAGCAGCAACACATTCAGATAAAAAAATGCTCACTAGGGTAGCGCTAACATTACGGTTCACAACAGTTGACTTCTCTGAATGCGGCCAATGAAAACACAGCTACCAAAAGTCAGATATATTTTTGACAAAAAATTTTGAATTCAGCAATAAACGCTTTACACTTTTGATCAAAAAATATTTAAAAGCTTTTCTGAAAAAAATAACTGCCACAACATTATTCGATTTGAACTGCATTCGTAACCTCGACATGTTTAAATTTAAAATTTTTGTGCCGATAATAGCCTTAAAAATAAATCGCACCTCAAGTTGATTTCATATACAAATACTATCTAAAGTTTTTTCCCGTTTGTGGTTTTTCTTAGTCTTATTTATTTAAGGTTAATATGCGCTTTATATAAAAGTCTTATAGCAGCTCTTAAAAATTGTAATTAAAAGATTTCTCGTAAGATCATCATTTGAAATATTTCTTAAAATATTTCTATCTTTATAGTCTTCATAGTTTTTTTTATGATTTATTATGCTATTTTAATTTATTCTTTGAGAAAGTGTTTTATTAAGTGGGCACTAAAATTGCAAAAATATTGCTTTTTCGCACAGCAAAAGTTATAAAAACTTAATAACCATATTAACATTCATAAAAGCGATGAATAAGAAAGAAGAATATGTAGAGACAAAATATATTTGGCTTCATAAAATATTTATATATAGTTTATCCTAAATCAATTGGCATCATCGAATTGACTGATAAAATTATCAGTGTGTGTGTGTGATAGTTTCAAAAATTATTTTGTTTGATTTGAGACAAACTAGTATAAACATATCAAAAATTTGATGTATTGGGGGTTGGAATTAGTTTTAAAGGTTTTCTAAGAGATGGCGTAACTATCAATAGATCGCATCGGGCACACCTGTGACTATATTCATTTCAAAGCACATTGTTTAAGCTTCATTTTTAAGTATGTGTCATTCCACTGAAGTGTAAACAACATATATTTTTTTCTCTGTGAACATGTCGACTTTCGTTCCAACAAAACGCAATTTGCGGGAAGGTTTACTTTTGTGCTTCCATTTGAAGAAAAAAGCGGTTGAAGCACAACGCACGCTTACTGAGGCTTACGGGGACTATGCTCCATCGATTTCTACTTGTGAGTACTGGTTCCGTCGGTTTAAAAGTGGTGATTTTGATACGGAAGACAAAGAGCGTCCGGGCCAGCCGAAAAAGTTTGAAGATGAGGAATTGGAGGCTTTGCTCGATGAAGACCCGTGTCAAACTCTTCAAGAATTGTCAGAATCATTGGGAGTCGACTTATCAACGGTCGGAAAACGCTTGAAGGCCATGGGAATGATTCAAAAGCAAGGAAATTGGGTGCCGTACCAGTTGAAGCCGAGAGACGTTGAACGGCGATTTTGCATGTGCGAACAACTGCTTCAACGGCATAAAAGGAAGAGTTTTTTGCATCGTATTGTCACTGGCGATGAAAAGTGGATCCATTACGATAATCCTAAGCGAAAAAAATCGTGGGGACCACCCGGCCATGCATCAACATCGAGGGCCAAGCCGAATATTCATGGCGCCAAGCTTATGCTGTGTATTTGGTGGGATCAGAAGGGTGTCGTGTACTATGAGCTGCTAAAACCTAACGAAACCATCACTGGGGAACGCTACCAACAACAATTGATGCAATTGAGCCGAGCATTAAAGGTTAAACGGCCGGAATATGCCAAAAGACACGACAAAGTGGTTTTTCAACATGACAACGCACGGCCACATGTTGCAAGAACCGTCAAGGAAACGTTGGAGGCGCTGAATTGGGATGTGCTACCCCACCCGCCTTATAGCCCAGACATAGCCCCTTCCGACTACCACCTATTCAGATCGATGACGCATGGCTTGGCTGAGCAGCGCTTCACTTCTTACGAGGATACCAAAAAATGGGTCGATTCGTGGATTGCCTCAAAAGACGAATCGTTCTTCCGGCGCGGAATCCATATGCTGCCAGAAAGATGGGAAAATGTTGTAGCTAACGATGGACAATACTTTGAATAATATACATTGTACCGTTGTTTCTAAATAAATGCTCAAAAACTGAAAAAAAAACCTTTAAAATTAATTCCAACCCCCAATATTTACGATTTGGCTAACGCCATTTTTGGCTTTTGATTATTTTGGCTATTTGATTTTGCATATAAATGAAGATTTATAATGGCATTAACATTTTTTATATCCATTTGGTATTCAGTAAGTTTCAACCACAAAGCAATAATCCTAAGAGTTTCTACCAATCCATTTGACTTTTAACTCTTCACATAAACCAATTATTTACATATTATGTTTTTACTAGATTTCTTGGCAGACGTTGTTTTGTTATGTCATAATGTGCAAATATTAAATAACTTGACACCTATTGGTATCCAAACAAAGCTATGAACCGCCAACTCGACAAAACAATTATATTGTGCAAATATAACCTCAATTGTTCAAGTTTTTTAGAAGTTTTACGATGACAAATCATTGCGCTGACACACCAACCAGAGTGACCATTTTTAGTAGTTTTACTACTAAATTGGTAGTTTTGAAACTATTTTTTTATGGCTTTGGTCTTTTTTTAGTAGTTTTTTAGATTTAGTATTTTTTTAAGATTTACATCGTGTGATAGTTTTTCACTACTTTCTTCACTGTTGCAACTTTGCGTACTGCAGCCAATGTGGCAAACCTTACAAGCTATTGTAAATTTGTAAATTGAAGCAAACGGTAGTTACATCGCCATGTTTTCTTAAATAATATATGAGAAACTGTTACTACCAAGCATATCGCCCTGAATAGGAGCGATCTGATGCTTTAAAAGTTGGCTTTGTCAAGTTCAAAACTGAAAAGGTGAATTTTGTAAGATGTGAGATTAGGCCATTTTGAGCCGCCTCACATCTATCAAGGACAACGCAACAACCTCCAAGCATATTAAAAACTCAGAGCACTACGAAAGACGCTCAAAGGTAATGACTAGATTTTAAAAAAATTTTTCAGATTGCCAGCTAATTTATAAGTAATACAATTTCACAGGAAACTAGGACAGCCGAATTAAAGATGTATGCTTTTTGGCAGAGCATAATATAAGTATCTTTCCGCGTAAGTTAAAACCGCAAAGATGTTTTAGAAAACGCATTCCATGACTCCGAAATAGAAAAGAAGTAACAACAAAACAAAGATCAAGCCCCCACAGCAATCCAATTTTTTTTTTAAAGATGTCAAAATTGTAAGATACAGTTATCTGTTCAACTAAAAAATCGACTGCCCATGTAGGAATCTCTTTTAAAGGAAGTCAGGTATTTGTATTCACAAGTCGCAGTTAATTTTACTAAAAAAAGATAATCTTATGCAGGCAGTCGATGAAAAGTATCGTTAAGTGCATTTAGTTGAGGACATTTTAAAATTAGCTTCTGGAAGAGCTGAAAAAACAGTTCAACATTTCTTGGTAGTAATTGGCAACCTACGAGATGGCTGCAATGACTTCAAATATAAAAATATTGCTGGATCTGATGACATTTTGCAAGGATCTGATGGTATTGCCAGTTTTAAACGATTCATGTTGTGAAAGGTTGTATTGTTAACCCTGGATAACCAATCATATTTCTAGTACGTTATAACCAATGTTAGTCGATTCGACTAACACGCTCCCAAACTCGTTTTAGAGGAGCTGTGAGTACATAAAATACAATAAAAGCTGTTGAAAATGGAAAAACTATGTATATTCTACTAGAAATAAAAAAAAACATTAATATTGGTCTTTGTTTTATTTTTATTTTTGACATTTTTTTATAAGCTACTTATTTTATCAGTTTGAGATATACCACATAAGATTTTAGAAAAAAAAAAATAGTAAATAAACATAAAAATCTAAAAAGGCTCTTCTATCATTATACGAATAAAACATAATTTATCATTATGAAAATAAAAAAGTTTAAATCAATTATTTAGCAAAAGAGACACAATTCGCTACACCACTATAAAAAACTTATAACCAAAACACTATATTCCTACAACAAAGAAATTAACTTCGACTGAACCGAATTTAAAATACCCCCACAACCGTATTTTGGTTTATAAGAAGTTGTCAATGTTGTATAATGTTGATGACGCCTCTTTTAGGGGGCGTGGTTTTTATCCAAATATACAAAATTTTAAACTCAGAGTTCATCCATATTATCAAAGCTTATGTTTAAAATATCAATTTTAAACCATAATGTTTTTGAATTTATTAAGGTTTTGTATTATAATGACGCAACCTTGTGTGCGAGGTGGGCGTGGTTTTCATCCAATTTTGACAATTTTTTGGTTTTCATCCAATTTTGACAAATGTGGTGAATATCTCACTCCAAAGCTAATGTGCAAAATTCTAAGTTCATATATTTATTTTTGTGGCATTTTAAGAGACACCGTTTTGGTAAAGTCACTTCTTATGGGAAGTAGGCGTGGTGTTCATCTAATTTTGCTCATTGCCGATTTTTATCTTAGTTTTTTTAATATAAGCATATATCTTTAATTTCATTATGATAGCTTAAAAACTGTGGCTGTAATCGTGTCGACAGGCAGACAGATGGATAGACGGACAGACGGACATAGCTTAATCGACTCAGGAGGTGATGCTGATCAAACAAATATCTCCTTATAAGCATTACGAACGGAGTGACAAAGTTAATATACCCCTTACGCAATACGCGTGGTGGTATAAAAAGTTACGTTAAAGCCAATGTTAGTCGCTTCGACTAACACTACATTTATAAAAAGATTCACTCCATCCAATTAAAAAGGCAAATACATCCGAACGTTACGAGAGCAGCTTAACAACTAATGTGGTTACTACGATATGGATAGAGAACACGATCAGATGAGAGAATAAAAGGCTGATGTTAGTAGTTTTTATCTGGAGATTTAGTAGGAAATCACTTAGAGAAAATGGTCACACTGACACCGACGCAAATTGGGGCCAAGTGTGCTCAAAATTCAATATTAAAAAAATGCTTTTTTGAAAAAACAAAACGCAGTTATATTCTCCATTAAATTATGCATTTGAAAGTATTTTTTCAGTTTTCTAGCATTTTTCTGCTGGAAGATATGCGTTTCCAAATATGACACATTTTCAATTTTTTCTGAGACATTTGTATGAGCAATTTAATTTGTTACAGTAAGAAAACGGTAAAAGCTTTTGTGATTTTGTTTTTTTTATTAGTTAAAATTAATTTTTTATATTTCTTTGGTATATTTATTTTGCTATTATGTGTTTTGAAAAATTTATAGTTTTCAGAAAACTAAGATAACTTCTATTTTTTTCCAATGTAATTTTCAAATTCATTTTTTCAATACAATATGGTCCTTTTTTATTAATAATCCGAGATCAAAACCAAAATCACTTTGCGCTTTTTAAACAAAATTGATTTTGAAAATTTGACTTTGATTTTAAGTAAACACAAAAAATATATGCTTCTTGTTAAATTTGTTTCTGTATCATTTAGAACTTGAATTGTTCATTCTTTTAGGATGAAAAATGAATAAAAAAAGGTTTTGATTATTTATTACAATTGCAAAAAGCGCATTGTTTTTATCACTAACTCATTCAGGCGATATTAAGATAAAAATATTTAAAAAAGTTTTGCCTTGTGCTTTTCTTTATAATATATCAATATAATTACAGTATGCATGTGCGATAAGAAAAAGGAAGTTAGCTGCAAATGTAGAATATGTATTGGGGGTTGGAATTAATTTTAAAGGTTTTTTTTCGGTTTTTGAGCATTTATTTAGAAACAACGGTACAATGTATATTATTCAAAGTATTGTCCATCGTTAGCTACAACATTTTCCCATCTTTCTGGCAGCATATGGATTCCGCGCCGGAAGAACGATTCGTCTTTTGAGGCAATCCACGAATCGACCCATTTTTTTGGTATCCTCGTAAGAAGTGAAGCGCTGCTCAGCCAAGCCATGCGTCATCGATCTGAATAGGTGGTAGTCGGAAGGGGCTATGTCTGGGCTATAAGGCGGCTGGGGTAGCACATCCCAATTCAGCGCCTCCAACGTTTCCTTGACGGTTCTTGCAACATGTGGCCGTGCGTTGTCATGTTGAAAAACCACTTTGTCGTGTCTTTTGGCATATTCCGGCCGTTTAACCTTTAATGCTCGGCTCAATTGCATCAATTGTTGTTGCTAGCGTTCCCTAGTGATGGTTTCGTTAGGTTTTAGCAGCTCATAGTACACGACACCCTTCTGATCCCACCAAATACACAGCATAAGCTTGGCGCCATGAATATTCGGCTTGGCCCTCGATGTTGATGCATGGCCGGGTGGTCCCCACGGTTTTTTGTCGCTTAGGATTATCGTAATGGATCCTCTTTTCATCGCCAGTGACAATACGATTCAAAAAACTTTTCCTTTTATGCCGTTGAAGCAGTTGTTCGCACATGCGAAATCGCCGTTCAACGTCTCTCGGCTTCAACTGGTACGGCACCCAATTTCCTTGCTTTTGAATCATTCCCATGGCCTTCAAGCGTTTGCCGACCGTTGATAAGTCGACTCCCAATGATTCTGACAATTCTTGAAGGGTTTGACACGGGTCTTCATCGAGCAAAGCCTCCAATTCCTCATCTTCAAACTTTTTCGGCTGCCCCGGACGCTCTTTGTCTTCCGTATCAAAATCACCACTTTTAAACCGACGGAACCAGTACTCACAAGTAGAAATCGATGGAGCATAGCCTCATAAGCCTCAGTAAGCGTGCGTTGTGCTTCAACCGCTTTTTTCTTCAAATGGAAGCACAAAAGTAAACCTTCCCGCAAATTGCGTTTTGTTGGAACGAAAGTCGACATGTTCACAGAGAAAAAAATATATGTTGTTTACACTTCAGTGGAATGACACATACTGAAAAATGAAGCTTAGACAATGTGCTTTGAAATGAATATAGTCACAGGTGTGCCCGATGCGATCTATTGATAGTTACGCCATCTCTTAGAAAACCTTTAAAACTAATTCCAACCCCCAATAGGAGAGGTGTTTATGGCATAATAAAAATAAATAAAGAAATATACATAAACATCTCGACGAACAAGTGTTTTTGACTGGCGCCAAGCAGATTTCGTTTACCTTTGCTTTTCTTGTAGAACAACGTATAAAAAACTGAGTGAATGAGGAGGCCTTAGAAAGTCCCAACATAGACTTAAAAACTTAAGCAAGAGGGTTATAGCAGGAAGAAAAGCTACGTTAAAACTTAGAAGGCGTTTCCAATAGGTTATTAATTTTTTCAGTTACTCTGAGTACTTGCTCACGCTTGTTGCCAGTAATCACAAACCAGTGGCAACATGTTGTAACTTCGAAAGTTTCGAAGTTGTCGAAATTATCGAAAGTCGGTATGTTGTAACACTTTCGACAGGCGATATTTGTGATAAAATATCACTTTATTTTGGTGGCAGTGATCGAGAAGCGAAGTAAATATAAATGAAAATATTGATCCATTTAAGCATGGTTTTATTTATTATATATTATTTATTTAACATAAAAGTGTTAAATAATGATTTTAAGTTAGTGAAATATTAAAAGTATTGGCTTTAATAGAAGTATATATATGGTTACTTCAGAACTGTTTGTTCAAATTAAGTTGACTTTATTTTTTCCGAACAATGTTGTTTGTTGAAAATAACCAATTTATCATTTTAGGTTTAAATGATATTTTATATTAATAAAACAATTTTTAGATATATTGATTCACGTTATTTAGCATGCCATGTATCAGAAAAAAAGCTTGCGTGCAGCTGTTAAATGTTCGAACATAACTTCGAAAAAAACCAAATCGCCTGTCGAACGAAAATATTACAACATACTGCCAGATTGAAAACTTCGCTTCGATGTTCGCTTCGACAGTGAAGATACAACATTTCGCCACAGAGATCTTTTTTGCTGAAGCAATGGAGTTAGTGGAGCATGAATAAAATAGTATAAGTTTAATGTGCCTTGGACATGGACTCCGACTGTGAGGAAGTATTTATTCCATTTTTTCCCAAATAAATATGTACATATTTACATAACATATTAATAACATTATTCATTACATAACGTGATTTTCATTATTATTATTATTTATTACACATTTTTTACTTTAAATAGCTGTACTTTACTTGACTTTAAATAACTATACAAATCGCCCTTCACCTGGCCTCGTGGGTTACGTACATACCCCACGTTCTTTCTCGTTTTGATTTGTTTGGAGTTTTTTTTTTCTAGTTTTCCGGATTTTTTATGAAAACTGATCTTTATTTTTTTCAACTTGAACTATTCTTATCAAGACAAAATAATCAATATTTAAATTTTTACAAAGATTTAAATCACAGGGGTTCGTATGTACCCCACGAGTCCAGGTATGTTACTCAGGATGAGCATGCCAGGTGAAGGTTAATATGTTTCTTATTGAAATGTAAAATTTGTTATCTATATTGGCGCCTAGGCTTACTTTGGATTCTAAAGCACTTTTAATCTGTAAAATTTTTATCTATATTGGCGCCTGGGCTTACTTTGGATTCTAAAGCACTTTTAATCTGTAAAATTTTTATCTATATTTTAACCTTTACTCACTTTTTTTCATTAATTAATCTAATCATAATCAAAAATATTTAAATTAATTAATATCGAATTCTAAAACTTTCACATTGAAGTAATCAAACTTGATTACTATAAGTTTAAAAAAAAAATGGTTTCTAATGGGTTAATCATGGTCAATAATAGGTTAATTCAAGGTCGTGAATGGGTAAAATTTATTTTATTTTATTTGTATAGATAGCAAAAGTATAGATCAAGTGAGTTTGATGGAATGAAAGTGATTTCAGAATTTTGAGCACCTGCTTATATGGGGCGGCCCCAGTGTGGGACGTTTTTACATATACAGTGTTGCGCAAAACAATAGCAACAAAATAAGTGCGCTGCAACAAAATCGTGTATCTTTTTTAATATTGGGGACACACAAAAATGATTATAGTAATCAAAGCATATATTCATACATCATATATAAAACAAATCAAATTCAAATTTGGTTTTGTTTTTTTTTTAATTAAATTTCATATTAATGTGGCTACATTCAATTTGTCTGAGAGCAAAACAAAAAGCAACAAAACTTGAAAAATGTAAAAAGAGAACAGAAGTTCCAAGAATTATCGGTAAAAGTTCCGTTATTGTAAAGCACGTGTTGTTTGTAAGTCATAAACATTTAAGTTTAGTTTTGTTTTTTTGCGCTAGTTGTGACATTGACTGTTCCATTTATAATGGCACGTTTTAAATACTGTGAAGCTCTTAAATTGTAAATTATTTCCGAACACAAAAACGGAAATTCACAAATATCTAACGTGAAACAGTTTGATATTAACCAGTCAATAGTTTGCAGATTCATAATTAATATACCATCACAAAAAACGTAACAACGGTATACATTAAAGAGGGCGGCCGCGGAAGACATCGCTACGTGATGACAGGATCATTTGTGGCGTGTTCAAACGAAATGCATTTGCCACATCCAAAGAGGTTGTTCGGACACTTGATTCAGATATCCATCAGAGCACTGTTTGATGACGAGCCGTTGAGAACGATTAAAGAAGTTACAGACCGGCAGAGAAACCTTTGCTTAAAGCTAAGCATAAAAAACAAGGTGAGGTGTTGCAATTTAAACAATTCTGTCTGAAATTGTGACAACAAGTTACAATTTATTGTTTTTTAGACTCAGCCTTGCAAAAGAGCAACTAAATTGGACCGTTCAAAAATCGAAAACCGTTTTTTAGCGATGAATCAAAGTTCAACTTGATTAATTCAGATGGGATGTGCACGGTACGGCGCCATTCAGGTGCACGACTTAAAGCACGAAACTGCAAAATAAATTTTAAGCACGGAGGCGGTCGCATTATGGTCTGGACCTGTTTTTCCTATAATGAAGTTGAACCATTTCAAAAAATTGATGGAATTATGGATCGATTTGTATATAATAACATTTTAGAAAGCAAGATGCAACCACATTCAGAGTGGAATATGTCGCTTCAGTGAACGTTTCAGCCCGACAACGACCCGAAGCACACTTCAAAGCCCATCAAAGATTACATTAGAGGCAATGGAACTCAATTCCTTGATTGGCCGGCACAGTCATAATGACTTGAATCGCATTGAAAATCATTTTGGGATTTTGAAGGTAAAAATTTCTGGTCAAAGGTTTTTCAATAAGACTGCACTGTCTGAAGCCCTGAAACTTAATTGGAAACATATACCTTATACCAACATATCTAATTTGATAGAGCCGATATCGCTCAGATGTGCAGCGGTTATAAAAAAAAAATGAATCTTACACCAAATATTAATTATGTTGCTTTTGTTTTGCTCTCAGACAAACTGAATGAAGTCACATTAATTTTAAATTTAATAAAGAAAACAAAACCAAATTTGAATATGATTTGTTTTTAATATGATGTATGAATATATGCTTTGGTTCCTATAATCATTTTTGTGTGTACCTAATATTTAAAAAGATACACGATTTTGTAGCAGCGTACTGATTTTGTTGCTATTGTTTTGCGCAACACTGTATATAAAGATAAATTAAAACCTTCTAAGTCTAATCAAAATTTCATTGAAAAGTTTATGTTTTAAAACTTTTTCAGTACCCTATGTAAATTTAGCTAATTAAAATTTAGCAATGCAAAAATTTATTTGATTTTGCATGATTGAAAGGGTCCGCTAATTAATTAATCAATTAGACTTTGCCGAACACATTTGCAAAAAAAAAAATTATTAAGATTAATTAAAACAACTTTAGAGCCACAAAGCCTGGCCGCTTAAGAACTTTTATCGGATAACCGATGTTCTTCAACTACTTTTACTCAAAGTATATGAACACATATATTTGACATAGTCTTGACCCACAAAATTTACATGGAAACAACAACAATATTTAAAGCAGGGATTATAATCAACTAAGAAATATCGTAGCATTGTATTTTTTGCTATGTTTTTTTCTTTCTTTCTCTATGAAAAATAGAGCTATACAAATGTGGAAACTAGAAATGAGAATTTTTAATATATGCAGAGTTGATAAGAAATTGTTTAAAACAACTTTTAAAGTGTTTGTATTGCGAGAATTGAGTCATGTTCGATACACGTCAGTGTACGTGTGTAGAAAAAAAGAAATATAATATTATGATAAATTGTTTTGTGAACAGAGGCATGACTTCATAACCACCAGGGGGAAAAATCTAGCATGCCAACTTTGTATTTCGTAGCGTGTTGCCAAGCTTTAAAATACACAAAAGACAATGCGTCTATTTCATAGAGATTTGCTTTAAGTTCTTTACGAAAAGGAAAGATAATTAATTCTGATTAAAATCGTATCTTATATTTTAAACAAACTACTTCACTGCCGCGCGTACTTGATTATGGATTGGCGTCACTTAACTTTGAGCACTACCACTAGAAAAATACAATCTACTGAAAAATCACTAATTAGGTGTGTCCAACAATTAGCTACTGCTATTATAAAAGAAAAACACATAAAAACTAAATCGTATCACAAACTAATCAGCGTCATAAAAGTGCTTTAAAACCGAGAGAGTGCGGTATCTTCAATCAAAGTCAACTCAAATCAATACCCTACAGCTGATTTGTTATAATATTAATAAACTCATGTTGGTGCTTTCGTAGCAGACGTAATGTATACCATTTTGTTGGCTTTTGTTTCAAGGCTGTTCTATATCTAATTTCAAGTATTTAATACTCTGTTCTCTAATTGTAGGGCAATGATTTTTGGCGTCGATACTGGAAAGGCCATAGGCAAAAAATCAATCACGTTCATTAAACACTCATAAACTTCAGAGTTTGCTTACTAAACTTATTGGTATTAAATATCTTATCACCGTTTTGATTCGACTATGTTACGGTGTTGAAATAAAAAACATTTTTTTTCCAGAGTTTCAGTCACTTAGAACTGAAATTAAATAAAAATGTAGGTAAAAGTTGCTTTTTTATTGCTATAGATAACAACCCAAAACTCAGCTGAAATTCGTAGCCCCAAAAGTATAGCAAAAGCGGCGGCATTTTGGGGCATATTTCTTTTTTTTTAAAAGTTAAACATATACATTAGGGTGGGTTGATTGTTTTATTTGTAAATCGTATAGCAAAAACATAAACTACATAAAATTCTAAGAAAATTCTGCGAAGAAACCATGTATCTAAAATAAAATCCTTATCCGCGCCTCTCGACTTGAAAATTTATATGCCCCCTTTTCATTGGCGTCGGAAGCGGGGGAAAAGGTGGCAGTTGCCCCCCACTTTTTTAGCTAGATAAACAATTTAAAAAGAAAACTTCAAAAGTTATTCAAAATATCAGTTTTTTTTACAACGATAATATTTTTGTATTATATATTTTCCTCTTCTTTCTCTCTTCTTCATAAGCATGCTTGCGGATAACCATTTTCTTTCTCTGTGTTTGCAAAAAGATAGAACAAAATTTAGAGTTTCTACTGCAAACCCACCACTTCAGTTTAAAAGCACCCTTAAGTATGTAGCTTAATGCTTCTTAATTTTGCAACTCTGGTAAGAAAAAATTTGACATGTTCTTAGGGGCTTTCCATATTGGACGACATGTTGTACGATAAGTTAGATGGAAAACTAATGGGACAATTTGATTGAGCGTTCGAACCATCCAACTTGTAAAGCAACATCATTAATTGCAAGCTCTCAAGCAGAACACATCCGGCTAATAGCTAAGCAACTTTTAGATGCCCTAACAATTGAGCAGTAATTTTACATAGTTGTACAGTATTGTACAATCGGCAGAAAAAAACCAAAAATTTCGACTATCGTTTTAGCTTACGCATGGTACTACATGTTGTACAATCTGCCATGTTGGTCCAATGTTTTGGACCATGCGAAAGCCCCTACTGTGAATTAGCTGATCGACGCTTTGAAGAAACATCAAATCGGATTCCTTCAGTACAGTTGCCATTATATGATCGGCTACGAAAAGATTATTTCGAAATTTTAGATCTTCTCTCAAATGAGATAACGGCTAGATTCGATCAAACAGGTTGATATTTTACTTTTCGGTGAGTTGGTTGAGTGAAGCTAGTGTAAACTGGCACTTTGTAAATCTTATTGTACATTTAAACAGATCTTGACACTCTGGAATCGTTAGAATATTGTAATCGAAGCCTTCAACGGAAAAGTGCCTTCTGAACAAAATCTAAAAACAAAACTAGATCTTTATGCAGATGACTTTTTTGCAGATGAAATTGCTGAAGCAATTGCCTGGCCAAACACCTTGAAATTGTAGTGGCATTGTATCCCAATTTGCGAAAAATTCGGATACTGTAAAAAAACTATTAAATGAAGTTGAAAAACTTATTGCTTTGCTTTTGACTGTGCCTGCATCAGCAGCTTCATCTGAGCGTTCTTTTAGTGCACTAAGACGACTTAAAGTGTATCTTCGAGCAACTATGACACAGAAACGACTCACCCATGCACTTATACACATTCACAAAGATAAAACCGAAGAATTGAATTCGATGGAGGTGGTGAAAGAGTTTGTTTCTCGCAAGGACAGAAAGAAACATTTTGGAATAATTTAAATTGATATAACGTTTTGTACCTTATTGCACTTAAACCATGCTAAGATATACCTAGTCTTGCTTTATAAAAGCAACCATTATTTCTTATATTTTCATATTACCATATGAAAGATCCTTTAAAGAATGATCTCTAATATTGAAATTGGAAGTACTTTTAAAAATATTGAAATTTTAATATTTTTTATATATTTTTATATTTTTGTTATTTTAAACTAAAATAAAAAATTTGTTTATTCACATTCATGTTTCTTTGAAGAAATTTTTGTAAACTTTTTTTTGTAACACCATTTGTACTGCCCACCCCATTTGTACTGCCCCCCCAGATGAAATTAGCTTCCGACGCGCTTGCCCCTTTTCTACACTCAAAATTTTTTTACATTAAATAAATATTCACCCATTTATAAAAGTTTGTATATAATTTTATATTTAATATTATTATAAGGATCATAGATAAACAAGTCTTATTTTATAATGCAAATAAAAACAAACAAAAGAAGTGTTTTCACTCAAACAATATTTCAGTAATTTTTCAGTAATTTTTTTACCATTAACAAATTTTGTGTCATTAAAAGAAATAAGGTATTTAATACATACAAAGAAGCAATTATAGAATACAAAGAAAACTTTACTTATTGGTTATATGTTAATTTTGTTAAGTCTTTTTTACTCTCCATTCTAGGTACTTTGGCACGACTTTCTATAGTTACTACTATTTGATCTATATTTCTATAGATCAAATAAACTGGATTAGAGGTCATGTTTTTTTTCTATGTTTTGCATATTTTATTCCAAAAAAAAATTTTTTTTAATTATTCTTTGTTTTTTGCAAAACGCAGTTTACGTAAAACGTGTTCTAACTATTTTTCATATACAAATCGCAATGAGAGGAGATGCAAATTGGGGTTCAACTGCTTTTTTGATAATTAAATATTTTGATTAGTCTCAGAACAAAACCTGTATTGCATAAACTATAATAAAATAAACCATAATAGCTATATTTAAAAAAAAAATTTTTTAGCGAAAGAAGAGGGGAATAAAATTTCAAGTCGAGAGGCGCGGATTAGGGTTTGATTTTAGACCTATGGTTTCTTCGGAGAAATTTCTTAGAATTTAATGTAGATTACGTTTTTGCTATACGATTTTTCATTTTTTTTCCATCCATACAAATCAACCCGCCCTAATATACATACATATATATACCTATATGCGTACGAATTCGTTCAGTTGACACTTACTTTTTGTTTCGTAAGTATTGCACTTTCAGTCTAAAGGTGTGTTCTTTACTTCAGGTAATTTTTCCTTATCTATGCCATATTTGAATACAATATTATTCACTGATAAGCTATAAACTGACAGACAGTAGGTGACAGAGCAGTAAAAGTAATGACAAAAAACAAAAACAATAACAAACATAGATAATGGTAAATAAATGTCAAGCTTAAATTGTTCTACGCCATGAATAATAAGCGCGTGGAAATCATTACAGCTAATAAATAAGAAAGAAAAAAATTTAAAAACACAACAACAGCTGAAAGGAAGTAAACACAAAAGAAGGTTAATGTATGCAAAGTATCGGTGTTATTTGAGTAATTTTGCTAATTTTGCAATATTATTCTCAGAAGTTACGGTTACAACTCATTTCAATGCATCAGAAGCTTTTTGGAGTAAGCATAGCGAATTCAACCTTAGTTAATGTTCTTTAGAATTTCAATATCATTTAATCCTGTTATTGCATTGAAGTTGCATTGAATTTGCATTGAAGGAGGGATCCTTTTAATTTTTATTGATATACTTTATATTTTTGTTAAGACTTTTATGATAGGATTTGTCTATTTTATTAAAACAAACTTGGATATTATTTCGAATTTTAAAGATTATTTCTCCTTAATACTAGCTCAGTTAAATAATTTTTTATTTTAAAGTTAGATAAACTGATTTATTTTCATTTAATGTACTGTATTTTAAAACGTTTTCATTAGCTTCACTTCATGTCTGTCCCGTACAAATCTTGAAATCCATTTTTAACCAACTTCCTAAAGAGCTAGAGTTTTGAAACTTGAAAAGTCGCTCAGAACTGGATGACAACGCAATAATAACTTATTTTCTTGTCAGTACGTTTATTTGTTTGGATAAAATGCGAAATTATTTGATACACAAATACAAATTACAAATTGAAAAAAAAAAAAGACTGAAAAGCTCATTGAAATCGAACTTAGGATGTCACCTCAAAGATTTTCAACTATTACCCGAACTCGATACTTGAAATGTTTCAAGTGTTTGGCATACTAACTATTAACTCATCAAATTTATTCATTTAAGTACGATTTTGTTTTATTCTAAAATATATAGTTTTGTTAAAATTAAAGTTTTCTATATGACCCTGTTATTTATTATGTTAATTTTCTATGATTTAAATACAAATTTTAAATGTTTGATAGTTAAAAGCATTCTTGATTTTAAATGCAAATTGTAGTTGTTTGATAGGTTAGGTTAGGTTAAATCGTATGTCTTCGTGAAGGCTCACATAGACCAATTCAGGTCCTTAGTGGTACCAGTAGCGAACAAAAGGAACCTTTGTGTTTGTTTTAAAAGTCTTTAAAGATTTGCGTTGAATTCGCAAACCTTAGGAGGGATTCTAGAGACACCCTGGCTACATCTTTAAGCGACGGGAATGTCGATGAGCCTAGGTATTTTAGTCTCGATCTAAGTAGGGCGGGGCATGTGCATAGTAGGTGCTCCAGGGTCTCCACTGTGCCCGGTTCCTTGCACTTCCTGCAGTTGTCATCCGTGGTGATGCCAAGCTTCCTCGCGTGGGCTGCCGTCATGCAGTGACCAGTGAGCATGCCCACTAGTGTCCTGCAATCTTTGCGCGGGCGTGCCAAGATGAACAGAGTTCGTTTTTCGCATTGTGCATTGCACATGATTTTCGAGATTTTGCACGATGTCGTATCTCTCCATCTACGATTCACTGCTATTGTGGCTCTTCTTGTTAGTTGTTTGATAGTTTAAAATAATTTATTGAGCTTTAGGTCAGGTTAGAACAAATAATTGGTCTAACGAATATTTTTCCAAAGAAAAAAAAACCAAAAACATCTATAGTAATAAAACTCATTTTCTGTTTGTTTGTTTGTTTGGCCTTTATACAAATCTAAACGGCTCAACGGATTTCGGTCCAACTAGGTACACATATTAGGTTCATCCCAACTTAAAATGATACATACTTAGTTTTTGCCACGCCCCCTCTGAAATTTTTCAACTAACGGTAATTTTGCTAATATAAAACTTTTTAGTATCGGAGATTTTTGTGTATTTAATTTTAAAAATTTTTTGTTATTTTAACATTAAAAACATTCACATATCTTCAAAATTGGAGAAATTTTCAGTACAACGACTTTTTCATAAAACATCGTTACCTAAGAATGAGAAAAAAACGACATGAAAATCAAAGTTTGGTCTTTCGATGCAAATATCTCCGCTGTCCATTAATATATTTCATTCAAATTTTTTTGTTCAAAAGTTCAATAAAATCACTTCACAAAAATTGGTTGAACTGTACCGTTAAGTTAGTGTATATATGTTTTATGATTATGTCAAAAAAGGTCCAAAATATTGACTTTTTACTCAAAAAATGACTCAAAAATTGTTGTTGTTGTAAAAATGAAATCAATTTAAAATTGCACATCTGGCTACATTTAATATGACATAGCATTTATTTGCAAAAATTCTTCCAGCTAAGCGCAAAAATTATTTTACTGTTTTTGCCATCAAAACAAGGAGGTCATTGATTTTTTTCGCGAAATTTATTTTTTCCAAAATGTTGTTTTTATATTTTTTACAAAAAATTCAAGTCTCAAAAATAGTTTATGTGAAAAAATTACCCCAATATCTCTTTCCAATCAAAAGTTATGGCTTAAAATCCAATTTTTCATACCAGACTTTAAATAAAACTGAGTTTTGTTTTAAAATTCTCTATATAATTTGAGCGTCCTCATTTATCTCTAAAAATGAAGTTGTGTGTCTAGAGTAATTACAAACATTTTGGTTTATATAAAATCATCCTTATTTAACAGGAGGGGGGCGGGGGTGGGGAGGGAAAAGAAAGCATAATCTACTTTAAATAAGGATGATTTTATATAAACCAAAATGTTTATATTACTCTAGACACACAACTTCATTCTTAGAGATAAATGAGGACGCTCAAATTATATAGAGAATTTTAAAACAAAACTCAGTTTTATTTTACTGTTCTATATAAATACTTATATACTTTACTTAAAATGTTCTATATATATATGTTCTCTATATAAGTTAATTTTTTCATGTTTAATGTGTTATTTGAACAATATTGTTGACAGTCAAATTTCCACGCCAATGAAATGTACCGACATATAAAAGACAGCGAAATTTTGACATTTCAACTCTCCAATCATGTTTGTAAGCTTGGCTGCATTGATTAAATTTTTCGGTTCAATTGCGTACTAAAAAAAAGTATGCTGAAAAGTATGCTGAAAAATATTATAAACTAGAAATAAGTACTGCATTACCGACACGATTCCAATATTTTAGAAAAGTCAGTAACTGTTACTCAATTTAATTTTTTTCGCACACAGCGTAAACTTGCAGCAAATAACATAATGGCACTTCTTGCACTGTTCTTGTTGAATTTTTGTCGATCAACTGTTAACGTCGATAATATTGTTACAGGTTGCTGTATATACTATAATAAAAATTAAAAAGCGACTGCTTTTTTAACTTACACCTTTTTGCTAATTTACGTTAAAAAAGGACTGTACAATTTTTCGTATAAAATAGGAATTCAGAAGATTTAAGAAATTGCATCAACTATCAGACTCAATTTACATTAATTTTTAATTTAGAGACAATCCAATTGTTATTTTCCAACTGGAAAAACTACTAAAAAATTTTAGGAAGATTTTTATAAATTTGATTTTCATTAGCGAAGTGCAAGTAACATGCTTACCAGTAACCAGTAAATTCAGTTTAGAACTAAAAAACAGTTTTTGATTGCAAAAAAACAGTGATAAAATTATTTCTTCGTTAAAAAAGCTTGGTAAATTTTTTAACTAATATTTTTATAGTGGTCTCAAACTTAAATTCAACACGTTTTTACAAAATTCCAAAATTTACAAAAACATTTAATCGAAAAGTGTATATTAAAATGTTTATATAAATGACTCTCGAGTAACAACGGGTATATTAGCTAGTTTTCAATATAAAAAGGAAAATATCACTAGCTGATTTTATTGCAATTTCTGCCCCGCTACGGGCTTAATCAGAAATCTTTGTGATGCCAGCGGGAATCGAACCCGGGCCGTGCTAGCCTCGTGCAAGCGCATCTTAGCGCACTACACCACAGAGGTGATGAGATTTCAGTGTCAATTTCTCAGTTTTTCTCCCTTTTCTTTAAGTTTATATTTATATTTAAGTTTATATAAGTTTAAGAAGGATTTAAACTAGCTATCAAACATTTAGAATTTCCATTTAAATTCCAACATTTAGAAAAGTTTGTTTAAATTATATATATACTAGTATAAAAGCCTGTCCTACGACAGGTCCTCCACACACTTCCTTTTTGGAGCCATTTGCCGAATGCACTTTTTTTCTCTTTTTAAAATTTGATTTTTTATTCACTTGATTTTTTTGAAAATACATTTTGAAAATACCACTTTAAATAACGCTTCAAGTATTGAAGCAGTGTTGAAAAATAAGTCAAGTGTTAAAGTGCAAAAAGTCGAGTTTGGTAATAATCATATTCAAACACAACTGTACAAACTGGCCTTGTAACTTTCATATGCGAAGCAAATCAGGTATTGTTTCGCGGCTGATTAAATTATATTTTTTGGTACAATCGACTTAAATCGAATAAAAATAACTTAATTAAATTGTCTTAGCTTTTTTGTAAAAGGATGAAAAAAAGAAGTAATTAGATCAAAAACATACTATTGTTAAAACCCAATATTGTCACTGATAAGTATCAAATATATTTTCTGTGCATACTTTCAGGCTGAACATTTTGGAGAATAGTATGTCTTGTGAAAGTGCCTTACTGTCAAAAAAATAATTGCAGTTTGAGAAATACTGTGTTCGGAGCAGCATGCTTGTCTTTTTTATATTAAGATGTGCATACTTTCAGGCTGAACATTTTGGAGAACAGTTTGAGAGATATTGGGCACGGAGCAGCGTGCTTGCCTTTATTATATTAAGATTTTAGCTGTATGGCAAATAAGTTCATGAAGCAATAGGTTGCAACAACAAGAACAAATTCTTTATAGAACAAGCCACGAAAACACCACGCAGACTAGATACCAGTTTTGTTGATCGCTCCATCAACTCTTCAGTAATATTCTGTGGCTTATCCAATCACTTTGACAATCTAATAGGCACAATTTATGCTTGGTTTTCACTATGTCATTTTCAGTGGTCAGTTGTTGTCAATCAATTTGAAAACAACAACATGTAGACTTTTTTTCTAACTTTGGCAATCTTGAAAAATTAAAAGCAATTAAATCATTAAATGGAGCTATGCAGAAAATGTTCAAGAGTTTTATTAAGGTGATATTTCAGGTGATAAACTTTTGTGTTGTCATAAAAATGACACAGTGAAAACCAAGCATTATGCTTAATCAAAGCAGAACTATATGCGCTTTTTACCAATATTGCGTGTGTCCATCCTATAAAATGTTTTCAACAAATTATATCAAATTTTTATTATTAATCTCTCAAAGCTACTTACATTCCAAAAATACTTAATTCTATGAAAATAAAGAAGAAGCAAATGACACCTTTGGCATCAAACATATATTTTCCAGTGACTTTCAAACTTGAGAAAACTGAACAATGCCCAAGACGATAGCAATGGGCTTATATGAATCAAACTATTGACGATATGGTATCATTGGAATGATGACTGTTTTGAAAGTTACGTGATGAGCCCAGTTATTTTTTGCTTTTTTAAATATTTTCAATTTTTCTTCAGTGCATAAAACCTTTATTTTGACTGTTTTTTTTTTTAATAAAACACTTATATTTTTACATGCAAGTTATAGGCCTCCAAAGTTGGAAAAAATGGCCTACAAATCTTGCTATTCTTTTAAATTTTTCAACAAAACTACACTTTATTGTTATCATCAAAAGGTTATTAAAGTAACTATTCAAAAAGGTATCAATCATGAAAATCCATGCATTACTTTTAAATATATAAACATTTTTAGTGTAGTGCTTTCGCAAAAGGGACACCACTACTTTTTCAGACAAATTGTTAATATAAGAATTGTAAATATTTAATATCTTTCCATCAATATCCATTTTTGCAACTTTTTCGGCCTTTGTTATGTAGTGGAAAGTGCGCTAGACTATCAATCCAGAGGTCTCTGGTTCGAATCCGGGTTCGGGCATGGTTCTTTTCACTTTCTTTGTACTTTCCTACATTTAGGAATCATGGAAAACTATAAATCCACAGTTAAATTGTGGAAAATGTGGAATTAAAGGACAGGAACAACTAAGGGCTGGAAATGATTGCCGAGGTTAAGGCTAGACTAGCCTCGGTTTAAAGCAATTCATATTGTCTTTCACGTTTGTTTCGCCTAATCAATAATTCACGTACGGTTCCTCTATATAATCAATTCCTTTATATAATCTATCCCTTTCCTTTCCGGTCAAAGACCAAACCTTTTTCAGCATTGGCGTCGGAAGCGGGGGGGCAAGGGGGGCAGTTGCCCCCGCACTTTTTTAGCTAGATAAACAATTTAAAAGGAAAAGTTATTCAAAATATCAGTTTTTTTTACAACGATAATATTTTTGTATTATATATTTTCCTCTTCTTTCTCTCTTCTTCATGTTTCATGTGAAGAAATTTTGGTGAACTTTTTTTGCACCACCATTTGTACTGCCTCCCCATTTGTACTGCCCCCCCAGATGAAATTCGCTTCCGACGCGCTTGTTTTTCAGATAAGGCCTTGGTTTTTTTTGGAGACCTTTAACTTCTAAACTAATTGCGAGCGGCCAGAAATTTTTCCATATTTGGATTAAGAAGGTTAAAATCCGTATAATCCAACAAAAAATATCAAAAAAAGAGAGTTGTCGCTATTCTTGAATTATACCATATTTTTTAAACAATTTACACTTAAACAAAAAATTCTGATACTGAGACGCACATCTGTATTTATGAAGGTGTAACCCCCATTTCTGTTGGACTAAGAAACAAAATTTAAGATCTTGTTCAATGCGTATTTTTTTGTGTTCACTCTTTTTAATTTCTCGTATTGCATTTTTTACATTTTTTAGCCTGGGGATTTTCCCGGATTTACTAAGCATCAACTAAATTGTACAAAAACGGTTTGATAACAAATAAAGAACGATATGCTTCTTCTTCTTCTTCTTAAAGGCATGTAGTATCAACTATTATTTCACCCAACCCAAAACAGAAAGCATAAACCACACAATTCATCAATGAAGAGTCAATAAATTTTAATTAAATAATGATTGCCACTGCATCACCTCCTCACCCCGTCGAGCCAAAGTGCGAGTACAAGTTGCTTGACCATCATAAAAATGAAATTCTTGCGTCATTAGTCGTAAATTTGCCCTCCTGACTGTGCAGCATTAATCGTTTTAAAACAATCATGTGGGTCATGCGATCAATTGTTTGCCTACAATTTTCCAAACTCAATAATTGACTATTATTGATAAGTCATTAAAGTACCTATGAGTGGAATGTTGCATAGCTTTTAAAATGCGGCCTTAGAAAAAAACGCATGCAACAAATTTTAAAATTATAGAATATACAATATTTTACTGTAGTCCCAAAATTATGGAAACTTTTATTATATTGCAAAAGGTTTTTGCTAGCTTGTCGCTTACAAATCAATAGTTTTTACACTTTTGAGTTGTGATAAAACTCATTCTGAAATTTTGCTGATGTAGCCTAAAATGAGTTATTTTGCTTGCTTAAACCAACTCATGTTTATAACATAGTACATATATAAGAGAATGAACGAACGTACCTTGAGTCGAGTCAGCAAAAACTATTTTGTATTTCTTGGCTTTAATTTTTGATGTCAATTAAAATGAACTGTGAGCTCGTTATTAATTTATTATTGTTTTATGCTTTGTTCTCTCTTGTTTTTTTCCCTTGTTTTTCTTGAACAATATTTTAGCAAGTACGGGTAGCTAGAAATGATTGTAAGGTGTGTGTGTGAGTGTGTGTGTGTGTGTGTTTGTGAGTAAAACTAGCTGTAGTGCAAAAATCGTTCGTTGTATCCGCTCCAAAACTTGATGTGATCGATGGATTCGTTATGGCGTGTTGGATACGTTACTTAATGATATTATTTCTATTTTTTTCTTTCTTATTCTATGAGACCTGGGTCTCTACGTTGGGGCTTTCAACGTAGTTACTCATGCAAAAGCGGCTGGTCGGTAACAAAATAAAATTGAAAAATATTTTTCTGTAAGCTTAATTTAAAATTGTTTGTCTTGCCATATATATTTTGTATTAAGAAAAAAAAAACCTTTCCGGCGGATGAAGTTAATAATTGTATAATTTTGTTGATCTTAAAAATAGTCGGAAATATTTACCATTTCTTAAAAATCCAATTAATTCTCCAAACAGCACTGCTTATTATTTATATTTATAGCTGTCACTTTTTGCATAATACCAGTTTTGTTGTTGTTTTTTAATTTATTTTTTTTTTATTTTATTTTTGTTTAAGCTTTTGTTGACACTTAACAACAACGTTCTCCAATTTCATAAAATTGGTTGCCGTTATAACTTTCAGTTGTTGTTTTTGTTGTTGTATTGGTGTTGTTGTTGTTGTTGTTATTTTATTTGACTGATTGCATTAAAGGCGACACTTTTGTTGCCACTAACTGGTTGCTGAATTTAAATTGCAGAATAAACCGTTTATGCTTTTATGTATTGTTAGACAATAAAAAACATGCAAAATGTGTTATTTGTCACTTAATAAAGGTGGCAATATTTATTTGATTTTTATTTTCACTACTTTTTCTATTTGCTTTGTTTACAAATTTACTTTGTTTTTAACAATATTATCACTTGATTTGGTCATAAAACTGTTTTAACTTTGGTTTTTTGAGTTAATACACAATTTATACAATTACTGGAAATTTAATTCTGTAAGGAGTTTGAGTAAAAGTTGTTATTAAATGTTATCATTATAAGACGAAACTACAAAAAATTTAAAAAAATATAGCAAAATAAATAAAAACAAATTGAACTAAATACTGTAAACGCTTTAAAGTCTAAAGTTTGCATAAACATAGCGAAAAATGAGAACAAACATAATTTGTTTGGATTCCTGTGAAACGCTGATTTGTTATTTAATATAAACAATGCCCACTTATTAATGAAAAACGATACTCTCACTCTTAAGATAATGACAAATACTGAGTTATCCCGTTCCACATTAACCCTTTCAGTGGATTTGCCCAATACATTGGACACGTCAAAAAGTAATTTTTATATTTATTTTGCAACACTTTTTTTAAATCAAATCGTTTGGTTCTAAGAAAAAAGATAAAGCAACATGATAAAAATAAATTTTTGTGAGATATTTGGCATTAGAGGCAGTTGGATTTTCGATTTTATGCAGAAGAAAAGCAAAACAAAAAATTTGTTGACCTTTTTTATAAGAAAAAAAATAAACAAAAAAATCACCGAACAAAAATCAAATTTATTGTTTTTTATATTTTTATTTTTTAATGAAAAGTATATTAAGAGGATTTAAAAAACAAATATCTAAAGGATTGAAAAACATTAAAGGGATTAAAAATAAATTTTTTTTGTGCCGAACAGGAGCAAAACAATTGTTTCTTTGCACAAGCTTGCAAAACGTAACTACTTACGCAATTTAAAATCAAAGGTATGTTTTTTCATCTATTTAGGACCTAAATGATAGAGATATTACCTCAAAAAATCTATTTTGTTCTTAGTTAAGCCTAGCCATCGAAAGGGTTAAGATTGTTTTTGATTTAGGTGAAATTTTTTCAGACATCATTTCAACTTTTGCAAAACCAAATCTTTATTTTGACTGAGATGCTGGAATAATTGGTGATGTGAAGTGCTAAAGCTAAAATTCTCTACATTTGCGTTATTGTTTTAATATTCGCAATTTATTGCAAGCTTGTCGATTTCATTGTAAAATCCAGTAATTTTAAAAACTTTGTTTTATAAACAATAACTGGGCTATCTTGAGAAATATTGCATGAACTGACTTTAAACGCAACACTCATATTATAAGTAGCTAATTCCGAGTTAAAAATAAGCGAGAGAAAAGCGATTAAACAGCGTTCGAACATGGGCCGCACGGCAGTAAAAGGGTTGAAAATGGCCTAAAAATAATCCAAAAAACCTAGTCGCTGCAAATTGGGTCGAACAACGGCCGTACAAGGCCTAATTTAAGTTGTACGCCCGTTGTATGCCACAAAACTTTTCAAAGTTCTTATTTAACAGCAAATGTATGAGCAACAAAAAAGCAAGCCTTACTCAGTGATTCTAATGCTGATAGTATGGCCACTTTTCTGCGGCGAAAATAATTGTTTTGTGTTACAAGTTCGTTAAAAAAGCTGTCAATTTCCATTGTACAATCAATGTTCGACCGATGTACGGCCACTGAACGCCCGTTGTCCAGCCGAGATTATTTCAAAAAGGCCTCCGTACGGCTGCTGTTTGGCTAAAAAGTCCTGCAAACAACACTTATACGATTCTTGTATGGCAGATAAAAATATTTAAAATTAGTCCTCGTTCGACTGCTGTTTGGCCTCAGCTAAAAAGTTTTAATTTTTACTTGGTCGGGTGAACAGCGGTTGGGCAGCGGTTGTACATGGTCCGCACAGTCGTAGAAGGGTCGGACATGGCAGAAAAATAATCTTAAAAACCCAAACAGTCTAAAGTTGGGTCGAACAACGGCCGAACAAGGCCAAGATTAAGTTATACGCCTGCTGTACGCTCGTTGTATGCCACTAAATTTTCCAAAGTGTCTTAGTAAACAGCAAATATATGCGCAACAACAAAAGCAAGCCTCACTCTGCGATGCTAATGTTGATGGTAAAGCCACTTGTATGTGGCGCAAAAGAATTTATTTTGCGTATGAATTTAGTTAAAAAAGTCCTCATTTTCATTGCAGATTAATCACTTTTTGGACGATGTACGGCTGCTGAAAGTCCGTTGTACAGCTGAGATTATTTAAAAACGGCCACTGTACGGTAGCTGTTCTGCCAAAAAGTTCTGCAAATGATCCTTGTGCGATCCTCGTAAGGCCGATAAAAATATTTAAAATTAGACCTTGTTCGGCCGCTGTTTGACCTAAGCTAAAAAGTTTTAATTTTTACTCGATCGGGTGAACAGCGGTTGGGCAGCGGTCGAATATGGTCCGCACGGCCGTACAAGGGTCGAACATGGTAGAGAAATAATCCAAAGAAGGCCTAACAGTCCAAAGTTGGGTCGAACAACGGCCGAACAAGGTCTAGATTCAGTTGTAAGCCTACTGTATGCTCGTTGTGTGCAACTAAATTTTGCAAAGTGTCTTAGTCAACAGCAAACATACGCTCAACAATAAAAGCAAGCCTCACTCTGCGATGCTAATGTTGATGGTATCGCCACTTGTATGTGGGGCAAAAGAATTTATTTTGTGTATGAATTTAGTTAAAAAGGTCCTCATTTTCATTGTAGATTAATCATTTTTTGGACGAAGTACGGCTGCTGTACGTCCGTTGTACAGCCGAGATTATTTCAAAAAGGTCTCTGTACGGCTGCTGTTTGTCTAAAAAGGTCCTTCAAACAACACTTGTACGATTTTTATGCGGCCGATAGAAATATTTAAAATTAGACCTTGTTCGGCCGCTGTTTAGCCTTAGCTAAAAAGTTTTCATTTTACTCGGTCGGGTGAACAGCGGTTGGACAGCGGTCGAACATGGTCTGCACCACCGTACAAGGGTCAAACATGGCGTAGAAATAATCCAAAAAGCCTAAAGGTCTAAAGTTGGGTCGAACAAGGGCCGAACAAGGCCTAGATTAAGTTGTAAGCCTGATGTACGCTCGTTGGACGCCACTAAAATTTGCAAAGCGTCTTAGTCAACAACAAACATATACGCAACAACAAAAGCAAGCCTCACTCTGCGATGCTAGTGTTGATGGTATCGCCACTTATATGTGGCGCAAAAGAATTTATTTTGTGTATGAATTTAGTTAAAAAAGTCCTCATTTTTATTGTAGATTAATCACTTTTTGAACGATGTACGGCTACTGTGCGTCCGCTGTACAGCTTAGATTATTTAAAAAAAGCCTCTGTACAGCTCTTTCGCCAAAAAGTCCTGCAAATGACCCTTGCACGACCCTTGTACGATTCTTGTACGGCCGAGAAAAATTTTTAAAATTAGGCCTTGTTCAGTCGCTGTTTGGCCCTAGCTAAAAAGTTCTTATTTTTACTCGGGTTTTGTTTTAAAATTTTCCATAATGTTTTCCCAGCATTATTTTGCAAAATGATAATTTTGTATCACTGTTTTCTGGCAACACTAATCAGAGCACAATGTTGGAAAAGAAGCAAGAGATGCTTAAGTCCTAATAAAAAATTTCGAATAATTTTTTTCATACATAATCTCATACCGGGCTTAGAATAAATTTAAAAAAATTATCTAATTATTAAAGCTTTTATTAGTACGAACAAATTTAACTTTCTGTTATGTCCTTCCTTTCTAAAGCTAAGTTTTTTTTAAATTTTTAGGCATTTAATTCTACACGCGAAATTTTGGTGTAGACTCAACACTAGCACATACTTACTATAACCTGCTGAATGTGTTAGTTGAACATTATTGCTGATTGTCAAATTTCCACGCCAATTAAATGTACCGACATATAAAAGACAGTAAAATTTTTACTTTTTAACTCTCCAATCATGGTTGTGAACTTGGCTGCATTGAACAATTTTTCGGTTTAACAGCAAAGTACGACGAAAAAAAAAATGTCGCTACCTTTTCGCTGTCAAAAACGCAATGCATCTCTTACGGAAGAGTTCTTTTCGCTTCTACAGCATACTTAGCTTAACTTGTAACTATATTCTCTACTCTATTAAATGCATGTATTTCTTATTAAATCTTAACATTTAAATTTACTTTTTTGCTTGTTTTTTTCCTTAATTAAGAAAAAGTTTTTTAATTTAAATTTTAAATTAATAATATATCTAAGCGATTTTCTTTATTATCTAATGTTTCCTGTTAATGATAAATATCGCTCTGTCGTACGCTAAAAGATATAATATAATCTGTCTTATATCTTATCACTGTTTTAATTTTAAATTATAAATAAATAAATCTAAATAAGATGGTTTTGCAGGCTTTTGTTTAAAAAAAACAAAATCAACCGAAAGTCTGTATATTTATAGGAAAATTGAATAGCATATTAAAAAAGCACTTTTTTGTGAGCTCAAATAGCTTTAAAAAAGAAATCCACGGAATTTTAAAAAATAGAATTTTACTTTCTGACTTTATACAAAAACTGTTTTTTGAAATCCGTTTTCTATTATCAATGCAAAATTAATCAACGCTACATTTTGATAAAATTTTTTCAATATTCTTACGTCATCTGAAGTTGAACTCCACATTGAAATTAAAGTTAAGCTCATTGACTACGAAGTTACAGTTAGCTTCCAGCTTACTTTGATATTTTTAACAATAGTTTATGTTAATTTTGTATCTATAACGAAAGCGGGTGTTAAACTTTTTATTACTAAATTAGTATTTAAATTATCTGGATTTGCATAAATGTATGCAACGACTAACATAAAATTGGGTTAAGCTATCGTGCTTACTGGTGTTATTTATGGCTTATCATGTGGAAGATACCAATTTAAGCGCTGACAGTTTCTTAATATATACAATAAAACATGACTATAAAAATATTGTCGTTGTCTTTATGACAAATAGCTATTTATAGTAAAGGTAGTACTTGTTTTGCCACTCTTAATGAGAGAAAATTGAATGGGTACAACTCGATTTTCGGTGATTTTATGATAAGGAAGTCGTATTAAAAATATTTGCCCTTTTTCTAAGATTATAATAATGTTAATAATTCCGTGAGAGGGCGTCAATTTTTTACTCACAAGTATGTTGTCGAATATTTTTAAAAAGCTGTTAGAGGTCACGTTCTTTATGTTTGGATGTTTGACATTATCTGGGAGCAAGCACGAAAATTTAGTTTGGTACTGTGACACTTTTAGTAGTCTTAGTTAGAAAAGAGGCAAGAAATGGTATATTAACACTCTACTGCATCGCATTGCAGATCTGCAACAAGTCGAAATAAGTGCTTAACAATAACTTTATGATAAAGTTACATCAAATAAATTATTTTCGCATAACAGTTCCAATATTAAGAATATCACATCAAAGTGAGAAAAGCACAACTTTTTTTATTTACTCATATAAATAAAAATAACAAAAACAAATTTTCATAGATGGTGTGCAAAAACAAATATTAAGAAGTATAAAAACTAAATTTTGATAAGATAAATACAAAGTTACAAATTTTAACAGGTAATTTATTGAACTAGCTTTAGATATTCTCAAAAAAAAAAAACTTTAACTCGCCGTTAGTGCGGTGGAAAAAATCACGCCATTAGTGTGGTGGGGTTCGACATACCCCAAAAGTAAAAGTCGTAAAAAATACTACAAAAAATATTATCGATAATTTTAGATCGCTTCTGATTTCTTACTTGATTTGATTGATTTACTGCTGAAAAAATAATATTTTTAGTGCGTTGCAATACAAAGAAAAAAAAATTGTTGAAACTTACAGATACTACAAAAAAGATATTGAAGGAAGTAAGGTCTCTGGGGTATGTCAGACCCCACCACACTAACGGCGGTAAGCTCAAAGCATATTTGCAAAATATGCTCAATCCCTTTTTTTTTAATAAATGAAAACTGAATAATACTGATTGAAAATTTAAATTATGCCCGAGTCTAAATATAAGCGATCGAACAAGGGTCGAATATGGTACAAAAATAATCCAGAAAGCCTAACGGCCGAAAGTTGGGTCGAACAATGGCCGTACAAGGCCTAAATTAAGTTGAAGAGCTGATGTACGTCCGTTCTATGCTACCAAATTTGTAAGCTCTTATTTAACAGCAAACATTTGTGCTACAGCAAAATCAAGCCTCACTCGGTGATGCTGATGCTGATAGTATCGCCACTTGTGTGTGGCGCAGAAGAATATTTTTTATATTAAGTTAATTGTTGGAATACTATATTCCAATGAATTTAAAATAAAAGGAGTTTATTTTTTTTTATATTTTATAATTTATTTACTGAATTCAATGTCGTTATCTGGTTTTCTAATATAAACTTTAGAATTTTAGAAACCGCAACTGTATTCACAAAACAAGAATTGCGTCTATGTTATCAAATAAATCTAGAGAATTTTCTTCTGTTTGTAATTTCTACTCATTTCTATAGAAGAGTAATCACTGTTCAGCCGATGTACGACCGCTGTACGCCCGTTGTTCAGCCGACATTCTTATAAAACGGCCTCTGTAAGGCCGCTGTTTGGCCAAGAAGTCATGCAAACGACTCTTGTACGACCCTTGCACTGCCGAGAAAAATATTACAAATTAGGTATTTTTTGACCGCTGTATGGCCATAACTAAACAAGTTTTTATTTTTACTCGGGTACACAGTAAATAATAGTGCGATGTGAATCATAAAAACACCAAACAAATATTGTAACTATATCATTTTGTGTAGTAAATTTATCCGTAGTATGGATAAAATACATTTTTTTATAAATAATATAATATTAAAACTGGCCATTTCAACCCTTGGAAGGGCTTTAGACACAATTGATCAATTGTGCTGTGCGTGTTATTAAATGTTTGATCACAAATGTCCGAGAACTGGACCTACGTGTTTTATGCTGACTCCGAACGGCTTATGTTCTCAAGAAGCTTTACATGGCAATTTTTACTCCCTGAGGTTTGCCATTGTCTGCAGAGAGGTAACGAAACGTAATTCAATTGAAAAACTTTCTCTCTGAGTTGGAATTGAACCCGGGCTACCGCGGTTCTTTAGCTTAGGGGCCACGCACTCTACCCACTAGGCTACGGTCGCCACCGTTCATTTTTTAATCCATCTATTAAGTTTTGTACAATATTGTGTTATTTATCCTTTTAAAGGTGCTATCATACAGTAGAAATTTTTAACATGATATGGCTTTTCTCGGAAGAAAAGTGGTAAAAATTGCAAGGGAACGCAAACGACGAGGTCCATTAAAGTTTTGTCAGTTGGTCGTCAATATTTGGTAGAGTAGCACGCGAATTGTGATAAAAACTATTATTTTGTGATATTGAAAGTGGTATTAAATTAAAAGTTTTTTTTAATGACCTTGTTATTTTTTATGTTGATTTTATATGATTTAAATACAAATTCTAAATGTTTCATAGTTTAATGTTTGATCAAACAACTAGAATTTGTATTTAAAATCAAGTATGATTTAAACTATCAAACATTTAGAATTTGTATTTAAATCATATAAAATCAACATAAAATTAAATTATTTCTTTTATTTGTGCTACAATAACTTACATAAATCTGTAAACACTGCATATCATAAATGATCATATAAATCCAAAACGTTTCATTCAGTTGCACACAAATGAAGTATATTTAAATTTTTTTATAAATGTGATTGCTTTTGCTGTATATTTATCTTTTTTATTAAACTAAGGAAAAAAGTTCATATGAAAAAAAGTGTTTATTAAACAAAAATAGCACATCTTCTATTAAACGCTTAGTTGTACCAACAGAGTTCGGTGAAAATGGTTTAGGACCCCGAATAGGCTTTTGCGGTTGCACTTGTTCCTTAGAAACTACTGAACCAATTTAAAGAAAACTTGTTTCTGCGTGGAAAAATTCTTTTCCACACTTTTTTTTTTACCTTCTAACTTTCTTTTCAACTTTTCATTTTTGGAAAAAATTGTTAGTTTTTGTATTTTTTCGTTTTGAAGCTCGTAGCATACATTTTTAAATTTTAAAAATAAAAACTAAGCTCGGCTTTACAACGGGCGAACAGCGGCCGTACATTGACCGAACAGGGATTATTTTACATTGAAAATGAGCAGCTTTTTTTTCTAACTTCATACACAAAAACATTCTTTTGTGCCACAGACATATGGCAATACTATCAACATCAGCATCACCGACTGAGGATTGCTTTTGTTACTATCAACATCAGCATCACCGAGTGAGGATTGATTTTGTTGTTGCGCATATGTTTGCTGTTGAATAAGAGCTTAGAAAAATAGGGTGGCATACGACGAGCGTACAGCTGTACAACTTCTCTAAGGCCAGATAATATTTTTATTCGGGAATGTGATGCTAAACGAAGAAAAATTTCATGTATTAATAGTTAATTAACTATTAACATATAACAAGCTGTTTAATCTTTAAGTTGTTGAAACGTATGGCAAGTTTATTCATCTTATTATTTTAATAACTTTTTATTTTTTGAACTTTTTTAACAAATGTTCAATTTAGAGAAATTCCAGAACAGAAGACAATATTAGATATGGATATGCTGCACCTTTAGAAAGGTCTATTTGTTTTATTGGAAATCAATGTCTTAAAATCATTAAGATTCTAAATTTTATTTGAGTCTGTTTATAATGAGAATGTGACATGAAAGTTTTATATATTATTACTAATTCTTTTCTTCATTAAACTCCATAAAACCACTCCATTTTCAGGAATTTAGAAAATATTAAGAAGACCACGCAGAAGGCAAGCCTAAATTAGAAGTTAATAACGAAACTAATACGCTTCAAAATTCATTTCGAACTAATATGAGGTCCGATATATAATAGTTAGACCCTTCACGGAATCAGTTCATGGAACTTATCAGAAAACTGAAAATAAAGTATGAAGACTGAAAGCTACCTCTAGTATTTTCCGATGTGATGCGAAAACTATAAAATATTTATAATTTTGTATGTTATAATATAAAAATAACCCTACATTTACAATTTCTTTAGGATATATTTGGCAATCCTAGAAGTGTTACTAGAAGTGGCTCCTTTGCTTTCAGGTTCTATGCAATAATTGTAGTAGTTATTAAACGCAAAGAAAATGTTAATACTATTATTTCTTCAGAAAGAATTAATTTGGAAGATATGCAAACATCTAAAGAGAAGAGGAAAGAGCTATGTCCCAAAAACTACCAATACGAAATATTTTATGTAATGAAAAGGGACTATCTATCCGTCTGAGACGGACACCTTTTAGTTATAAAATATGTTTCTAAGATATTTAGATACACCTGGAATGGTAAAAAACTGTTTCAAATCTTAAATACTTGGTATATGTACATCTTATATAATTGTTATATCTTAATATTCCTGAAGAACTCGCGGCTTCTGAGGAAATAATTGTGTTATCAAGAAGTGCATTTTGAATATCTTAAGTCATTTGAAATAAGCCTTTTGAGAGATAGTATTAACTTTTTTAATGTTCCAAAATATCCAATGAAGTAAAATAATTATAATAATTATAATACGACTAATAAAAACTCAAAAACAAAAATACAATGCCTTTTAGGTTTGGAAGTATCCATATGGATATATGAAATTTTTCTTTAATAGACCATTAAAATAAAAATATATCGCTCATTTCGTGCAAGAACGTTACAACTCAAAATTTACACTTTTTTACACGGTTTGACACAAGATACTTGTGTCGTTTTGTCTTTTAGCAATTTCTTCACTTTTTTGTAGCAATAACGTTTCATTTCTTAAACTCTTTATACCAACATTTGAAATATACCATAATTGTTCAGCAACAACGACTTATTATATTAAAAACCATTTTTTAAATAAATATCCAAGCAAGAAACCGAATATTTTTTGTAGTAATAAAGTACCAACTCAAAATGTGACATCTCTCTCACTCAAAAGTATCTTAATATAGAAAAGGCAAGCACGCTGCTCCGTGTCCAATATCTCTCAAACTGTCCAGCCTGAAAGTATGCACATCTTAATACATAAAAGGCAAGCACACAGTATTTCTCAAATTGTAATTATTCTTTGACAGTAAAGTAATTTTACAAGACACACTGTTCTCAAAAATGTTCAGCCTGAAAGTATGCACAGCAAATATATTTGATACTTATCAGTGATTCTTATCAGAGTTTTTACAATAGTACGTTTTTGATCTGCCTCTTTTTTTCATCCTTTTATAAAAAAGTTATGAGGGATTTTATGAAATTCTTTATGAATTCTCTTGATTTAAGTCGATTGTACCGAAACATATAAGGGCAGTTCACGATCTTGTTGCATTTTTGAAAATGCAAAATAAACAGCTTTTACTAAAACAAAAAGCATTGAAAAGCTTTTGCAACATATGCTTTTTGTTTTTGTAAAAGCTGTTTATTTTGCATTTGCAACGATGCAACATGATTGTGAACTGCCCTTTAATTATATCAGCCGCGATACGACACCTGAGTTGCTACATATATGAAGGTTGGAAGGCCAGTTTTTAAAGTTGTGTATGCATACGATTGTTACCAAACTCGACTTTTTGCACTTTTACACTTGAACTAATTTTTCAATATTGCTTCAATACGCAAAGTGTTATTTAAAAAGGTACATTTGTATTTTGCAAAAATCAAGTGTATAAAAAATCAAGCTTTAAAAAGAGAAAAAAGTGCTTTTGGCAAAAGTTCCAAAAAGGAAGTGTATCGAGAACCTGTCATAGGACAGGCTTTTGTACCAGTGTTACAATATATACCAAAATTGTCACAAATCAAAATGAAAATTTTTTAATATGAGATTTTATTGTAATAATGTCACAACTCAAAAATATTGCAAAAATTCACTATTGACGCAAAATGAAAAATTTATGATATTTTTAGTACAAAATATAATGACCCACAAATATTTTTAACAATTTTCAGTCTGCCTTTACGACTCATGGTCGTGATGTCATTTCAAAATTTCATAAGGCTTTCCTGAAAAATATTATATTTGAGTCTTGCTTTAAATGAGCGATATTCAATAAATACATTTTGTTTTTCTTTTACACCAATTGGTGCTGATAAATTTATAAAATTGGTGCTAAGATTAACCCCACTGTGATATTCCTTTTCATTTTTCCGTGTTAAAAAATATCCATTTTTGGATGTTTATTTTATATCCAAAGACGATCACACAAACGGATAAAAAATATTAGCACCATTTCGATTAGACACTATGTAGCACCAATTTGGTGTTGTGGTAACACCATTTTTTCTTTTAGTGCATTTTTATGTAAATAAATTATTCGGCGACGTTATGAACACTTTTTTTAAGCTGATTTTTTATCAGTTAAAACTAATTGTATAGTTCAACAGCTCATAACATAGGCTAATTTAGAGCTTTTATTAAGAAAAAACTTGGTAGTCAGTTGTGGCATGAATTTAAATTTTCTCAGAAAGCTGACATTTCTATGAAATGAGTGTCAATATTATTTAAATAAGTGTCATAGAACGAGACCAAATAGCTCGAGCAGAGCTATTCGAGCAGCACAAACAGCTGTTCGGTAGAAATTGAAATGTCACTTTGAGCTGGTGCTCTGACAGCACCACAAACCAAGAATATTTCCCGCTCTTGCCCTAACCCACTAAAATTAGCCGCTTCAAGTTTAAAACATGTCTGACAGAGATAACAAACGAAACAAAAACAACAAAATGCATATACAAAGAAAAAAAGCAAAACATATACTCTAAAAAAGCTAAAAAGAAATGTGTCTCAAATAAACAGGTAAACAAATAAATAAGATCAAAGCAAGTGTGGAGTACAGCGAATAAAAAAATGTTTTTTTTAAAAAAAGCTAATACAATAAAAAGTTAAGGCAACGTAGTAGAAGAAAAGATCCTATTTTTCAAGAAGAAAAAAAAAACGGCAACAAGAAAAGAACATAAAACTTTGACCGCAAGTGAGCGTGAACCCTAAACAAAGGCAAAACAAACGTGAATCAACCAAAGTTAAACTCAAGAGAAACAAAAAAAAAAACAAACAAAAATATATAAAACTCAAGCTAAAGTTAGCTGTAGTTAGTTGGTATGATAAAGCAAAAAGCTAAGAAACAGCAGCAGCAACAACAGAATGAGTTGTATGAGAAATCGAAGAAAAACCATTTAAGCTGGTTGCACAGACGGTCTTAACTAAGTAGTAGCCGGAAGCGAGAAGTTAGGAGTTTCGTGTAAAAGAACCGGCAACAGCTTTAAATGTCACATCAAATCTTATGCGCTTAAAGTAACGCTTATTAGATGCAAGAGAAGTCGCAACTAAAAGTTTGTGCGCAAAAATGTTCATCATGCAATCGGTACACTATGTTATAAGATATATCAATAAAACAGCTCAGAAACTCAAGTAACAAGCATCATTATTTTATTTTCTCACGTCACATGCTTAAATCTTATATTTTAAGTGATGTTTTCGTGACAGTTTCTTCGGTGAAATAGGCACTTTGGTTTATTTTTCCATAATTATAGCAAACTATCACAAGTTATACAACTAAACTTTGCTATAACAGACTTGCATATCATTGTTCTTTAGGCAGTTTAAGAACAAATGTATTCCTTAGATACTATTGCCTTTTTTAAATAATGTTATTACTATCTTCACATCTGTCATTAATTTAGAGCTTTTTTATAATTTTCCAAGAAAACTTTTTATTTCTACTACAAATTTTTGTATTTTATTTACTACAGAGAATCGTTTTGTATTTTAATTTAAAACTTTGTAATCTACACAGTTACACAAACATACTACCCTACACACACACTCGATATATTTACAATAAAAAATGTAATAATATCTATACAATGAAATACAATTGATTTGTTTGTTGTTACTGCTGCTAATACTCTGCACGCGATCACGACTCCGAAATACGTTTCGATTTGTGTCGGTTTTTTCTTTTCTTATTTTTATTTGTATTTCATTTGCAATGTTTCTTATTTGGTCTTTAATGGTATTATTTTTTTCCCAAACTAAAAATTTGTTTTGCCAAATTGGCAACAAGGAATGGTACGAGTATACATATACGAGTATGCATTTAGAAAATTAATGTTACGAATTTACAGTAAACTCTCGAATAAAGCAAAACAGCACGGCTACTTTTTTCCGATATCTGAGTTAACTTTTAATCAAAGCGGTTACAGTTTTGGTCTACCCATTTATCTTAGTATTTTTCTAAAGCTAATAATATTGGGGTGGTCGTTAAATAAAAAATCGTCAAGGGTGGTCATTGATCGGCTCCAAATGTATAGTTTTTGTTCTATAATTTTTCAGACTTTTATTACCAATCCTGAATGTCCCTCATTTAAAACATTTCAATTTTCGAGTAATTTTTAAATTTCTTTAAAATAGAATCTATGAGCTTGAATTGAATAACTTTTGCATGAAATTGTATATTAACCCATGCCACTCGAATTCTGTGTTAAATCTCATATTTGTATGTATATTACAATATTTAAATAATTGTTATACATTGCTAATCTGTTTTATTATAATTATGTCGATGTTCGTATATAATTTACGTCTTATTTTTTATTCTTTTAACTTTTGTAAGGCTGTTGGGAATATTTTTCTGGCGCTATGAAATAAGGCCCCAGGAAATAAGGCCCTAAACTACAATTGAAATAAGGCCCCAAACATTTCTATACAAAACAACAACACAAATAATTGGGATGTTATTCCCTATTCTGCGGCTTCATTTCATTTTTTTTAAAAATGGGGCTTTATTTCATAATGAAATAAGGCCCCAAGAGTTAAATGAAATAAGGATCCAAAAATTATATTTGGAAGTAAAAGCACGAATATTTGGGGCGTTATTTCGATTTTTGTGTCCTTTATTCATTTTTTTAATTAGGGATTTATTTCATTGTAAAATAGGCCACCAAAAATTTCAACACTCTTTGAGGGTCAGACTTGGATACGGTAGTTGTAACAACTTTTCGATTTTTGCTATTTAAAATCAATTGGAAAATGTCTCAATTGGAAAAATTTTAAAAAATATGTTAAGTTTTGATATTTTTGTCGCCAAATTATGAGGACATAATAAAAAATTAAATAATAAAATGTAATGTGAAAAAGTTCATGGTAAAAGAACTATCAGTGAACTTCTCTATGTCCTCGATCAAATAATGGTATATAGAAAAAAAATCCATTTCTAAACCTATAACAAAATATGAATGTCGGCAAGAGACTTGTAAAGCAAACCTGTTAAGAAAAATTTAACGACGTTCGCACTTCACAAGATATCTTACGAGTAGGAAAACAACTCTTTGAACTTTAATTGGACTCTATTGAAATTAAACTTTAGGTACGAGATATAAGAGACTTAACAAGGTTTTCTTAATAATTACATATTTGTAAATTAAGGCAGATTTACAAATCCATAATTATATCATCTAAGATCAAACGATTTAAATAACAAATTTTTATAAAATTATTTCGTACAGGGGAATACTAGTATGTTTTCAAATTCTTGATAAGATTAATGAATTCGTAAAGATATTGGGTGGTGTGAACAGCGTTGCCATATGGTCCGATATATCGGATATGTTGCGGTTTTAATATTTGAATCCGACGTTCCGATATTTGACCATAATTTATCAAAATGTTACGATTTCAGAAAAAGTAGATCCGGCGTCCGATTTTGCATATATTTTTATACACTTATATATATGAAAAGAAAAACATTAGTAAAATAAATTGATGGCAACTTAAAAATAAAAAGATGCCATGGTACTTCTGCATTTCCCATAATGGAAAAATTTATTTTTGAATTATTGAGCTTACCGCATTACTCAGCTAACGTTGAGAGAACTTTTAGTCAAATAAATATTAATATTAATAGAGTTAGATACAATGGAAGGAACTCTGCATAAAAAAGATTATCTGCGTATGAAATCTTTTAACAGTTTTAGTCTTGAAATTGATAAAGAATTGATATACAAATTTAAAGCAATGTATATATGACTTTGAAAAAACTATATATTTTTACACATATTTTTTTCACTAAAATCTAATTTTTTTGTAGGCATAAAAAACAAAATTTTTTTTCGTTAATTTACTTGAAGCAAAAGCTTTACATTTATAGAGCTAAAATTGAAAAATTATGTTATATAGCTCTATGCATTTCATTTTTACCGATTTCAGAGATCTACATTAAACCAAACTGTGTTGCAAATGTATTTTTTATTTGACTCTTTGTTTGTGTGTTCAAAAATATTTTCAAAATGTAATTTATTATAATATATTTTCTATATTTATAATGATTATTGAATTGACTTTTGAAAAAAATGTGCTTTATTTAAATAAATAAACCTTAAATATACGTCATACGTCTAATAAAATGCAATATTTTATTTGTCTTCTTTGTTGTAAAATGCAACTGAAAATTTTTTAGTTCTTCTTTTCAGAGTTTCACAAATCCGACAAGAAATCCGACGAGCAAAGCGCAAAAGTTACGCTGTAAAATTTTTTTCATGGCAACACTGGGTGTGAATAAAATCTGAGTGAACACACTGAGAGAATTCTCTTGAGGAGAGTGTTTCGTCCAGAGTGAACACTCAGTTCGGTGTGAATTAAAATTTCCTAAAATTGCTTGCATTCACTCAATAATAGTGAGATGAGATATGTCCATTTAAGTTTTCAAATTGCTGCGTGAAATAATCAAACAGGACAGAAATCGTAAAAGTTGTAATTATATTAAATATGTTCGTAAATATGGAAACGCGCAAAAAAAAATTTTATAATATTCAACGTTACGGCAAGGCAGGCGAAAATTTCGATTTGATGTCGATAACGTGCAATTGTGAAAATATTCCTAATATCACTCAGAGCTGTAAAAGAATGCATTCAATTTGATTTTATTCACGAAAAAGTGAATCAGTTAATAACGAAATAAGTGAATCAGTTAATAATAAATTTAAATGAATGCAAAATTGATTTATAAATAAAATTTTTAATTCACATTAAAATTCACATTTCAATTATTCATTTTCGTTATTCAGAATAATGATTCATTTGTTTTGTTCATTTGAATGATATTCACAAAAAATGGAATTCACAAAGAATTTCAGAATTTTCTATTATTCTTTATTTATTTATTTCTTATACGTTATTCTTTAATTTCGTCGAATTGGGTCTTTATTTCGTAGGGTGTTATTTCATCCTGAAATAAAGTCCCATATTGGAGGCCTTATTTCGTTTTTGTTTTGAGGTCTTATTTCCTGGGGCCTTATTTCACAGAGCCTAATTTTCCCACCAACATAAGGATTACATTTGAAGTATACAACATTAGTAACATATTCTGACAGCGTATTAAAGATCAGCTCTACCTTATAATGGGTTTAATCTTCTCCGTGGAAAAGTTGGTCTAACAGAATTAATATAAGGTCTTTTTCCATACTCGCTACAAGTAACTTGAAGTTAGATACTAGAAAGTGTTTCTTTACACATTTTTCAAGAACAAAAGAGAAGAAAAAGCTGAATATCACTCTCTATTCTATTTAACTTATGCTTGGTTTTCACTATGTCATTTTCAGCTGTCAGTTGTTGTCAATCAAATTGAAAAAACTAACATGTTGACCTTTTTTTCTAACTTTGGCTATATTGGAACATTAAAAACAATTAACTTATTAAATAGAGCTATACACAAAGTGTTCTAAAGTTTTATTAAGGTAATATTTTAGGTGATAAACTTTTGTTTCGTCATAAAAATGACATAGTGAAAACCAAGCATTACTCGGAACTAGCTTGAACTTTACTTGAAAAATATCTTCGAGCACGAATTTCTAGCTACGAACAGCTGATCGTCAAATTTAATATCAATATTTTTTTTTTAAATAGAAGTTATTGTTATCATTAAATGCAAACATTATATTCATATATATTTTGCACAAAGTGTTTTTTGTCATTTCTGTCATTGAAGTCATTTGATAAATATCGCATATTGACAGATAATCTCTATTACTCGAACTTTATTTGAAATTAGTACGAAAACAGACGTATTGCTTCATTATCTTTTTTTTTTTTTGCATCAGGAAGCATTTTTCTATATTCAGATACAATTTGCAAGTGATTGTTGTATTTAAAAAATGGATGAACCCCTCTTTCTGCAACATCATTTATCAACTTCAAATACTTCACAATATTCTAGTCGTTTTCAAAAACTTAATTCTGGTCCCAAAGAGCTGGATCTATCTTCAAAAATTTGTCTCTTATTGCAAATCTGAGATGGAAATTTTTTGATTGAGGGGTAGTAAAGTAATCGATCTCTTTATTACAGAAACTAGCAATGTAATCTTTATCAATTTTTATTCGTTTTGAATAGCAATTATCCAACAATGATACAACTTTAATACCATTTTCTTTTTAACCTTAAGTGACAATGACTCGTGTAAAAACGAAATTACGGCACACTCTGGATTCAAAAACTATTAGTGATTTCAAAATTTTCGAGAGCAACTGTGGAGACCTCTTCGTTGGTAAACCATAGTCATAAAGTTTTTTCAGGAAGCAAAGATTTCAATTTGGTACTTCTATTGTGACAAGTACAAAAACAAGTTTCGTTGATGTCAGCAACTTATGAACTTCGTTTAATAATTATTTAATATGTTTTACTCAATTTGTGTGTTATATACCACAACAATATTGAACAAACAATATTGAAAACTATAAACCAATATCCAAACTAACGTCGCTATCAAAACTCTTTGAATTTATAGTAAAAAGAAAAGTATATTTTGCTGTAAAACGCTTTATATCTGATCATTCAACGTTAACGAACCCTACAATTTTTTCGGAACATCGTATTTCAGTTTTCCAACAGCGGTATCAGGTTGATACCGAAAGCCTTCAACAAAGTCTCTCACAACATTTTATTAAAAAAATTAGCGAAAATTGGATTTCACTCAAATTTATTACATTGGCTTGGATCATATCTTAGTAAAAGGGTCTGTCATATTTATATTGAAAATAAAATTTCAAGACCATTTATAGATATCTCGGGTGTTCTTCAGGGAAAAGTTTTGTGTCCGTTACTTTTCATACTATTTATAAATGATATTACATGAAAAGTAAAAAAAATTCACAGTATCTTTTATATGCGGATGATTTCAAAATATTTCGAAAACTAAATAATTTGTCGGATGACTTGTTACTGAAATCAGATCTAAATTCTTTAAACGTCTGGAGTTCGAAAAATGGATTTTATCTTAATCACGAAAATTGTATGTTTTATACTTTTACTGAATTATTATGTCCATTAAAAACAACCTACTATTTAGATAATTTTTCTTTGAAATGTGTTAATGAAATTAAAGATCTAGGTGTGGTTTTTGATTCAAGATTCACTTTCATTTGCCATCTTAATTATATTATTCTGAAAGCTTATTCACTACATGCTTTAGTACTGCGAAATGGTTCTTATTTTAAGGACTTTTTCACATTAAAAGTGCTCTATACTTCTATTGTTCATTCGAAGTTGGAATATGCTTCATTTATATGGAATCCATTCTATGCGTCTCATAATTTAACTCGAGAAGAGGCTACTACAAATAAATTAAATTCAACACAAATACCTTCTCAATTATGTTTACCAGCAACAAAAAAACATATTGCCCATATTCTACGCACAACACCAAATGTTTTTTCGGAGCAACCAGCGCGCAAACCAATGCTTACAGAACACCATAAAAAGGCACGCTTAAATTTTGCTAAAAAGCATATGCACTGGACTTCCGAATGGCAGAAAGTAATTTTTTCCGACGTAAAAAAATTTAATTTGAATGGCCCAGACTATTACAGCTGCTATTGGCACTATATTTTTAATGCAAGTATCCCCAAATCTAAAATAAACATTCGAGGCGGAAGTCTGATGGTCTGGACCGCCTTTTCCAATGAAGGAAAGTCAAATATGTGTTTTGTTCCTCCCCGAATGAACTCGGAAATGGACAATGACATGTAAGACGATGTCCTTATTCAATTTATAGTGAATAAAATGGACGACAGTGTCATTTTTCAACATGACAATGCGTCCATTCCTGTCTCTAAAACATCCAAGGCTTGATTTGGGCAGCGAAAAATTAAAATTTTAGAATGGCCTGCATGTAGCCCCGATCTAAACTCCATAGAAAATCTATGGGGTATTATGGCACGGGAAGCTTACACCGAAAAAGCGAAAGGAACCCCATTTTCTACTGTTACAGAATTTAAATTTAAAATTATAGAAGTTTGGACTTCAATTCAAGGATCCATTCTACAAAACCTTATCAATTCAGTGACTAATAGGATATTTGAGGTGATCCAAAAAAATGGTGGGCATACTGATTACTAAATTTTTATAATTTAAGATTTAACTAAAGTGCGTCTAAACGAATACGCCAATTATTTCAAGCGTTACGTTTTAAGTTAATTAAAAAAATATATAAAATAATGCTAACAAGATGTTTTTTGTCATTATTTTGCAAAATAAATATTTTTCTTTAACATAAAAAAAAAAATTGGTTTAAAATATATTTTATGCGTATTTTATTATAAGTTTTTAAAAAAATTTATATTGCGTCTAAAGGAATATTCATCAGTGTTTTATCGAATAACTTGTAGATAACTATATTAATATAGTCTGTAAGAACCTTTGTTCATTGACTTGAAATAAATTTTAAAAAAAAAATTAAGCAAAAGCAACTAAAATTGGGTAGAGGTTTTTCTAAGCCTAATTTCTGCTACACATAAATATTATTTCGGCGTAAAAATATTTCAAATAAAGCCCACCGTTTATTTTTAAATATTTCATTTACATATCGTTTTGTGGAGACAAATTACGTCACGTGTCTGACAGTCTGAAGGTTTTGTAGTTCAATTGGGTAATTAAGTTAATAGGTTGTTAAGTAATTATGTAATTAAGTAATTAAAAAACAAATTTAGTATATTTTTTCTTCCTTGCCTCAACTATTTTTAACCGACTTTAAAAGGAGGAGGTTCTCAAGTTAGTTGGATTCTTTGTTTTTCTTTCTTTTTTTTAAATGTATTGTATGTACATCGATAACTCCTAAAGTACTAGCCCGATTGCAGCAATTATCTTTATCATTACCTTTAGCCAAAGCCTTCCATTTTAAATAAAACAAAAAAATTTCGAAATATTTGCTAAACATTTACGAAAAAGCAAAACTACATTTGTGAAACAGAGCAGACGATTTGACTATCATGGTAAATGAATTTATGTATGAGTTGCTTAAATTAATAATATTAAAAATTGTCTCCTAGTTAATATTATTAAATAATAAGTTTTAAATAAGTTTTAATTTTTTGGTAACGCTTTACTTGTCTGTGGAATGCCCCTACTAAACAACAAAATTAAACCATTTGCATGTGAGAACTTGCATGCTGGGTGGACTTTCATGCATTATATTGACCCAAAATACACAGGTTGTAAGGGATTGGCTAAAAAAAGAAAACATAAATATTTTGGATTGGCCGGTTCAAAGTTTGTACCTCAATCCTTTCATGCATTATAATGACCCAAAACACACAGATTGTAGAGGATTGGCTAAAAAATGAAAACATAAATATTTTGTATTGGCCAGTCCAAAGTCTATGCCTCAATCCTATAGAAAATTTATGAAATGATATGAAAGTCAGCAAAAGCAATCAACATTTTTTAAATTTATAGGAGTTATAGATTGAATTTAAGAAGGCTTGATACTCTACTCCAATGGATAGAGTACAAAACCTTGTGAAGAGTATGGGACAAAGATTTCAGGCTAGTGATGGGCACTATCGAATGATTTCAACTATCAATGGTTTACTATCGAATGATTTCAACTATCGATGGTTTACTATCGAATGATTTCAACTATCGAAAAATTCGTTAGAATATTTCATTCATTCATTTACTTCAAAAAAATAGTAAATAGTACACGAAGCTATCGAATGACTTAAACTCTCGAATAATTCACTCATTCATTCGAATTAAAAAAATAGTAACTAGTAACAAAAACAAATTATTCATTCATTCGAATTATAAAAATTATAGCTACTACAAGGATCAAATATTTTTTGCTATCAATTCAAGTATTCATTCATTCGACTTAAAAAACCTCTAAATAGCTATTAACTGGTGTGATTTCTTTATAACTTCCATTTAAACACAAATCAAGCAGTGTTGTTAAACGTCAGGCAAGGAGTAATTTCAGACTTTCGGATAAATTTTCTTATGATTTGTTTGCATTTGCTTAAAAAATGCTGACATTATGGTTTTAATGTTTATACTCAAATGCCATAAAATAAATTTTTGTTTTTTTTTTTATTTAATTTATTTTAGTTTAATTTTATTTTTATGTATATGAAAAAACCTACATGTATTGTTGTGCTATTTATGTGTCCACAGCTGTAAATGTTAAATATTGATCAATTCTTTATCAAAAAAGCATTTTATCAAAAAATATTTATCAAAATACTTCTTCGAGCGAATTTTTTGTTAATCCTTAAATATTTTTTCTTAAATATCCATCACATATTGAGGCTATTAAATATCAACAAAACGAAAGTTCCGTGGGTAGAAAGTACTTCGAATATTGAAATTGAAGAGATAAAACACCTGGACGTAGGCAACATATTTTGTCGAAGCTACGTTTTTAACTTTACCTAAAAGTTGCCTTTTTTTCCGTGTCTATGGTCAACATGGTACATTCTATGCTTCTCTAACATATTCTAAAAATATTACGATTTTTTCTTCTTACTTTCTCATTGTCAATTCTTTTCAAAAGACTCTATTTGTTCAATGTTCTGTTTAAGTTAATATGAATCTTTTATAGTTTTTAATTAGGAAGAAATAAATGTTGTAAATGTATTCAAACATACTGAAAAATATATGAGAAAACCCTAACTACGACTCTTTTATCATCATTGTTTTCATTATTAAATTAACAAAATTAAAAGATATCTAATCTAAAGAGATTAAAAGAGATATAAAGAAAAGTGACAATGATTTAAATGATCTTAGGATTCATCAAGCCTATTTTCAATAACAAATATACTAGTGTTATTATCGCAAACGAAATGAGTTAAGGCTTTTCCTGAGAAGATTTACTATACATTCCATCCACTATTACTTCATGCTTTTTGTCCACTTAACGAACAGAACGTCGAAAGTTAATATTAATATACAAGAGTTTTCACTTCGATATTGAATACAGATAAAAATCATAATTTTTCTCTTTTAAGAATTGTCAAAAAGTACACAGTAAAAAATATGAGGATAAATTTTATACTATTTGGTGTATATACAAATCCAAACCAAAAATGTTTTAAAAGTTATACCATCAAATCTTATAAATTTTTCCAGACCATTTTTCTCGTCAGACCAATCGAAACTACTATATTTTTAAATTTCCCGATTTCGGTGAATTTTTTACTTTCGAACCAGAATATATTCTGATTTACACATGATATCCACATAAAATTTTTAAATTATATTTGTTTTATTATTTTTATAATATTGAGTGGTATAAAATTGATAAATTATTTGGAATAAAAAAAGTTTATACCACACAAATGTTATAAAAAAGATAAAATTTATCTTCAAATTTTTTACTGTGTATAAACATGAGAATTAGTTGGAGAGTAAATTTGTCTAGAGGTCGAAATGATTTGGTCCATCTATAATGTATGAAGAAATATCAAGTAATAACGTAAAATATTTTAAAAATACTATAGAAAAATCTCTCAAAAGACTTTGATTATCCTTCAAGATTTCCTTAGATACGAACAGATAACTGCTAATGATAGACAATTGCTTTAAGTTCTTAGCTTATTTAGTTTTGCCAGATCATACTTCTAAAGACCACTTTTATACAACCACTTTTTGGTATTCTTTCTTTTCTTCAACTTAAGCCGGTTGCTTTTAAATGGCGCTGAAATAATTTCATCAACGTTTAATAGAGTTTTTCCACTGTGCAAACTTTTTCCAAACAGCTTTTCTTAAAACACACAAATAATATCATTTTTAACCCATACAAATTGCTAAAGTTTTAACACAATATTAAATAAAAAAATTTAAATTATTTAAAGCTTATTCTTTGAAAACATTTTTTTGTTACTTTTTGTAATGTAATATTGCACGACACAGTTTTGTGCTGAAACAGCTGCTGATTTTTTTTATTTATTTTAATTAAAACGTTTTTAAAGCGAAACCGCGTAAGACGAATAAAGTTTCAGTTTTTTTTTTGTAATAATTTTTTAACAATTTTTTTATGAGTTTATTTTCAAAATAAACAATTTCTGTTAATTAAACTGTTTTCACTCTAAGAAATGGAATAATTTTTTATTTTTTTTAATAAATTATTTTCTATTGAAACGCTTTTTTTTATAAACTATTTTGTTTTTAACTTTTCTGGTTGTTGTTGTTGTTGTGATTTTATTCAATGTGTTAGCAAATTATATTCATTCCAATTCTTCCGCACGACGAGCTGAATTACTTCGTATCTGGCTTTAGACTGACGAACTGCGACGAAAATGTATTCGCCAGTCGCAATACGATGTCAGCCGCTCTACCGGGTTCTTTTGCTACAAACTGCGGGTTTTTGCTGCTGTCATTGCTGTTGAGTTTAGTACTTTTTCTCGTCTTGGCCATACGTTCTGGTCGGTAACGGCATCGTCATCGTATGTTTTTGTTATGGTGGTTGCTTGATTATTGTGGATATGACGGGTTGTTGTTGTTGTTGTTGTTGTTTCCATTGTTACAAAAGTTATCGAAGCGTAGCAGCGACTTGCTATGGCAACCCCAAAGCAAATTATTTTCACATTTGTTTTGGTAAAGCAATTCGTTGTATTGAAGAGTATTTGTTTGCGCCAAAGAGAGGCATTTCCTAAGAGAACTGTTTGCTAAATTGTTGTAGCGCACTGAAAGAGCGCCCTGCTGTGCTGCTATAAGATATTGTATCTGCGAGATACCTAATGTATTTATTGCGCATAAAGTGAACTTTTACTTTTAGCACTCACTGTCACCCTTTCTATTCGCCCTGCCGCATTGGATTGAAAGAGAGTTTCTTACTGCATTGGTTGTTATTTTCAACCAGTATTATATTTCCGCATCCGGAATTAACAGATGTTGTTGTTAGGCATTAAAAGCATACTTATAATTTATTTATAGCAGGATTTTTCAGTAGTTATGATTTAAAAAATTTCAGCTTTTTTGGGCTCTTGTTGAATTTGATATAAAAAAAATATTTATGAATATTTAGATATGCATTGAGGGCGCACTAAAAGTTTTAATTTTGGGTAAAAAAATTTTTTCTTCATTTCCCTAAAGTAAAATATTTCAAAAGTATGCTCTGAAGATTTTAGGCTTATCGCACTATTATTTATGGAGATAATTTTTAAAAGGAGTTTTTTATCTGCATGCAGATAAAATTTTAAACGCGTTTTTCTAAAAACCATGTTTTCAAAATCGGTGCTCACCTGTATGATTTTGATGACCTAAATGACTGCAAAAAATTACCTACAAAAAATGGTAAAAATTACCTAAAAACTGCAGAAATTACCTAAAAACTGCAAACAATTACATAAAAAATAAAGCTTTAAAAATACAACATTACTAAACATAAGAAAATGTATTTTATATATTTTTTATACATAGCGTTGCAGTATATTACAAGGTACATTTTTAAGTTATTAAAATTGAAGGAACGTCGATCCTGGCAAAATGTTTTCGTAAACAGAAAACTTCTTTCTACTTCTGCACTGACGAGAGGAACATATTTAAAAGACGATATGTCATCATATTTAAGTGTTCCTTTTCTAATTTCATAGTAATCAAATTTTTACCCCCTAATATTTCAGCAATAGAGCCATTGGCGTCGGAAGCGGGGGGGCAAGGTTGGCAGTTGCCCCCCCACTTTTTTAGCTAGATAAACAATTTAAAAGGAAAAGTTATTCAAAATATCAGTTTTTTTGCAACGATAATATTTTTGTATTATATATTTTCCTCTTCTTTCTCTCTTCTTCATGTTTCATGTGAAGAAATTTTGGTGAACTTTTTTTGCACCACTATTTGTACTGCCCCCCCATTTGTACTGCCCCCCCAGATGAAATTCGCTTCCGACGCGCTTGAATAGAGCATAAAAATAGAGTTGATAAAAACTAACATATCCTGAATCTTTATCTAACACTTATTTCATATTTCAACATACCCTTTTGTCACTTTCATCACGCGAAGAGCTTTTTTTCATCGAAGTCTATAAACAAAGCAACTCCTTTGTCGAGAGGTAATATTTTTGATTAAAGGGACTCTATTGTTAATGGAATATGTTTCAAAATTTTAATTTTTACAATTTTTGCTACAAAAAAAAAACGAAAAAAATGTCTTTTAAAATTACACTAAAATTAACTAAAAAACCAAAAATGCACATGTGCAAAAATTAAAAATGTCCAAAACTGAAGGTAAAATAGTTTAAAAATTGCTAAGAATTGCCAAAAATGCCCTAAATCTAATAAAAATTACCTGAATACTAAAACCGATAAAAAACGATGAAAAATTACGAAAAAATTACCTAAAAACTTTTCATATTTGGAATTTAGGAGACATATATGGACGTTAGGAAGTATCGAAAAATTTAGATCGTATTCTAAGAGGTCTCAAAAGTTGCATAGGGTGGTAAAGATCTACCAAATAAAATTTTAGGAAAAAAATAAAGATTTCTTCCTCTCCCGCAAGGACAAAGTTGTTTTTTGAGAAAAACAGAAAAAATCACCATCTCAAAATGCTTGGATTTTTGTCAGAAAAACTACATATGTTTTAAAGTAAAAACAAATAAATAATTTAACTAACAATATCCCGCCAAAGTCTATGCTTTTCTCGATTTTTATCCAAAAGGTCCTGTGTGAAGGATATTCGAATCTAAACGTACATTCGAGGTAGCAGAGAACTTTTGATTCCTATCTGATTGTCTAAATCTTAGCAATTTCGATTATTGTGTTGACGTATTCCTTAAATTTGGCGAATTAATAATTTGCATATTTTTTGCCTATGCATTTTTTTGTTTTGGAGAAATGTAAACTTGAATGCAATTTTTTTTATTTTTTTTTAAAAACTTAATATAAGGTTTTATATCTCGAGCACTAGAAGTGGTACCGAAGATAATTTCCTTAATTTAGATTCCTCATATATTTCTGAACAACACCCTGTTCAAAAGAATCAATTTATAACATCATGTTAAGACCACGATTTTTTTTTCCTATTTCGATTTTTAAAAAATTTTCCGTCCTAGCATGAATTTTATTATTTCGTTAAAACACTTCAGCTCAGCACTCACAAAAATTTTATACTAAAATTTTGAGTTTCTGAGTTTGTCATTCGATGGGTCTCAATTGATTTAACAATTGTTGTTTAGAAGTGTTTTAATGAAATAATATCCATAAAGGAGATATGAACAAAATTGTTACATTTCATGCTTGAAGTAACTTTTTTTAAATATTAAAATAGGAAAAAAAATCGTGGATTTTTCTTGCTGTTTTAAAAGGATATTTTTAGACAGGGTTTCGTTCAAAACTATTTGCAGAATCCGAATTGAGAAAATGATCTCGGTACCACTTCTAGTGCCCGAGATATTAAAGCTTATATTAATTTTTTTGAAAAAGTTAAAAAATTACATTCAAGTATACATTTCTTCAAAACAAGAAAATGCATACGCGAAAAATATGCAAATTATTAGTTCTCTATATTTAAGGAAAGCCTTAACACTGTAATCAATATCACCAAAATTAAGACAATCAGAAAACAATTAAAACTTCTGTGCTATCTTGAGTGTACCTTTAGATTCGAAAATCCTTCACACAGGACCTTTTTGGTAAAAACCAAGAGTAGCATCGTGTTTGTCAAAATATTTTTAGTTAAAGCTTATATTTACTTTTGCTTTAACACATATATAGTTTTTCTTACAAAAATTAAAGCATTTTGAGATCGTGATTTTTTACTGTTTTTCTCAAAAAACAACATTGTCCTTGCGGGAAAGGAAGATATCCTTATTTTTTCCTAAAATTTTTTTTTGAGAGATTCTGACCACCCAATGCAACTTTTGAGACCTCTTAGAACATGAAATTCGAAAAAAATTGTAATTCGATACGCCCTAATGGACGTTCTATATAAGCAGGAAATATCTTAGAAGCAGCAGAAAAAAGATGGCATGTCATCGAAATCCTTGCCGTGATGATCACTGTAACTTTAGAACGCCTTCACCAATCAGTTTGAAATTTTTTTTCAATTATTTTATACATAATTGTCCTCAGGAAGAATGAAGGATTCTTTACGTACGTTTAATGAAAATATAAGTTAAATTTAGGTAAAATAAGCAATTTTGAATTTCAGCATCCGCCATTATTCGGAAAATATAAATTTTTCAAAGCCCTTCGTTCATCCGTAGCATTGTTTCATTAACTAATGATGCCTGTTTTTTTTTTATTTAGATGATCCAGTGACGAGCAGCTGTGATCACCGCAAAACACATTTTTTTTTGACCCCTCGAAAATTTGCTGTATCCCACTAATAAAGTAAATATTGCGTAATAAAAAGAAAAAATTTCATCAAATATATATGTATATAAATTATATTAATGTGTGGCGAAATAAGAATCCTTAACAATACCATTTCTAGTCAGAGTTGCCAAAATTTGAAAATTTACCCAAAACTGGTAAATTTTTTTTTCTATGTGAAAACGTGAAATTAAATTCCATTTGTTAAATTTTTGCAGAAACAACACAAAATTTTTTTTAAAATTTTCTCTCACTCTAAAACGTATAAAAAATATCGGCTTTTTTCAATGTTATCGAACTTGTTTGCTACGAAAAAAACAACCCTGCTGAGCCCAATGGAAATTTCTACGATTTTCTAACTTTGGCTTAAAACGCAACATGGATACTGTAGACTTTTTGGTAAACTAATATATAAAATTTACAAACTTTGTAAAAATTTTATGGCACTTCTTCACAGTTCAGCTGCCGCTGAAAGAAAATTTTCAGACCTTTCTTTAATAAAAAAAAAAACTAAGAATAACACTCGATCTTAAAACCATAAATAGTATCGAGAGCTTATATTCAATATGACCTATATACAAAAAAAACTTTTTTCAGGAGAGAAAAAAACCGTTTAAATCTTTCAGTGTACAATTATTCACCAACCAAAGTACCAGAATATTGTATTAAGAGAATGACAAGCTTCAATAAGCAAAAAAAAATTAGTGATATCTCGTACTTTTCGTTTAAGTGTAGATAGGCTATTTTGTATTTCAAATATATTTTTTTTCCTTAACCCATTAAAGACTGATAATAGATTCCACCGTACGATTTTTTCAAAATTTATCGGGAAGCTTATATAGGCAATAGAAGTTGCTTTGCAAAATTTCAGGTTTGTAACTGTCACCGTATTTGAGATCTGCATTGGGTATTTAAATACCCAATCGGCTAATCCGGGTTCTTGGTGTTAATAAAAATTGCCATATATGGCAACATTCTTTTGTCATAATGAACACCTGATAAATAGAGGATACTAGAGGCAAACTGACCACGAATTTTTCCCTCGATCTTTCCATTTTCTAATTTTCTACATAGCTTTATATATGGATTTTGTCATTTTTGAAATTCACACATCTTCGATCTCGAAAAGGAACATTAAATTGTATGAATTTCGTTTCACATTGTAAAGACAATAAATAGTTTCATTTTTCCGTAATGTTTTACAAAAAAAATTATTTTGATATCTCCTACCACTTTCGAGATATGGCCTTTTTCGTAAACACTGTTTTATGGGTATTTAAATACCCATTAGTCATTAATTGGTTAAATGAATTCAGTAGACAAATCCTTTTATTCAATAGGAAAAGTAAGTTCTTCTTGAGTTTATACGATTTTATTCAGATTTTAAGAACATTTTGTTGATAACAATATTAACAAAAACAAGGGGAAAAATATCAAAATAGCAGTAAAGAAGGATATTGGTCCATTAATTTAATTGCTTACATTTTTTTAATATTATCATTAAAATAATGATATTCTGTTAAAATTACAGACTTCATTTCTTGGAAATGCTTGCAGTTTTTTGCTTGATAGGCAACGCAGCAGTGTGGAAATTAGAGTCCTTTTTCTTTCTCTTTCTTCTGCGGATAAGGCCCATTACCGAGTTATAGTCCGAACCCGAGTAAAAATATGAGCGGGCGAACAGCGGTCGATCAGAGGCCGATCATGGGTCGCACGGCCGTACAAGGGTCGAATATGGCCTAAAAATTAAGTTCTACTGCCGCTGTATGGACGCTGAACGCCGGCTGAACGCCACCAAATTTTTCAAAGCTCTTAGACAAAAGAAAACGTATGCGCAGCAACAAAAGTAAGCCTGAGTAATGCTGATGTTGATAGTATCGGCACTTCTGTGTGGCGCAAAACAATTTTTTTTTTTGTGTTTGAAGTTAGTTAAAAAAGGCTGCTCATTTTCATTTTGGAATAATCACTGCTCGGCCGTGATGTATGACCGCTAGACGGCCGTTGTACAGTCAAGATTAATAAAAACTTTATACGGCCACTGTTTGGCCAAAAAATCCTGTAAACGACCTTTGTACGACCCTTGTACGACCCTTTTACGACCCTTGTATGACCCTTGTACGACCCTTGTACGACCCTTGTACGACCCTTGTACGACCCTTGTACGACCCTTGTACGACCCTTTTACGACCTTTGTATGACCCTTGTATGACCCTTGTACGACCCTTGTACGACCCTTGTACGACCCTTGTACGACCCTTGTACGACCCTCGCACGGCCAAGAAAAATATTAAAAATTAAGCCTTGTACTACGGCCACTGTTTGGCCTTTGCTAAAAAAGTTTTCATTTTTACTCGGGAATTTGCATAAAAATTTATTAATATTCTAAGAGAATTTCATTCGATTATAAAAGAACCTATATATATCCAATATCTTCCTCCGCTGATGATGCATAATCACTTCTATGCGTTTCAATGTATTTCCTTCTCTATTTTACCGTGCCATTGTAATCTAACGCACTTTGTTACAATTTTCTTGAATAATTCCGAAAAATTGTGTAGATGAGTCCTTTTGTATTCACAAATACAAAAAACTGTATTGCAGATAAGTCAAACATTTAAGGGGGAAAACTTTGCTAAGCTCTCTTTTATTTTTTATTAAAATAAAGCTAATAGATGGCAGATGAGTCAACGATCTCTTTTCCATAAAAAAAGACATTTTCGTGGAAAATGTAGGTAGGTCATATTGAATAGGAATAATTGCACTTTACAGCCCACGCCCCTTTTTTATTTTTTTTTTCAAAATGTGTATTTAGAGCCCCTTAATCCAAATCTGCAAAAAAAAGGTCGGTCTCAAGTGGTTTAGGAGATAAAAATCGTGAAAGTTTGAAAAAAGTGGCCTTTTCCATATACAAAATCTTTACTTTTCAGGCATAAGTGAAGTCCTAAGAATGCATTAGACATGTAAAATTGTGTATATAGAGCCCCTTAATACAAATGTGCAAAAAAAGTCGCATCTCAAGTGGTTTAAGAGACTTACGAAGTAAGTTAAATAGTTACATAAACGATTTAGTTTTGAGAAATTTTTAAGACATGTACAGAGTAAGTTATAAAAGCCATAAAATATTATTATTTGAATAAGAATTTTTGAAATATTTAGGAACTGTTAAATAAACGGTGGATAATGAAAGCGCTGCAGTTGAAAAATTGTTATTAAAAATCGCTCCGATTAAATAACAAAATTTTTTATATATTTACATTGTAAATTCTATAGTAACATAAGCGATGATTAAAAAAAGCGCCGCAGGCAAAAACGATGGTTTTTTGTCTTTTAAATTCTCTTAAAATGTACCAAAATAAAGAACTGTGATCTAAGAGAGTTAAAGTTCTTGTATTTTTCGTGGTAATTTTAAGCAGTGGTTTTCGTGTTAAATTAAAGTATTATAATGTTACAGGTTAGATAAGCTTCCACACAAACTTTGCACTGAATTATAGAACTTTGGCGAATCTCCTAAACCATTCGAGACCGACATTTTATTTTGGCATTTTTGGACTTAGGATATCCATATACGTTTAATAAAAATAAAAAAATTTTTTACGCGTGGGCTGTAAACTGCACTTATGCCGGTCATTGAAAAAATATATAAAAGAGCATACATCTAGATTGACTTTAATTTACAAAAAGTAAAATAGCTTTGTTTCAAACAATGTTCCTTTTTTCTTTTATTTCATATTTCGTGATTTTTTTAATAAAGTATACATAATGCACAAAAGTGATAACTGAAAATTATAAAATTTCCAAAAAAAAATTTTGTTTTTGAATTTAACTACTTTTCAGTTAAAAAATAAAAATATAAGCATTTCTGGAAATTTAAAAAGGTTTTCAAAAATTATTTCAATATTTTACTTTTCATATTTTGTATACATATTTACATGATTATTTGCTTAGAAAGGAAATTTTATGCAATTCCCACCACTCCCTCTATTTTTGTCCATCTTTTTTATGGATGTGAATCACTGTGCGTATGCAAGAGGTGCGCAACTCAAAATTTGAACTTTTTCAGTACACTGAGGGAAATATGTGTTAAAATTAAATGAAATAGTGTTCATATTAAATGAATTTGTTTTTGAAATAGAGCTTGAAACAGTTTCATTTAAGCTAAACACAAATTTTTTTAAAGTTTAATTTAAAACAAAAGTTTTTGTTTTCAAAACAGTGTTTTTAAATATACTTTCATTGTAAAACCTTTTAAGTTTAAACACATTTGTTTAAACAAAAAATTTAATGCAAAAACTTTAGTATTTAAAACAAATATTTTAAAACATAGTTTAAAAATATTGCTATTAAATTTCAAACAAATAAATTAAACTGCCATTTTTCGATGCCATTTAACTTTTTTGATTTTTCGAAGTCAGATTCGTGATCAGCCTCCCCCTGAATAAGAAATTTTTTGACTTCATTTGATGAAGTTTGCGTTTCATTGTGGATTGAAATATTTTCAATATCAAAATTAGTAGTTTGTGTCTCATCTTATGTTCAATATTTGTAAGACTAATTCAAAAATGTTTTCAAACAATCAAATGTAAAATCGGGGTCTCAGTTGTCTGGCAATAATTTTCAATGATTCTACTGTACATAATTTTTTTCTCTGATAGCGACGTATTTTTTGTTATTTGAAGGAAATAATGAGAAAAAATTATACAAAAAACTAAAATGAACTTATAGTTGAAAATTAAACACGCTTGTTTTAAATTTAGTTTTGTAGAAAAGCAAATGAGCTCAATTTCTATTTTAAAATTTTTTGTTTAATTTTAAAGTACTTTTTTTTCTTAGTGTACATGCCAAAAACGATTTTGTTTTTTTAAACAAGTCCTTAAAGTATAAATTGACAAAATAATTTCTGAAAATAAAGGGATGGAAGATGAATACAATATTTTAAAAGTCGATGGAGATGTACAGATATTAGATTTCTAACAAAACCTAAATTCAAATATTTACTTAAAAGTTTTATTGGTTGCTTCTCAAATATAACCCCATTTAAAAAGATGTACAATATTTTCGATATAAACCAACTATATTTAGATTTTCTTTGGAGATTATCAAATTTTCCATTACGTTTATTAAACTATACAAACTATTGCAGTAAAGCTTATCTTAACCGAATCAGAGTCACATTAAAAGTGAAACCGTTGTTACACCAACAACAGCTTGTACAACCCACAAGCTCACATACTCAGAATGACAGAATTAGAACTAGGTACAAGTTGTCTTAAAAATAAAACTTTATCCCACACACCCTTTATCAACCAACCCAACGACCAAAAAAGAGGCAAACAATAACAAAACCAGCTCAACAGCACAACTTAGAAAAGTAGACACCACAACGACACTCAGGAAGACCGCGACCAGACGAAGATACATACATGACATAAGATACACTGGGATTGCGACAGAAACAAGCAGCACTCAAGCGTTGAGCTTAAACAAAGGTTCGTACCAATGGAGCTAAGTACGAATATAAAAAAAGTGGAAAAACTAGATAGAATTACAAACCAAAATTATGTTGCAACCAAAAATATAGCTAATTTAGGAAAAAAAAAAAAATCAACAACAGAGAACTCAAATGCAACAATGCCAACTTTGTTAAATGTGATCATCTTGGACAAAACCAAAATAGCAAATATAAAAGAAAAATGGGCTCATTCAAGTCATGTACAGTGCGATGCAATAATTTCGAGAAATGCTACTTTCTTAAGATAATAAACCAGTGATTTGATGAAAATTCTCAAAACTTTAAATTAATTTAGAACTTAAAGGAGGTAGACATAATTTTTGTTCCAAAAAAAAAAAGGAAACAAATATGTTTAAGCTGTGGTGAAGAGTCAAATCAAAAGCTATAGTGAATTTCAACTGCGAAGGATAGCAGCTCAAATAATTTATTCGCATCTAGTGCATTGCTAGTTTCTTATTTTACTATTTTTTCTGAACAAAAATTTCAAAAATTACAGTAGGTACTCAGGTTTAGTCAATTTAGCCAACTGCATTTTATTTGCTTGCTTTTTATCCATAAGATTTTCTCCTAAATCACTTGCGTTCTTCGTCCAAGCTCAAGTCAAGCCGTCCCTTATCGCTTCTAAATAAAACTTTAAGTTTAGACATGTTGGCCGAATGAAAATAAATGTTCTAATATTTTTTTTTTCTTATTTGTTGTTGCAGAAACCAGTGCTACACTTTGTTGGTTGTTGTAAGCTGAATTTGGCATCAAGGGAAAATAAGTAACAAAAGAAGGATATCTAAAAAAGTTGCAAGACGACAGACTCCAAAAGGAGTATAAAATAAAGAAGCAGTCAAAATAATTTCATTTCTTTTAGACAGTTTTTTCGATATCTTGGCAAAACTTTACATTACTTTATTTTCAACAGAAATTTTAAGAAAAACGAATGCAGAATTAAGGACTTGAAAAGGATTGTTTTGGTTTCAGTTATTCTGATGATATCGCATTTAGTCAAAAATAGTTTAAACACTGGATTACAACAGTCTTGTGGCATCTTTTAACCGAACTATAACATACCATATCCTAACGTACGAACAAAACTCAAACTTTTATCATCGCTTTGTGGGAAGGGTAGGTAGGAGACTCGAGACATAGAGAATTTTAATACAAAAATGAGTTTTATTAATATAGATACACTGTAACAAAAATGCACCAAAACTTACAGCAATTGTTGCTGGAAAAAGATTTCCTTCATTTTTTTTTTCGTTTTGCACATTTTATTTATTTTTTGTGTTTAAAATTGTATTTGACAGTAGAATTAATATTTACAAATTATATTTATATATTATGAAATGAACAAAAATACATGCATACTTTATTAGTACTAACGCATCAATACGGTATTATTGTAAAAATAAGGAATGCATATCAGGGCCGCCGTTTTGAAATTTTTTTTTTTTGAGTAGTACAGTTTCTGGTTTTTGGGTAGTACAGGGTTGTACCGAAAAATTTTAAAAATTGTTTATCAAATAAAAAAGACGAAATACATACATATACATATAAAAAGCCAAACAATTTTTATTGAGAATCAGTTACTCATCATCATAGCATTTATTTACTTTTATTTTGAAAACTTATGGAGATATAGCATTTTTATTGATTTGTGGGCGTTAAAAGGGGGTGTGGCAAAACATTTTATTATAACATTGCATTGTCACCGGACTTACATATGTATAGTACAGTCTCGCTTATCCGGACACTCGCTACACCGGACTTCCCAGTAATGCGGACATCTCTACACTTCAGACATTTTTAATATTTTACCTCTATAGTTCGGACAGAACAAAATTCGAGCATGTTTGGTTTACAATTTGCTTCTCTGTCACTCTGGATTTCGAGTCGACGTTATTTTCAAATGTATTTCGTTAAGTTAACGGGACTTTTTTTGAGAACAAAACTTATGTACATAATTACATTCATATTGTCATTCAGTCTACGTCGTGAATTTTTACTTGCACGTTGTTTATATTTTGGTCAAGTTTGGTTTACAATTGAAAATAAAGTGCATGTTGAAACTAAAAGATTCTTAAAATGCCAGCGACAATAAGGCAACATAAAACGATAAATCTTTCTGAGAAGTGTTAAGTGTTTTAGATTTTATTGAAACTGGAAAATCAATAAGATGTGCAGATGAAAAGTTCAAATTATAAAAATCAACCATTTTTGATATAAAGAAAAATAAGGACAAAATTCGAAAATATGTGTCAAAATCATTCCAAGGATCAAGTAAACTGATATTTAATCAATGAAAAAGCAAAATGATTGAACATAATTTTTTTCAGGAAAAAGGAAAAATATCAGGCAAGGCGAGCATCCACAAGTAGAAGAAGCTTTGATGGTGTGGTTTTTGCAGCAAAGAAATTATCATATGCCCGTGTCATCAGATATGCTGCAAATGAAAGCAAAATTTTTTTATAAAGAAATAACAAAAAGGGACGATTTTTTAGCAAGCGCAGGTTGGCTTGATAAATTTAAATAGCGACATGGAACTCGATGTCTTAAAGTTTGCGGTGAAAAATTATCTAGCGATATCGCTGCTGTACAGCCTTTTAAAGAAAGATTTCATAAAATTATTGAAGAGATGGGACTCGATGAAGAGCAAATATACAATGCAGATGAGTCTGCACTATTTTGGCGAATTCTTCTAAATGCGACATATGTTCACGAAAAGGAGACCTCAGCTCCCGGCAGAAAAATATCAAAAGATCGTTTCACATTCATGCCTTGCTCCAATGCTAAATGATCTCACAAACTGCCACTCCTAATTATTGGAAAATCAGCTAATCCTCGAGCTTTCAATAATCATAATCTCCTTGTTATATATAAGGCTTCACAAAAGGCTGGATGTCGACATTTCTATTTATAGACTGGTTTCTATGCAAAATATAGAAATATAGAAATATAGAAAGATTTATAGAAATTATTTTATTCCGCATGTCAAAAAGTTTTTGGAAGCAAAAAATTAGCCTCTTAAGGCCATTTTGTTAGTAGGCAATGCTCCATCTCACTCCAAAGAAGAGGATATAAATTTTGATCCAAATTTCAGAGTAGTGTTCCTACCACCAAATTGTACTGCAGTTATCCAACCAATGGATCAGAATGTTATCCAAAATATAAAAGTTTCGTACAGAAAGGCCCTACTGACACATATTCTTCAAAACAATAATAGTAATGTTTCTGAAATCTTAAAAAATTTTAATTTTTTCAATGCCGTTTGCCTTCTGAATTCAGCTTGGGATGACATTACTAAGAAAAATTTGGAAAAAAGTTGGTCGAATTTGTGGTCACAATCTTCTGATGAATGGGATGACGATGATCTTGTACCACTTGCAGAACAGCAACAAATAGATGGGACTTGTTCGGATTTAAATGCTATTCGTAATATTATAGCCCAACTAGTTCCAAAAGGTATTGAAGTCAGATCTGAAGATATCATTGCATGGGCAACTGGTGGAAATGAGGTTGCAAATGAGCATTCGGATAAAGAAATCATACAGTCAATTATTGAGGAACAAGAAGAAGATGAAGAAATCGACGACTCAACTTCTCAGCCCGTTACAAATATTGAAGCAATTCAACTGTTTGATAGGGCCATTCAGTGGGCACAGCAGGTAAATTAGAGCCTGTCAAATATTTTGCTTTTGAAAAATTTTAAACACACGGCTAAACGGTTGCATTCACAAAGGTGTGTTCAAAAAAAAATTAACAACTTTTTTCAATTTGAAAACTAAATAATCAATGAATTATTGCAGTGCGTTTTGTAATGTAATCTAAATGTTTGTTATAGATATACATCATTTCATAATCACATATGTATAAGTATACATTTATGTAAAAGAATTTTGTGAAACAATGTCAATATATTATTATTTATTACTTATGTTCTTATTATTTCTTTATAAAACTGGTTTAACTGCCAAAATTTTAGCTGAATTGGCCCCGTAGTTTTGAAGATATAACATTTTTATTGATTTGTGGGCAGTAAAAGGGTGTGTAGCCAAATTTTTTTCATAAATTTGATTAAACTTTACTGTTTAAATTGCAGCTGAATCAACGCTGTGGTTTTAGAGATATAGCATTTTTATGCGGTAAAAGAAGGAGAGGCAAAAAATTTTCTTTAACTATCCTCTACTCGAAGGAAATTTACTGCCAAAGTTTCAGCTGAATCGGACTTGTAGTTTTAGAGATATAGCATTTATGGATTTGTGGGCGGTAAAAGGGGGAGTGGCAATTTTTTTTTTATCATAATATAGCATTGTAACCGGACTTACATATGTATGCTAAATTTCATCTTAATCGGATAGCAAAAAGTTGTAGAAAAATAGCTTGCATGTTTTGAGGACATACATACATACTAGGGAGTCCAATCCCGGTAGCTTTTCTCGATCCCGGGATTATCGAGATTTTCAACTATGGCATAAAAAACACCATACTACTTTACCACGAAATTGTGAATACCCTTTTTGTAAATAAACACAAAAACATAAATAATGTTAATGACTAGCACATTGTATTAATTTAATTCTTTCAGTGGATTTGCCAAATATATTGGACACGTCAGTAAAGAATTTTTATATTTATTAATTTTTAAAAGCTTTTTTTGAATCAAATCATTTGCTTCTATGAAAAAAAGATGTGCCAACATGATCAAATTAAATTTAGAGATATATTTGACATTAAAGTCAGTTGTATTTTTGTTCTTGTGGCGAAGAAAAGCAAAAAAATTTTGTTTGGCCTATTTTATAAGAAAAAATCAACCGGGCAAAGTTCAATTTTTATGTTTTTTTATCTTTTTATGGCTTTAATGATAAGAATATTAAGGTGATTTAAAAAACAAAGATCTAAAGGGTTTAAAACAAAGAGAAACCTTCAAAAGAATAAAAAAAATACTTTGTGCCGAACAGGAGTAAAACAATTTTTTCTTTGTGCAAGCTTGTAAAACGAAAGTAGCGCAGGTTAAAATAAAAGGTATGTTTATTCATCTTTTAAGGGCCTAAATGATAGATATATTACCACAAAAAAAAATTATTATGTTCTTACTTTAGCCTAGCCATTGAAAGGGTTAAAGAACAAAAAATATAAAAAAGACAGAACAGTTTAAGGTATTACTATATAAATTTTACACTTTTCTTTGTGCACCGTCTTCATGTTTTTTGTGTTTTGAGGCAAATTGAGGTTGGAGAAGACTTTTCAAAGTAAATTTTTGGTTTTTAAAGTAATACATTACGCAGATCAACTTGTTTTTTTTTCTAAAATCAAAGAACCAAGGCATGTGCCTTATACAAACCAGGTTTGGTCTTTGACCTGAAAGGAAAGTGATAGATTATTCAGAGGAATTGATTGGAACCATACGTGAATTATTGATTAGACGAAACAAAAGTGAAAGACAATTTGAATTGCTTTAAGGCTAGTGTTATGCCTTAACCTCGGCAAGCATTTCCAGGCCTTAGTTGTTTCTGTCCTTCAATCCACAATTTTGTTGTAGATTTTTAGTTTTCCATAATTCTTAAATGTAGAAAAGAACAAAGAAAGTGAAAAGAACCATGCCCGAGCCCGGGACCTCTGGGTTGATAGTCTAGCGTATTCGCCACTAGACTACAAAGGCCGACTATTATTGGCCTTATTTTTTCGGTTTTATTTTTTATTGGAGAGTATTGTTCGAATATTACTACAAGTATAACCCGCTGATGAGAAGCACCGTTCTGATTCTATGATAGTTGGAGAAATAGTTGTTTAATAGTCGTAAGCAATTTGTAAGTTTCGATCACGATTGCTTTCACCATAAAACAAAATTATTTCCTAAGTCAAAATATCTGACAATTTTTAAATACATAGCTGACTTCCCGATGTTGCAAATTCTTCTAAAACTTTGCAAAGTCTTTGCTCCAGTGATTCACACTCATCGTCTTAACAATTTTCTTCAGCCTCAATAAAAGCTTTTTCTAATTCTATACTCATATCAACTTAAAATTAAATTTTTTGCATTTACGTGAATATTTGTAATAGAAATTTTTTATTGAAAAATCGTCCGGGATCCCGGGATTGACTTCACTAATACATACATACGAACGAAGCAAGTTAAATAAAAGTTTATAAGAACAATGAAGAATGGCTAAAATGTTGAGCTTGTAATAAGTGTCCGATGTTAAAATTCTGAAAGGGAACATATTTATTATTAATCATTTATTATTAATTTACATTTCTTTTAGCTCTAAAGAAAATTGATCTTTTGTATAACAAATTTTGAAATTTTAAAAATTCAAAAAGTCATACATAAATCCTGTTCACATTTGTTATAATAGTAAAAGTTTCTTATGTCTTATAGAAGTTTTAATATGATTCCTTATCTTAAAATAAATAAGGTTTGTTTAAATAAACAAACAAAAATTAAAAAAATTCGAGTAAATTATTTTTTCGCTGCTGTTTCTACTTGTCCCATGTCTTTAAGAACTTGCCCATTTTTTGAAGCAAGTTATTTGAGCGGACTTGTTGTGGAAAAAACTAATTTTTTTTCTCAAATGCTTCACTACATATGAACAATGTTTTTAAAAGCGATAGAAAAGATTCCTTCCTTTCCTATTGTTCTTTTGCCTCTTCAAATTAAAAACTGACCAAGAATCAGGAAAAGTAAACGTAGTACTCTATTGCTTAACACTGATATCGACATCTAAGGACACTTTCATTTTCCAAACTTTAACAATGTGCAAATGTCTCATTTCAGGAATCAAGTAAATGCATCTATATATTTGTAACCACTTCCGATCTAAATCGGAAATTAAAAACAAAGAGAGGTTTTTCCTCGCTTTGACAGCCGCCATATTTCAAAGTGAAAATCATCACAAATAAAAGAAAAAAAAAATACAATTTCATTTAAATTGCCACACAAATTGATCAAACGAACTAAATTGTCACAACAACAATTTCCATTTAACAATATTTTTCCACTTTTCCGCCGATTATTTATTTATTCATAGCATTTTGACGGGACTTCGTTATTGTTTTTTGCTGTGTGCGAAAGTGTGCGTGTGTGTGTGTGTGTCTGTAATGTACAAACTACTGCATAATAAGCCAATTTCTGCATATTAAATGTTCACATTAGCTACTCAGCAACTCCAAACAAACTTTATTTGTCATAATATAAATATTTTGTTGCTGACTTGATTTTATTTTTTTTTATATCATGACAACAAACAATTACTAAATAAACATTAGCTTTTTTCTAGACTCCTCCGCCCCCCCACTGCCACAATCCTTTCTTTATCACCAGCACAACCGCTACCATCACATCCCTACACCACTTGTCTTAGTGCTCGTGCTTACGTGATTTACTAGAATTTATTTAAGTAATCTAGGCATTTTCTATAATATTTTTTATATTGCATGCTAATAATGTTATAATTTATTTATTTACTTCACATCAACATTTTTTTATTCCACATTATTTTTGAACGCGATATATTTATGCTAATGTAATTTTTGGAAGGCAAAATAGCACGTTAATAAAATTGATAAGTTGACGTAGTAAAGTGTTTATTTCATTTTGTATAACATGAATAATTTGAGCGAATATTTCATAAAATTTTTTATTCATTTTATACTTGAAAAGAATATTTCGATTCTTATTAACTCTGTTTTTAGACGAATTTTTTTTTTGTTTACACATTCGCTTATTTTGACCTGATTTTTATTTATGAAATCATACTGCCATAATCATTCTTATTGGGTTGATGTTCACGCAGAGGTGTAGATAAAAGTTTATCTGACCTTTTTTTTTTGTTAAAAAGAAAATATATATTGCCAAATATTAAATTTATATAAAAATATTTTTTTGTTCAGCTCATTTTTCTTGAGCTTATTAGCAAAAGCGTTAATTTTAATATCGAAGCCTTTTAAATCGCATAGATGGTGCACTATTGATAACGTGGCAAGATCCACGAATTTCGGCAACTGTCCCGTTGTTCCCAAATCGAACCAAATGTCCCGAAATTTTGTCACAAAAAATATTTTAGTCATATAAAAAATTGGTTCAAATGTACCAAATATTTCATCATCTTTTATTTTAAAAATTACCGTTTACAAAACTTATACAAATTATTGATTTTGTACTTATAATAGTATGAAATATAAGAACCCAAGTATAAAAGCCATTCCTATGACTTCGCATACTTCCTTTTTGGAACCATTTTCCGAAATCACTTTTTTCTATTTTTGAAACTTGATTTTTTATTCACTTAATTTTTGCAAAATACAAATATACCATTTTAAATAACACTTCAAGTATTAAAGCAGAGTTGAAAAATTAGTTCGAGTGTAAAAGTGCAATAAGTCGAGTTTGGTAACAATCATATCTATACACAACTTTACAAACTGTCTTTGCACTCTTCATATATGTAGCAACTCAGGTGTCGTTTTGCGACTGATAGAATTATATTTATTGGTACAATCCATCAAAAGAATATCATTAAACACTTTTTATAAAATGATGAAAGTAGTTAGATCAAAAACGTACTATTGTAAAAACCCTATCTTGTCACTGATAAGAATCAAATGAATCTTCTGTGCATACTTTCAGGCTGAACATTTTTGAGAAAAGTATATGATGTAAAAGCACTGTAATAATGGCAAGAAATAAGTACAGTTTGAGTCAGACTGTGCGCGGAGTAGTATGCTTGCCTTTTATTTATTAAGATTATTACTAGATTACTTAAGTACCAAAGTTTTACTACAATAGTACTACTTTCGGCAACTCTACGCGTGAGTTCAAGTGCTTTTATTTGACGTTGTTTGGACAAAATTGCAGGTATTGTTTAGGATGGTAGGAAAGAAAACAATGCAAATAAAGGTTACTTTTCTCTAAGATCACGAACTACCTAATTTGGATTTCAATAACTAAAATACATATTTCACGTTTTTCACGACAACAAGTGTTAAAATAAAACGCTATAAATGAGAGTATGTAAATGCTTATTTACCGCGGATTTACAAAGTAAATACTCATTTATAAGAAAACATAAAAATTAACAAAGTTAACGTTAGTTGTAATTTTTGCCATCAAGATTTAAATTTTGCGCGTAGTGGGAAAAGTTCGATCTAATCACACCTAAAAACAGAAAAACACAAGAAGTGTATGTCAGCCTGCTTCTTTACAAAATATTGGTTCGTTTTTCACTAAACCTCAAGCTGACAAATTTGCTTTGCAAATTGCTATAGCCGAGGGAGTCTGGGCATATCATTCATATCCGCAAATCACAGTTTTCGTTCAGCCGATTGCGCATCAAAAGTTTTCAGGAATGCTTTAAAATTACAATTAATGTATTTGCTCCTTATGTACTTAAGAAAGTGAAAAATAATCTAAACAATATGTAATCCAATAATAATAATAATAATAATAATAATAATAATAATAATAATAATAATAATAATAATAATAATAATAATAATAATAATAATAATAATAATAATAATAATAATAATAATAATAATAATAATAATAATAATAATAATAATAATAATAATAATAATAATAATAATAATAATAATAATAATAATAATAATAATAATAATAATAATAATAATAATAATAATAATAATAATAATAATAATAATATTAATAATAATAATAATAATAATAATAATAATAATAATAATAATAATAATAATAATAATAATAATAATAATAATAATAATAATAATAATAATAATAATAATAATAATAATAATAATAATAATAATAATAATAATAATAATAATAATAATAATAATAATAATAATAATAATAATAATAATAATAATAATAATAATAATAATAATAATAATAATAATAATAATAATAATAATAATAATAATAATAATAATAATAATAATAATAATAATAATAATAATAATAATAATAATAATAATAATAATAATAATAATAATAATAATAATAATAATAATAATAATAATAATAATAATAATAATAATAATAATAATAATAATAATAATAATAATAATAATAATAATAATAATAATAATAATAATAATAATAATAATAATAATAATAATAATAATAATAATAATAATAATAATAATAATAATAATAATAATAATAATAATAATAATAATAATAATAATAATAATAATAATAATAATAATAATAATAATAATAATAATAATAATAATAATAATAATAATAATAATAATAATAATAATAATAATAATAATAATAATAATAATAATAATAATAATAAATAATAATAATAATAATAATAATAATAATAATAATAATAATAATAATAATAATAATAATAATAATAATAATAATAATAATAATAATAATAATAATAATAATAATAATAATAATAATAATAATAATAATAATAATAATAATAATAATAATAATAATAATAATAATAATAATAATAATAATAATAATAATAATAATAATAATAATAATAATAATAATAATAATAATAATAATAATAATAATAATAATAATAATAATAATAATAATAATAATAATAATAATAATAATAATAATAATAATAATAATAATAATAATAATAATAATAATAATAATAATAATAATAATAATAATAATAATAATAATAATAATAATAATAATAATAATAATAATAATAATAATAATAATAATAATAATAATAATAATAATAATAATAATAATAATAATAATAATAATAATAATAATAATAATAATAATAATAATAATAATAATAATAATAATAATAATAATAATAATAATAATAATAATAATAATAATAATAATAATAATAATAATAATAATAATAATAATAATAATAATAATAATAATAATAATAATAATAATAATAATAATAATAATAATAATAATAATAATAATAATAATAATAATAATAATAATAATAATAATAATAATAATAATAATAATAATAATAATAATAATAATAATAATAATAATAATAATAATAATAATAATAATAATAATAATAATAATAATAATAATAATAATAATAATAATAATAATAATAATAATAATAATAATAATAATAATAATAATAATAATAATAATAATAATAATAATAATAATAATAATAATAATAATAATAATAATAATAATAATAATAATAATAATAATAATAATAATAATAATAATAATAATAATAATAATAATAATAATAATAATAATAATAATAATAATAATAATAATAATAATAATAATAATAATAATAATAATAATAATAATAATAATAATAATAATAATAATAATAATAATAATAATAATAATAATAATAATAATAATAATAATAATAATAATAATAATAATAATAATAATAATAATAATAATAATAATAATAATAATAATAATAATAATAATAATAATAATAATAATAATAATAATAATAATAATAATAATAATAATAATAATAATAATAATAATAATAATAATAATAATAATAATAATAATAATAATAATAATAATAATAATAATAATAATAATAATAATAATAATAATAATAATAATAATAATAATAATAATAATAATAATAATAATAATAATAATAATAATAATAATAATAATAATAATAATAATAATAATAATAATAATAATAATAATAATAATAATAATAATAATAATAATAATAATAATAATAATAATAATAATAATAATAATAATAATAATAATAATAATAATAATAATAATAATAATAATAATAATAATAATAATAATAATAATAATAATAATAATAATAATAATAATAATAATAATAATAATAATAATAATAATAATAATAATAATAATAATAATAATAATAATAATAATAATAATAATAATAATAATAATAATAATAATAATAATAATAATAATAATAATAATAATAATAATAATAATAATAATAATAATAATAATAATAATAATAATAATAATAATAATAATAATAATAATAATAATAATAATAATAATAATAATAATAATAATAATAATAATAATAATAATAATAATAATAATAATAATAATAATAATAATAATAATAATAATAATAATAATAATAATAATAATAATAATAATAATAATAATAATAATAATAATAATAATAATAATAATAATAATAATAATAATAATAATAATAATAATAATAATAATAATAATAATAATAATAATAATAATAATAATAATAATAATAATAATAATAATAATAATAATAATAATAATAATAATAATAATAATAATAATAATAATAATAATAATAATAATAATAATAATAATAATAATAATAATAATAATAATAATAATAATAATAATAATAATAATAATAATAATAATAATAATAATAATAATAATAATAATAATAATAATAATAATAATAATAATAATAATAATAATAATAATAATAATAATAATAATAATAATAATAATAATAATAATAATAATAATAATAATAATAATAATAATAATAATAATAATAATAATAATAATAATAATAATAATAATAATAATAATAATAATAATAATAATAATAATAATAATAATAATAATAATAATAATAATAATAATAATAATAATAATAATAATAATAATAATAATAATAATAATAATAATAATAATAATAATAATAATAATAATAATAATAATAATAATAATAATAATAATAATAATAATAATAATAATAATAATAATAATAATAATAATAATAATAATAATAATAATAATAATAATAATAATAATAATAATAATAATAATAATAATAATAATAATAATAATAATAATAATAATAATAATAATAATAATAATAATAATAATAATAATAATAATAATAATAATAATAATAATAATAATAATAATAATAATAATAATAATAATAATAATAATAATAATAATAATAATAATAATAATAATAATAATAATAATAATAATAATAATAATAATAATAATAATAATAATAATAATAATAATAATAATAATAATAATAATAATAATAATAATAATAATAATAATAATAATAATAATAATAATAATAATAATAATAATAATAATAATAATAATAATAATAATAATAATAATAATAATAATAATAATAATAATAATAATAATAATAATAATAATAATAATAATAATAATAATAATAATAATAATAATAATAATAATAATAATAATAATAATAATAATAATAATAATAATAATAATAATAATAATAATAATAATAATAATAATAATAATAATAATAATAATAATAATAATAATAATAATAATAATAATAATAATAATAATAATAATAATAATAATAATAATAATAATAATAATAATAATAATAATAATAATAATAATAATAATAATAATAATAATAATAATAATAATAATAATAATAATAATAATAATAATAATAATAATAATAATAATAATAATAATAATAATAATAATAATAATAATAATAATAATAATAATAATAATAATAATAATAATAATAATAATAATAATAATAATAATAATAATAATAATAATAATAATAATAATAATAATAATAATAATAATAATAATAATAATAATAATAATAATAATAATAATAATAATAATAATAATAATAATAATAATAATAATAATAATAATAATAATAATAATAATAATAATAATAATAATAATAATAATAATAATAATAATAATAATAATAATAATAATAATAATAATAATAATAATAATAATAATAATAATAATAATAATAATAATAATAATAATAATAATAATAATAATAATAATAATAATAATAATAATAATAATAATAATAATAATAATAATAATAATAATAATAATAATAATAATAATAATAATAATAATAATAATAATAATAATAATAATAATAATAATAATAATAATAATAATAATAATAATAATAATAATAATAATAATAATAATAATAATAATAATAATAATAATAATAATAATAATAATAATAATAATAATAATAATAATAATAATAATAATAATAATAATAATAATAATAATAATAATAATAATAATAATAATAATAATAATAATAATAATAATAATAATAATAATAATAATAATAATAATAATAATAATAATAATAATAATAATAATAATAATAATAATAATAATAATAATAATAATAATAATAATAATAATAATAATAATAATAATAATAATAATAATAATAATAATAATAATAATAATAATAATAATAATAATAATAATAATAATAATAATAATAATAATAATAATAATAATAATAATAATAATAATAATAATAATAATAATAATAATAATAATAATAATAATAATAATAATAATAATAATAATAATAATTATAATAATAATAATAATAATAATAATAATAATAATAATAATAATAATAATAATAATAATAATAATAATAATAATAATAATAATAATAATAATAATAATAATAATAATAATAATAATAATAATAATAATAATAATAATAATAATAATAATAATAATAATAATAATAATAATGATAATAATAATAATAATAATAATAATAATAATAATAATAATAATAATAATAATAATAATAATAATAATAATAATAATAATAATAATAATAATAATAATAATAATGATAATAATAATAATATAATAATCCAATCATGGAAATGTCAAAATGTTTCCTGTTCTTGATTGGTATTTTATGCCACTAGAAGGTGTGAAAATTAAAGTTGTACAACGACCACAGAATCGAATGAAAAGTCGATTTCTCCAGCTGATGTCATATCCACTGCAGTGATCACATTTGATTTGAAACAAAAAATTGTTGGATTTGGTGCTGATAATAGGCCTGTTCCCTTACTTTTGTGGCAGAAATTATCAAATTATCAAATTTAAGAGAGTAAGCGGAAAAATGCTCTCTTTGCGTGAAAAATTGAAAAAAGTACGGGAACAGGTTTTTAGCAAAAAGTTGCAACTTTGGAAGAAAAGTAAAAAACATATGTTTAATTCTTTTGTAAAAATTCTATTCGGATCAAAAGAATAAATTGGCTTCTCTGTTGTTTTAGCGTTTTTTAATAACGGGTACTCTAATTTAACATTAGCCGTCAAAACATAGCAGCTTGCGAATTGCTGTGAATTTCTGCTTCACCAAATTTGTGTAGCAGAAAATAGCAACATTTGACAAGAACTGGATTACTTTTTTTTGCTCTCTTTTGCAAAGTTTTTGGGCACGGGAACAGGAAATAGCAGAAAATTGCACGAATTCGTATGAATTTTCAAGTAATGGAACAGACCTAATGTTAAAGTCAACTTTGGAGGCATTACACAGGCGGTGAAAACAACGTCTATGCGAGAGAAAAAAGTAAAATACTATTTTTACGTAAAATTTTACGTCCCCGAGTTTGGCTCAATGTCCCCGAATTTTTGGCCGATTGTCCCAGAATTCTGCAAAATTGAGATGGTCACACAACGTATAAGCAATACTAAGGTTTTTATGAGTTTTAACATTTAAAAGCTGCTTTCTTAATTCACCACGGCAATGCTAGAAAAAATTCGCAACGTAATATAAATTCATTGTAGGATTTACTTCACAATAAATTCTAAAATGTACTTTTTTATGAATTATTGTAACCAGACTCAACGGAAGCAAAGCTCTTAAAGTTTTTATATATGATAATGAATAGTGTTTATGAATGTTGAAGACGTCCCTGTTAAATCTCTAAAATTAATAACAATGATCTGATTTTAATTTTTATTAAAGTTTTTTTCTAAATGACCTTGTTATTTATTATGTTGATTTTATATGATTTAAATTGGAACGAATCTTTCCAAAGAAACAACAACAACGTTTTTTCAATATGAAATTGCAATAAAATCAGCTAGTGATTTTTTCCTTTTCATATTGAAAAAACGCTGTTGTTGTTGGTGTTTCTTTGGAAAGATTCGTTAGAACAATTAATTGTTCTAACTTTGACCTAAAGCTCAATAAACGATTTTAAAATATCAAACAACTAGAATTTGTATTTAAAATCAAGTATGATTTAGACTATCAAACATTTAGAATTTAATTTTTATTTTTTCATATCAGCACATATTATTAATGAAAATTAACGAAAAGTAAAGTATTCAAGGTATAATTAATTAAATAATTACTATGGGTTATACCTTTTTAAAATGGTTCTGGAACCTCATTTTTTTGACCAATTTCTTATGTTCGCCAAATTGTTCGAAACTAGAAGAAGAATAGAGACAGTGTTTTGATATCAGTTTTAACAAAAAAGTTATCAAACAATATTGTTTATATAAAAGTTTTCGAAATGTCGTCAATAAATATTTTCATCAAAGAATTGCCACCCAAGTCATAAAGTTTTATGATCAGCTTAACATTGAACTTTCTTATAAAAATAAAGAATGCATTTAATTTAGAACCTGCCCTTAATTCTCTCCCTAACATCAAACTAAAACTCAAAATATGTGTATAAAATTACATTCAGGCCTTGATAAAATCGTTAACTAAAAATTATCTTACAAACATAACATTTTAGAAGTGAACGCCATGCTATACATACTATCATTTAAGTTACCCTTCTGTAACCGTTAATTTGCATACCAACCCACGATAACCATCACGAAAAAAATATAAAAAACTCTTAAGACAACACGGCGAAAATGTTTATGCTACGAGCCTATCTTGAGCTCAGGCGCACAGCTGCTTGGCCAGAAGCAAAAACATCTGATTCAACACGGGAGAAAAACGACAACGACAGCTACAAACACCTGCCACTCTAGCAAGCGCTACGCTGCTGCAACTTTATTATTTCAGCGGTGTTATAAATATTTTTAGTTTTGTTTAAACGAAGTTTAAGAGCAAGTTTTAATCTTCTAGTAAGATAACAGCTAAGAGCGAAAGAGAACCTGAATACTGCTAAGCCAAAATACGATTAGAGCCTAAATTGGTTGCTAGGCTACCACAGTGCTTACCTTTTGCACTCGTGCCAGCAGCGAAACTCAACAAACGCACTGGATGTGTGTGCGTGCTGACATCGTGGGTTTATTATTATTTCATTTTGTTCTTTAAACAATTTATCATTTTCACAGATTAATTTATTAATTATGCTGTCTATTAGCTTGAAGTTTAATATGCTTTTCATTAATTATTTTTAGTGCATTATTTATATGAAGAATGCTTTAACGTTATGTGTTGTGGTGTGCTAAAGTGAATATTAATTTATTTATTTTATTTATTTAGTTATTTGAGTAATAATAAGTAAAATAAAAGCTATGTTCTAAAATAAAACAATATAAATGTATAAACGTTTATACTTGAATTTTCATTAAATATAAAATTAAGGTTTATAAAAACTGTTAAAATCAAAAAATAATAACCTTAGTCTTAAAACAATTTTGACTTAATATCATTTTCAAGAATACTAAAAATAAAATGAATAAAAATTTAGAAATGATTGAAAAAAGTTCCAGAACCATAGAGTAGATACATTAGAGCATTAGAGTAAGCGCCGAATCTGGAACCCAAAGTCTGGGCATGCACAAGCATCAATTTTTTTTATCGGCAATCAAAAAATTAAAAAAAAGAGTCGATGTATAAAAATCTAAATTTTTTATACATTTGACTTGTTTAATATTACATTTAGTATAAATATCTCCAATTCTTCACAATATTAAGGGTATATGATGATTTTCGAGGCCGACAAAAAAAGATTTTTGTGATGTTTTTCTCAGTTCTGAGCTATCTTTGGAGAGTGTGTAGGAATTTTTATATAAAAAAATTCATTATTATTAAATAATTAACTTTTAACTATGCGTCACATTCAAAGCGCGCAAGGCACATGATATATTCAATGTGCGAATGATATTTTCACTTCTAACGATAGAGCGAGAGAGATTTTTTTTATTTTATGAGCTTTAGGTCAAGTAATTTTATGAAAGAAAGCAACACCGACATTAATATATTTTTACTATGCAAAGTTCAAACATTTTAAAAAAAAAAATTTTGCTCTATGCTTTTTATAATGCACTTTATAAATAATAATCGTAATATCTTACGATTTTTTTCAAAGCTTCTTTGTCAAAATTATTTGTTTTCTAATTTTGAATAAGTGCCTTTTGGTTTGAAATTGCTTACAATACTGTGGAAATGTCTAGTTTTGATAAAAGTTAAACATTACCTTTCACATATGTTAAAAAATCGATATTATATATCAAGGGCTTATTGCAATAACGTGATAAGCCACATGACCTACAAATTTAATTTTTTAGGCTGAATACATTACTCAATGCATTACCAGCAACCACTGAAGATATTTTGGCTATTTATTATTAATTTTCTAACCTATTTGTTAAAGTTTTGTGTTCAATTCAACTTCTTCATACAAAAATACATTTTTTCAAAACTTTAGAGTCGATTATTTCAATATATTTTTTATGTAGCTTATCATGTTCTTGCAATAAGCCTTTTATATGTTTTTAAGTATGGATTAATTATTTGATTGTATTGTGTCAAATGTGTGTCTGTCTCTTTGTTATTTATCCTAGTACGGTTAAATGCCAATTCACTCGAGAAATACTCAACCGATTAGATAGAGATACTTTTAGAGAGAAATACAAAATTTTGAAATGATTTATGACTTGACAAATCCTGGGGCATTCCACGGGAAATCGAAAAATGAGTTATTTTTTTAAATTGATATGATTACAGCCAATGTATTCCTAACGAAATATATAATAGTTAGATTTACATGATCTGTAAAAATTATTTAGAAAAAACAAGATTAAGTATTTTTTTTCACTATGACAAGTTGTTGTTTATTATGAACGAGTTGTACGATTTTTTCCCACCAGTCACAATTTCCACTTTCTATATTGTCTTGTAGAAACTTAACTTGGTACTAAATTTCAGTTTCTTAATTTCAGAAGGCGAAGGTAAGGGGTATTTTTGAGTGTCCCACCAGTCACACTCCTTTTACAAATGAAATATCACAAAAAACTTATATGAGCTATTTTTTTCGGTAAAAGTTTTATAAGTCGGTTCAAAATCTATTAAAAAATATCTATTTGATCATGATATTATATCAAAATACAAAGGTCTAATTATAGGTCTAACTGGGATTCTGGAGTAAACTGTCTCAACAGTCATTATGGAAAGCTCCTCCTATAGAATACTCAAACATTTCTTTTATCTCAACAACTTTACTTTCTTACATAAAAATATAATGAACATTTATTTTAGACTTAACTGTGCTAAGTGACAATATTTCTTAGTGATCAGTTGATAATATTCTGATCAAAATTGCTTGAGATATAGAAACTGCATTCCAGTTTCCATATTTCGCACAATCTTTAAAGTGTTGGTTTCAGATCGTTATAATTAACGTTATCATTGGAAATTAAACATTAATTACATCCATGTCATATATGCAAGGGAACTTTTTTTACAAACTCCTTTCTTATAAAATTCAAAACAAGTTGTATTGCTCATTTGCTCTTTGCACTTTAAGAGCAGCAGAGTAACTTTGCAAAATATATACGTTCTATGCATACAATCAAATAAACCAAAATCATGCAGATCTCAGAAGGCAGAAGTTATTCACATTGTTTTATCAATTAAGATGTTTAACCTAATGTCTGGAAAAATAAGATTTCAAACTTCCAGTTGAGTCGGGTAGAAACAACAGTTACAACAAAAGCAACAACACTCAAGCAGATACACTCATAAAAACATGCCTTTGTTGGATTTGACATCTTTTGATTGTTGAACTAATTGTTGTAATTTTGTTTGACTCAAGTTGAAGCTGATGTATTTTAATTAAAATATGTACAACAAATACTGCATTAAGTTACTCAGCAGCATGTCGTTGAAATTGATGAAGTAAGCTTTTTTTTGCTTTTGTTATGAATCAGTTAGAAGCATGTCAAACAGTGATGGGCAATTGTTTTGACTAGAGTCACGCTTAAATTTAAGTTGATTAAATATTTAAATATGGGTTCATATGGTTTAGAAAATCATGTTAGCTAGCATCAACTTCAGATTTAATAATGGCTGCATTCATCAAACACAAAATTTACTCAATGTTGTAAACATGTTGAGTGTTTTGGCTGCGGGTTATTTTTTCGATACATTTACTCAACTTGTTGAACTTTAAATTTAAAAAGTTTGACAATTGAAAAAATGTTATTGACCATTATTTAATTGAATTAATATTAAATACTTTTTATTTATTTTATTTCTGAAACCACTGCGAAGACATAAAATGTGACATACCGTTCAGCAGGCACACAACGTAGCTATGAATGCAGCCAATAGCTACATTTTGAAGAAGTGCTTTCATGACTTTAAGATTATGAGAACACAAAATATATTATTGTACAACATAACAACATACCTGAGAAACAATTTCATATTTTGTGTTAATAAAGTAGCTGCCATATGTCCGGTTCCCGTTTATAATGTTTCGTTTGAACCTCGTTTGCATTCGGCTTAATATCAATGTGCGATTAATTTGTTTTCATAAACTTTGCAGTTTTTTGTTACTACTCGTAGTTTTTAAAATTAAAATTGAGTCCGATATTCTGGACTTTTTTGCTTGAGTAGTTTGGTACGGACACAAATTGTTTCTCGGGATAGTATGTCGGCCTTTGTAGTCTAGTGGAGAATGTGCTAGACTATGAACCCAGAGGTCCCTGGTTTGAATCCGGGTTCGGGCATGGTTCTTTTTATTTGCTTTGTTCTTTCCTTCATTTAAGAATTATGAAAAACTGAGAATCCACAACTAAACTGTGGAAAATGTGGAATTAAAGTACAGGAACAACTAAGGGCTAGAAATGCTTGCCGAGGCTAAGGCATAACACTAGCTTCGGTTAAAATCAATTCAAATTGTCTTTTACATTTGTTTCACCTAATCAATAATTCACGTATGGTTCCAACCAATTCCTCTAAATTATCTATCACTTTCTTTTCAGGTCAAAGACCAAACCTTGCTTGTATAAGGCACATGGCTTGGTTATTTGATTTGAAAAGGTTCCAACAAAACAAAAAAAAGTGTGAATTTCTCATATGCGTATACAATTAGTGTTGTCATTCCCGGTTTCGGGTTATTCGAGAAACCGGATTTTTATTGATGTTTTGATTTTTTCGGTTTCGGGTTTTTTACCCGATTACGGTGAAGCAAAAGAAGTGGTATATGTGTTTGACCGGTATGTATGTATGTATTTTCATCTGTTCTAAACTGCTCTAAACTGCTTATCATAATTTGACAAGTGAGGTATTGTTGGAAGCGTTTTCATCGTTTGCTGGTTAGAGGCTTTATGACGTTATATAAAATTTAATAAAGTGCCCTCTTGAGGACATAAAGTCATGAACTAAAAAAAAATTTTTATTGACATATACAAATGAGGATTTATTAGAAGCGTTTTGATTTTCCGCTGAAGAAAAGTTAAGTAAAGTCACATTAAATTGAATATTGCGCCCTCTAGAGGACAGAAAATAAACTAAACCCTTAACTTCTAAACTATACTAACTTCTTAACTACATATCATAATTTGGTTATTGGCTATGTGACGTAAAAAAAATTAAATATAGCAATTCTAGAGGACAGAAAGTCAAATAAACCCCTAACTTCTGATATACTTATCATTTTTTAGCAAAAAAGGTATTGTTAAAGGCGTTTTGATCGTTCACTGGTTATAGGCTATGTGACGTCACATTAAATTAATAAAATAAAATTATTATATATTGAACATTAATTAAATAACAAAATAATTTAGATAAAAATTTTATTCAAAAACTAAAATTTGACTACTAAAAATTACGCTCTAAATATTGTGAAACAAGAAAATATTTTTATCTGAAATTGTTATTTGTTAAAACTATTCAATATTTTTGTCTATTAAATAAACCACTTACACATAAGGGTGGCCCAAAAAAACAAAAGTGGTATTGCATTAAAGGGGAAAGTACATTTTATGAAAAATTGGGCACGATTTAAGATATTGAGATCAAAAACGGAGAAAGAAATGTTTATTATGTACTGGCAAGGCTTCAAAGAAGTCCATCAGCTGAGGTCTTTTATTAGGCTATAAATGTTAATAATTTCTTGTTATTTTTTTGTTTTTGTATTACTTAATTTTTAAGACGTCAATCGGAAATTCACAAAATATGAAGAACAGTTGCAATAATTACTTTTGGTTGTTTCCGAATACCGTAAAAAAGTTCCTAATGCCACCAAATCAGGGTTAACGTTGGAGGAAAAATGCGAAAATGAATTACATATGTATGCTGACATTTGTATTTAATAAAGATTTTTAAAATAATCTATAGTAATACAACTCATTTTCTGTTTGTTTGTTTGTTTGTTTGGCCCTTATTCAAATCTAAACGACTCAACGGATTTCGCTCAAACTAGGTATACATATTAAGTGAAAATTAAATTAAAATGTTAAATACTTAATTCTTACCACGCCCCCTCCAAAATTTTTCAACTAACGGTAGTTTTAGTATTATAATACTTTTTACCATCGGAGTTTTTTGTGAAATTCATTTTAAAAATTTTTTGTTACTTTGACATAAAAAACACTCACATATATTCAAAATTGGAGAAATTTTCAGTACAACGAAACTTCATAAAACATCCCCAGCAAACCAAAGTTTCCGAATACGTAACGAATTTCTCGGCATCCAAATTCGTTCCGATTTCGTAACGAAAATCGTATGGAGGGGTTGACACGAATTCGGAAGGAATTTTAGTAACGAATTCTTAACAAATTCGTAAAGAATTGGAGTATCGTATTCGTAACGAATTCGTAACAAATTCGTAAAGAATTGACGTATCGATTTCGTAACAAATTCGTAAACAATTGAATTATCGTTTTCGTAACGAATTCTTTACAATTTCTTATCGAATTGTAGCACCGAATTCGTAACGAAATGAAGCATCAAATTTGCAAAGATCTCTTAATGATTTTTGTACCGTATGTAATAAAAAAATAAATAACAATTTCGAATCAAAGTTTAGTTAGGGCTTAAAATGCCCCAGACTATATAGTTCGAACAAATGACATGCCAAAAATTACAGATCCTTTGCAACTACTATTATGGAACATATGTAAATGTGAATCTGACATGTCGTTTGTATTTGCATCTGTAAAAATTAAAATTAGAACCATATCTAGTATCGTCTGTTTTAAAAAAAAAGTTGTTTAAAATTAAATTATTTTACAAATGGAAAATTATTTAAATGGCCTACCAATTTTTTTCCACTCGAAATATTTAAAACACCTCACAATTTAAATTTGAAAATTTGATTTCGGAACTCTTTCAAATTATTCGGAAATGTTCCGAAATTAGTGTTGCGAAATAGTTATGAATTCGTTAAGAATTCTCGAAATAGTTACGAACTTTTCGGAATTCAGACAAATTCGGAAACTTTGGTTTGCAGGGTCGTTACCTAAGAATGAGAAAAAAACGACATGAAAATCAAAATTTGGTCTTTCGATGCAAATATCTCCGCTATCCATTAATATATTTTATTCAAATTTTTTTTTTTGTTCAAAAGTTCAATAAAATGACTTCACAAAAATAGGTTGAACTGCACGGTTAGTGTATATATGTTTTATGATTATGTCAGAAAATGTCAAAAATATTGACATTTTACTCAAAAAATGACTCAAAAATTGTTTTTGTTGTAAAAAATAAATCAATTAAAAATTGCACATCTGGCTACTTTTCATATGACATAGCATTAATTTGCAAAAATTCTTCCTGCTAAGCGCAAAAATTATTTTTCTGTTTGTCATCAAAACAACAAAGGTACCCCCTTTGAATTATTTCGTGAAATTTATTTTTTCCAAAATGTTATTTTCATATTTTTTACAAAAAGTCAAAATTCAAAAATAATTTAAGTGAAAAAATTACCCCAATATCTCTTTCCAATCAAAAGTTATGGCTAAAAATCTATTTTTTCATACCAGACTTTTACTAAAACTAAATTTTGTTTTACAATTCTCTATATAGTTTGAACGTCCCCATTTATCTCTAAGAATGCAGTTGTGTGTCTAGAGTAATTGCGAACATTTTGGATTATATAAAATCTTCCTTATATTATAGAGCGTGATTTTTAGTAGTCGTGATAGAGCCAATAGAGCGTGATTTTTAGTAGTCGGATTTTAGTTTTTGAATTAATTTTTACTAATTAACAATTTCTGATTATTCGAAGAACCAGGTGTTTTTATTTTTAAAATTTTTTCTTTTAATTTTGAGCGTATTATAATGTTTATAAAATAAAAGATTATTTAAGGGAAAATCTTCGTGGTGAAAGAGTTCATCGAACTTTTTAAAGAAGTAAATGCAAACAATGGGCGTTTTTCTAGCATTGTCGTCGAATGGACTGACTTGTTTAATAAAAAATACGTAAATGTAAGCATGAAAACAATAGAAAAACTAAACATGTGTTTATTGTTTTCATATATATGTGTTTAATATTATTACTATTAGTTTTTTTCTAAGAGATGGCGTAACTATCAATAGATCGCATCGGGCACACCTGTGACTATATTCATTTCAAAGCACATTGTCTAAGCTTCATTTTTCAGTATGTGTCATTCCACTGAAGTGTAATAATAATATATTTTTTTCTCTGTGAACATATCGACTTTCGTTCCAACAAAACGCAATTTGCGGGAAGGTTTACTTTTGTGCTTCCATTTGAAGAAAAAAGCGGTTGAAGCACAACGCACGCTTACTGAGGCTTACGGGGACTATGCTCCATCGATTTCTACTTGTGAGTACTGGTTCCGTCGGTTTAAAAGTGGTGATTTTGATACGGAAGACAAAGAGCGTCCGGGCCAGCCGAAAAAGTTTGAAGATGAGGAATTGGAGGCTTTGCTCGATGAAGACCCGTGTCAAACCCTTCAAGAATTGTCAGAATCATTGGGAGTCGACTTATCAACGGTCGGCAAACGCTTGAAGGCCATGGGAATGATTCAAAAGCAAGGAAATTGGGTGCCGTACCAGTTGAAGCCGAGAGACGTTGAACGGCGATTTTGCATGTGCGAACAACTGCTTCAACGGCATAAAAGGAAGAGTTTTTTGCATCGTATTGTCACTGGCGATGAAAAGTGGATCCATTACGATAATCCTAAGCGAAAAAAATCGTGGGGACCACCCGGCCATGCATCAACATCGAGGGCCAAGCCGAATATTCATGGCGCCAAGCTTATGCTGTGTATTTGGTGGGATCAGAAGGGTGTCGTGTACTATGAGCTGCTAAACCCTAACGAAACCATCACTGGGGAACGCTACCAACAACAATTGATGCAATTGAGCCGAGCATTAAAGGTTAAACGGCCGGAATATGCCAAAAGACACGACAAAGTGGTTTTTCAACATGACAACGCACGGCCACATGTTGCAAGAACCGTCAAGGAAACGTTGGAGGCGCTGAATTGGGATGTGCTACCCCACCCGCCTTATAGCCCAGACATAGCCCCTTCCGACTACCACCTATTCAAATCGATGACGCATGGCTTGGCTGAGCAGCGCTTCACTTCTTACGAGGATACCAAAAAATGGGTCGATTCGTGGATTGCCTCAAAAGACGAATCGTTCTTAAGGCGCGGAATCCATATGCTGCCAGAAAGATGGGAAAATGTTGTAGCTAACGATGGACAATACTTTGAATAATATACATTGTACCGTTGTTTGTAAATAAATGCTCAAAAACCGAAAAAAAACCTTTAAAATTAATTCCAACCCCCAATAAATTGTTTAAATTTATAAGGTCTATTTATCGTCAAATGACAAAATAAATGTAGTATGTGAAAATTTTCACTTTTGTGATTATTGAGAAAAAGGCGCTATAAATTCTAAAAAAATAGCGGTAAGTCTACAAAAATTACGTATTGTATCTATTGTGAAATATGTCTTAAAATAGGCCTGAAATTCTGAAGAATATTGCTCCATTAGATTTTGAATTATTGCCTCTTATTCCCAATAATCTCAAAAGTGAAAATTTTCACATACGACATTTATTTTCTCAAGCGACGATATATAAAAAAAAAACATACGATGCCTTTTATTTTGTTTCTTTAAATTTTTTATTAAATTTAGTAATATATATTTTTATTAACCAAATGATTTTGTAGAAAACCGGTTAACCGTTAATGGTTATTTTTATTTCAATATTTTAAAAAGCCGCTTTTTAAAAAATTTTCATTTTCGGGTTGTTCGAGAAACCGGTTTGTACATTTTGTCGAATACTTGACAACACGATATAATACAACACATTCTGATACATTCCAAGTATTCGAAAAATTAATTAGTAAGCTTAGTAGTAAGGCTTCACAGTGACTAAGTTAAACCAGTGAGCCTCTATTTGCACAGCACTGTTTCAGATTACAATAATGACAACAACAAACGCTGACGAAAGTGCTTTTTATGATGATGATGACGATAATGTTAATTACAATGTTGTTAGTTATGATGTTTACATCATCAAGTCGCTCTTTGACCGGCAATAAGCCGCTCCTATTTGTTGCTGTCTGGTCCTCAGTTGGGTTAAGCTTCATATGTACATAAACTATGATGTGGTTGATTTAACGAATGTTTTCTTTGTGGTGGCATTATAATTGTTTTCATTGCCCTAGCCCAACGTTATTACTTTAATCAACATTATATCCGCATTTTCGAAAAATAAATTTATGCACATTCATTTTTAAATTAGAGACAATCTGGATAGAAAGCCACAATTGGTTAGATTTACTCATATTCCTTGGGTGACATGCATAGTTCAGTTACCTTTGTACCCTATATTTACACACACATATATTGGCTTGGAATTGGGTTTCAGCGCATGTTTGATCCCCTTTTTAATTGTTGCTTTATTCAGGTAAGCATCACATATTGGTTCAGTGCGTTTAAATTAACTTCCGTTTCCGTTGGTATATTTTTTTTTTTTTTTTCAATTTTCACATACAGCAATACAAAAACTATTGGGAAGTATAAATTAACAAACAAATTTATTTGTCTGATTTTCAATTTAGTGTTGCAGAGCATGCGCAACTCTATAGTCAGCAATTTAAGACTCGGCCACACTCTACTCAGCTTTATTCGCAGCAGATCTTTTTAATTACTTTACTTAAAGCTAATTAAAAACATTCAAAGAAGCAACAAAAAAAAATCACCCAGCCGACTGACCGGCTAGTCGTTCAAAGAACAGAACGGGTGAATGAATGAATGAATGAATAACCATAAGTTGTTATGTACGAGTAGCTCTCGAGAATAAATGTGTGTAAAAACTCTACATCTACAGACACAATATTTAAGTTAGTTCATATAAACTAATATGTATACATTTTTGTGCTGTTTTTGTGTTCTGATGACCGAATAAAAAAAATGTCTGAGCGCATGAAAAAAAAACTGACAAAGGCAATGTAATAAAAATGAAAATAAAGTTTGCCTTTAAACAACTTTAACAAAAAGCCGGCTGTATGTAGGAACTTTGCTCTTTCTATTATTTTGGTTAGTAGAAAAAAATGTACGAAATGTTAAAACACTCAAAACGAAAAAGCCATAAGCCCAACCAAGCGAAACCGCTGATGAACGGACGTGAAATAAAAAACAAAAAAACATAAAAATAAAAGAAAAACAAGTAACTCAGGTGTGACCGAAACTTACCCGAATGACGTGTGCAGCTTAAAAAGGGTAACTAAGCAAACATGAAAGCAACAACAATAAAAGTCTTCAACTGAAAATAATACGTAACGAAATGAAATCAAGCCAACTCACCAGCCAAGTACTCGTGGTGCACTTCATCAAACCCGTTTTTACGCGGGTATCTAAGTATCCTTCAAATTAATTAATCTGTAAAACACATCGTTTGTAATTAACTAAAAAAAAAATGTAAGCTTTAACCTTCGCCTTACCAGATATTTTTTTACACGTCGTTTACCAATACCCATCCCGGTGAGGCAGGTGATTTAAGTATATGCATATGTCAAAAAAGAGTCCTAATTATCACCTTAATGTACTAATGCTTGAGCAATATTAAAATTTGGCGTGAAAATGGTAACTCAGGGGCTCAGTAGGGGGAAGATTAGAGGGAATATTAGGGAAAAAGAACTCACTTGCAATTAAGGGTAAAGGGCGAGGTATACAAAAATTACCATGAGCTTCGTAGAGAATAAAGTTTAAAATTGGAAAACAGTTATCACGTGAATAGTTTTAACATGTCTCCCCCACCCCTAAAGCTTGTCTAAGCCCCACTGTAATTACGAGTGAAAAAAAATAAATGCTGAAGTTGCGTTTGCGTTGATTTGAGAGAACAGAACATTCTCAGCGGTGTAGCGGTAATGATGGTTCCAACTATTTCATCATATTCTATAACCAAAAATTTGTCCAGAGTTGACGAAAGACATGATTTGCAGAAATTTTACGAAAAGCGATTACTGACAACGAGCTTTAGGGAAATTTTGCTTTTAAACGAAAAGTCATAAATCCAACCAAGAGCCACTAACAGAGCTTTAAAATTCAAATTCAAATCTATTGTAACGGGTAAGTATGGAACAAAACAGATTTTTGGATATTCTGCGATTCATACGATTAGTTGGGCATGCTATTAGAGCTGTTCGTCGAGAAGAAGATAGACTGCATCTATAAAGGATGTTAACGAAATGATTAGCACTGATTTGAGTGCTTACTATCGGCTTCACGAATCCATTACAGAGGATGAGCAGTTATATGGTTACAGAGGTCGTACTAGGTTCACACAGTACATGCCATAAAAGCTGTCCAAGTACGGTATTAAAATCTGGAGGGCCTGCTATTCAGCCACATAATGTCCACTTTAATGGGAAATATATCGGTCATTCCATGTCAAATCGGACGCTTTTGTCCAAAAACTAATTTTGACGATTCAGATTTTTTTTTTAAATTTTGCACGTCGATAGAACTTTAAAAACAAAAAATATTTGCATACTTTTTTATAATTTTGTAATTTATTTTTTTTTGCAGTTATACACAGTGAAAAATTATAAAGAAAAACAAAAATTGTCATTTGGACATGTACTCAAACAACTATATTTTCTAAGCCGTTAGTCTACAAGAAAAAAATTTAGGACATATTTAAAAGATCTTGAATTGGTCTTTATTGTGGTGTCCTTTTTTACAAACACTTTCGAGAAAAATTTTAATTTTTTTGACCACTAAAAATTTCATTCCCATTTTTCAAGGTCAGCACCACTATTTTTTTTGGCACTTTGAAAATATTATCGTAGTATGGCTTTCATTCTTAATGCATTCTCAAAATTTGATGTTGGAGAATCAATGTTTACTATTTTTAACAAAATTTTCAAAAACTGACTACACAATTTTTTAGTGCAAAATACTTTAATTTTTAATTAAAAATGGAATTTTTAGTATTTTTTTACTAAACTAGGTTAGTATCGTCGCTACGCCAACAAAAACAGTCATATGTTTTTCAGTAACTTTTCAGGAGAGCAAAAAAAATTTTTTCAAAGCATATCTGGTACTGCGATTACCCAGCAGCGGATTTGCCAGTGGCTACCATAGAACTAATACAGAATAAATTACCAGGTAAGGAAGCATTACTTTTTTCAAAAAGTAATGCGTCTGCATATAGCAGAAGTAATTAACTCATACCTCATTACCTGTAATGTAGCATACAAGGAAAAGTAATGCAGTGATTTTGCAAATATCCGAATAACTTAATACAAGTAGTATGTTACTCCATAACTTCTAGGTAATGCTAAAGGGAGGCGATCACTTACCTCCTGTCTCATTCAATGTTAAATGTAAGGCCTTTTATGCATAGTAAGGTAATATAGTCGGAAGTAGTGGTCATCACAAGGTAATTGATGCTTCATATATTCGGAATATATTCCATCCGCTACTGGGTAATAACTATTTTTGATCATAAATCATAAGAGGTATAAAAAACTGCAGATGCAGAAATGTGGGTAATAGATAGTGTAAACAAAATATGCTATAAAAAAAATTTACAAAAATCACATAACTGGTTTTTCTGGCGCAGCGACGATATGTAAAATCAGTCAAATTGAAAAATTTTATCAACTCGTTTAAATATACCATACCTCTGAAGACACTCTATTTTTGAAATTTGCATAAAAATTTGTTGGTTGTAATTCCATGATGTATACCTTTATTACTACTAAATTACTTAAAATTGTTTAAACATTTTATGTATAACTTTTTTTTGTTCTTGTAAACTTGAACAATAGTTGAAAAAGATGATGTGGATGTAATGCGCTTAAGTTATGATGTAATTTCGGAATGCTAAAAGCACGACACAGTAGCAGTTCATTTATTCCAGCGTGGCTTAATTAATTTCCTTAGAAAAAAATTGTGAGAAGTAAACAAAATATTTTATTTCTCAGATGGAGGAGGCACTCAATATAAGAACAAAAAAATTTTATAAATCTATGCAAGCACAAAGTCGATTTCAATATTCCCGCAGAATAGCACTTTTTCGCAACATCGCACGGCAAAGAGCCGTGTGATGGTTTGGCAGGAACAGTAAAAAGACTTGCGGCAAAGGCTAGTCTGCAAACATTAATAATCCGACAAATATGCCTGTAGTATTTTATAATTGGGTTTCAAACACCATGACAAGTATTGAATCGGAATATTTTTCATCAAAGCAGTACAACTCAAAAATCTTTCAAAAAGCGATTTGAAAAAGCAAAAATGATACGCGGGACTTTAACCCACCATTCCTTTATACCACGGGGCAAAGGGAAAATTGATATGCGTATTACATCCACATCATCTTTTTCAACTATTGTTTAAGTTTACAAGAACAAAACAAAAATTATAAATAAAATGTTAAAACAGTTTTACATAATTTAGTATTAACATTGGTATATATCACGGAATTACAACCAAGAAATATTTTGGCAAATTCCAAAAATAGAGTTTCTATAGAGGAAAGGTACATTTTAACGAGTTGATAAAATATTTCAATTTGACTGTTTTTACATATCGTCGCTGCGCCAGAAAGACCAGTTATGTGATTTTTGAAAATTTTTTTTATAGCATATTTTGTTTACACTATCTATTACCCACATTTCTGCATCTGCAGTTTTTTATACCTCTTATGATTTAGAAGTGATCAAAAACAGTTATTAATCGCAGTACCAGATATGCTTTGAAAAAAATTTTTTTTGCTCTCCTGAAAAGTTACTGAAAAACATATAACTGTTTTTGTTGGCGCAGCGACGATACTAACCTAGTTTAGTAAAAAAATACTAAAAATTCCATTTTTAATTAATAATTAAAGTATTTTGTACTTAAAAATTGTGTAGTCAGTTTTTGAAAATTTTCTTAAAAATAGTAAACATTGATGCTCCGACATCAAATTTTGAGAATGCATTAAGAATGAATGCCATAATACGATAATATTTTCAAAGTGCCAAAAAAATATTGGTGCTGACCTTGAAAAATCGGAATGAAATTTTTAATGGTCAAAAAATTTAAAATTCTTCTCGAAATGTTTGTAAAAAAGGACACCACAGGAATAAAGACCAATTCAAGATCTTTTAAATATGTCCTAAATGTTTTTCTTGTAGGACTAACGGTTTAGAAGATATAGTTGTTTGAGTACATGTCCAAATGACAATTTTTGTTAATTAGTTTTTATGATCTATTGAATTACATGAATTAAGATTATGAGCTTTAGATCAAGTGAGTTTTCAAGAAGGCAACAACAACAACAACAACTCTGTATAGAGTCAATCACTTAGCTGACTAGACACTGTCTAGTAGACAGTCTGTTTCAGAAATCGCTACATATTCCTCATCAGTAGTCTTTGAGTGATTAAGCTGTGATCAATTCACTGTTTAAACTAGCATATGAATGTGTAGATCCTCTAATTCATTCTCTTGAATTGTATGGCTGCTAATCATATGACACTTCAAAGCAGTAAGCCATTTTAGATCACCGTCATCAACTCTATCAAGGGTTGCCATCTGTTCTAGTTGCTTCTTCATTTATTTCAATATTCTTTGTTATTGTAATTTATTTTTTGTTTTTCTTTATAATTTTTCACTGTGTATAAATGCAAAAAAAAATTGAAAACTTTAAAAAAAAATATATAAAAATTTGTCTATTTTAAAGTACTATCCACGTGCAAAGTACCAAATTTTTACAGAAATGTGAGTTTCAAAAAGCATCCGATTTGATATGGAATGACCGATATACAGAAAAAGTAAACAACATCAGAGACGCAAGCTAAGATGAGCGAGGTTTAAAAGATTTGGCAATAAGCAATACACAAAGATATATCTGGACCAAAGGGTGGTTTAGACACTACCAAATAAAAATTTACCTTGGAGACCGGCTTAACCTCAAGTGGAGCTCAAGTTCGTTTCTCCAATCTCCAGTGCTGGATATCAATTTGACCTCCACTTGAGATCCAAGCCATTCTCCAGGGAAATGGATATTCGATCTCCAGTTGAGATAAGGCTGGATCTCCACTTGATCTCCAAGGTCTTTTTTTAACCGATCTTCAACCCAAAATGCAAAATTAATAGTTTTTAAGAGAAAGCTTTATCAATTATTTTCTTTTTTTCAATCAATGAAAATAATTTTAAACCTAATATTACACATTTTCATAAAATTATTTAAAATAAATTATATTAATATTCAAATACTAAACGGAAACGTTTTGTTTGTATGCATTAATTATGTTCTTTAAAAGACGACTTGTTTACACATTTTTATAAATTCATGAAAATATTTTATTTGATTTTTTCGCTTTTTTTAAAAATAATATAAAGTAAATAAATGTATTCCAGTTCCACTCCTTCCTTCCGCTAAAAGCAGCCATTGTTTATTTTCGACTTTATTCCACAAACTTAATATTTTGCACTGAATTTTGAAACTTTCACGAATCTTATCTCCTAAGCCATATTTTAGTCTAGCCGATATTTTATTTTTACATTGCTAGACTAAGGAGTCCAAATTACGTTTAAAAAACATAAGAAAAAAATTATTTATGCGTGGGCCAGAAACTCCACTTATGCCTTTTATTTTTAATAATACGCGTGGGCCGTAAACTGCACTTATGTATAATTTGTTGCACTTTCTACATGCTTTATTCAATCTACTTTTAATATTTTGCTGCAATTCACAAATTCAATTAAAACTAAGACAACCTAGTGTTGCCAGGTACAAAAACAAATTATTTTGATGACACTTGAACAGTATTGCTTTTTTGAAATCTAATGCATCTCAAGCCAATTTCTATAAAACGATCACAAAGAAGCTATTTTCTCGACAGCCTCAGCAAGGATCTCTGCACCTTTTTATTTCGACGATATCGAAAAATATTAATTTTATTGGAAGGTGTCCAATAAGAACGGAGATCAAGTGTACTTAAGTTATTTATTTTTATAAGATTCTGTTTGGTAATACCCACACTCAGAAAAAAGTTTATCGGAATATGAGAAAAAAGGCATCATATTAAGTGAAAAATGGTATTGACTTTGCTCCAGAGAATGCTTTTCTCTAAATGTGATCCCAAAAATTCCCTAAAAATGGCAAAAAGCTTCCATGAAAAAGGTAAATATTTTTTCATTAATAAAAGACACCTTCTCTTTAATAGAAAAATATTTCTTTATAATACGTTCAACCGTTTTCTTTATTGTGTAAATTTTTCTCGAAAACAGAGAAATATTTATTTAATTTTAATAAATGCTTTCTTTAAGTTGCGTTTATAGTTTCTCACAAAAAATAACACTTTTTTTTAAAGAAAGATATATTATCTTAACACTGATACAACATATTTCTTTAAAACGTAGAAGTATATCCGCAATTACGATTAAAAAATTATTTTTATCAAACATTTGTTTTAACGCAGTTCTACGCACAGTAGAAGTATTAATATCAAATTGTGATTCGGTTTTAAAAATATTAGTTAAAAATGTGTTAAGAGGTAAAATTATTGCTGTGGCATTGTTTTTCGGGACTCTTTATATATTCCAGAAATTTATTCTGAAAAGCGATTTTGTAAATGCATCCAAAGAAACAGTAGTAATAACCCTAGAGGAACAAACTAACTTGTTTTTAAAAACAACTAATTAAAAAACTAATATAGAATAAACTAGTTTATAAACTACTTTGTATTATATTAATTCAAAAACTACTTCAAAACAAGTGGCTTATTGATTTTGACATGTTTTTATTAAAAATTTTTATTGGATTACAAGTTTATACATATTTAACCATGCTATTTCATCAAATATTATTAATATCAAATATCAAATATCATATTGGCTTTCACTAATATGAATTTATGTATTTTTTTTCAAAACAATAAAATAAATTTTCTCTTTCATGTATAGAAATTTAAAATTTTTATGCTTTTAAATTCATTTTCAGTAATTTTAAAGAAGTTAAAAAAATAATTTCAATTCAACTAATTTAACAAGTAGTTGAAAACATATGCAGATGAAAGTCAATTGACTTATTTAGCGGACATCACCATACAAAATATGTTAGTTCGTTCTATGGAAAAAAGTCAGAATTTCAACTAGTTGTGGTTGACAAAAAAAAATACTTTTTCAACTACTTTTAAACTAGTTGATTTTTATTACAGCTATGTTAAGTAAAAAAAAACCTTTTGAAGGAACAATCGTCATAATATGCAGAATATGCAACACTTGCTTTTCACAGTATTAATCAATTGCTCTCACGCTTTCTATTTTTTTCGTACCTCATTCAATATAAGAAAAATATATCGATTTTTGAAAAGAAGCCTTTTTAATTTTTGAGAAAGTATTTGTTGTTTTTGAAGAAAATATTTCGCATAGTGAATTATTTATCAACAATAGAGAACATTTCTCATTTTCTATATTTTTTTCTCTATAAATGGGATTTTTTCAGTGAGAGAAAAATACTTATCATTATTAGAGAGATAAAATATTTTCATTTCCCACAAGGAAGGAAGTATTTTTCAAATATGTGAAAATTTATTATAATTGAAGTAAATTTTATTTGAAATAAAGCAAATTTCTATTATCGAAAATAGAGAAATTTTTTATCACAAAAAGATAGGTGTTTTTTTCTGAGTGCAGTGGGAAAAATCGTAAGGAACTTACTAAATAACGCATGATTTCCTTTAGCTAATAAAGACCCAGTTGGAAAGATCGTTAGGTGCTTACTAAATAGTTCTAGTTTTCCTTTACCTTATGGTGGTGAAAACAGGATCATGCCAAAGTAAATATGTTGTTTGTTACATTTCGAGCACCTTAGGGGTCGTCCATAAACTACGTTACCAATTTAGGGGGGGGGGAGGGGTTTTGAAATGCACTACGATTAGTAACGGTAGGGGGGGAGGTGTTCAGATATTGTAACGTTACCAAAAATTAAAAAAATCGACGAAAAACCTCTAATTAATAACACAATCATTTCAAAAATTTTTAACCTTACATGTTTATGTTTGATCGTCTAAATTGATGATTAACTTTTGTTTTAACGATTTCTTCTATCACCTTTTCCCTCGACACAGGAACCTTTTGGTATTCCTTCACCATCTCAGCCCACGTCTGAAAAATTTGGGTCTTTGCTTTTGCGACAGGCTTTGACGTTAAGGCCTGAATGTTCTTGATCATAGGAGATACTGTATGACATGTACTGTCCTTCTCAGAAAGAAGAAATCAGTTCAAGGTCGTGTCCTACCTGCGGCTTGTATTTCGTTTTTAAAACATCTATGAATTGCCAAATCGGAATAAAAATTATTATTTAAATAAATCAATTTTCAGAAAGCATTCACACAAAAACACAGAACTTGGTGCAGCTTGGGTGCAGCCTTTAAGGGTACTCTGTCAAGGACCAGGTGAATTTCTTTCCGTTAGAAATGAGGATTCACCTGAATGGGTCGACATAGAATCCGATGAAAAAGTCTATTTTGTAGAATCCTCAACAAAGCTAACAGCTTTTTCTTCCCAGTGATTGAGAGCATCGAATCTTGGATCGCAGATGGAATAGCTTTTACAGATGATATTAATTATTGATTTTTTCCAATTATTCCTTTAATGTATCTAGTCATACTAGTCACTAATACTAGTGAAAATTGTCAGAGCTAGTCAAAATATATAATCATTCGAATGAATTAATTTCATATGTCACGTTACTTTAAGGGGGGAGAGGGGTTTTGTAAAGCACTACGAAAAGTAACGCAGTGGGAGGGGGGTAAAAAAAAACCGGAAAATCAGTAACGTAGTTTATGGACGACCCCTTACGTCTTCGCTGACTATTTCAACTACAAAATAAATGCACGGTTGAGACGAGCATTCCTTCGTGTGATAATTTCTATGTGTACTTTATTTCGTAAAGTAAGAGACATGCAGCGGCATGACGCCATAACGGTTTTTGATTAATGTTACGAAGATATGAAGTGTAGCAAAAAACAAACAAAAAAACGAGTAAAGCCTAGTACTCTGTTCGTTTGCGTGAAATTTCGCTGGCAACATCTATTTATTTGTTGCGTGAAATTTCTGACTTAAAGTTTATTGCGAGGAATTTCTATGGCAACAAGAGAATCAGAGACTCAGAGAATAAGTTGGGAGATTTCTCGCTTTTCATTTAAAAATAAATAAGCAGTACAATTAAATTGTCGTGAAAAAATGTTGCTGAGAAACATGTTGCAATAATTTCACGCAGCGGAACAGAGTACTGCTCTGATGAACATGTTGTGAAAATTTCCACGCTTGTTTCGCAGCTGCCACTTTTTTATGGAGATTTGAGTGGAATTTCGCATGAAACTGAACAGAGTACTATGCTTAAAGAACAAACGTCTGCTGATCGGCAATGCCTTAAGATTAATCGTGAAGACCAAAAATTATATTTTGATAAAATAAAATATAAATTAAAAATAAAGGTTTACAAATAACACCAATCATTATTTTTAAATTTTTATACAACTTTTTTAACTTTTTATAAGTTTTATGCATTCGTTACTTAGGTACATATATTCTGACAAATATTTCATATATAAATATTTTTACCATCCAGTTTCGGTTTTTAGTTTCTCGTTTTCAACGTCAAAACATAACTGGCACTGGCACAAAACCAATAAAAAACATGAAAGAAAGTAAAAAGAGAGTGAAAAAATAAGTACGATCCGTGATCATACGTGCACCTTCTTTTGTAAGTGAAAACGTAAGCAGTGCTTACAATTTCCAATATATTACGGGTACCTTACGTTTGCATGCATAAATCCTACTTATTAAATAAAGTGTATTAGAATGGAAACACGAACGATTCCGATCGTCGGGAGTTCCCTGCACTTTATTTTAGTAGTATATCATGATTTAGTAGTAAATCATAAGTACGTATGATGCTTTTTATACTTTACGGAAAGAAGCTTACTAGAGGCAGCCATGCCTTTGTAAAAGTCATGGGCATTCGGAAGGGACGTTTGCATGCCTCGCGGACGAAAAGTAAGTAGGCTATAAGGCATTATAGAAGGATGGTTTTTTCCACTGGGTACCTAACTACACGTTAGGAAAAGCTCTACAGAAAAGCCTTCTACCGGCGTTTGCGAGAACGACCAGTTTGGGCGAATGCAATTTCAGATCGAGATACAACCGACAGCAAAACTAAGTGCAAAAATTTCCATTTTGGTCAATTCACATCAACTCATTGCTTACGAAATTACAAATCGTGTGTATATGTACATACAGAATACAAATATGGAATAAAATTATCTCTTACATTTGTATATAAATTAAAACTTTTGTATCCGTTTTCAAAGCAAGGCAATTAGAAAACAAAAAAATTTCAATGGGGTCACCCAGGTGGATAGCGGTAAGCCACGTAGATAAAAAGACAAATTTAAAAAAAAAGACATGAAGCAACATGAAAAAATAATTTTTTTTTAAATTATAATAAATAAATCGAGATTTGGTTCAGTGAGTCCAAAGCTTATTTAGATTGGATTTTAACCTGAGGAGATATTTTGAAAAGAAATACAAAAAGGCCACCCGGGTGGGTATTGGTAAGGCGAAGGTTAAAAAGAGACTGGGCGAAGATAGTCTCACTAAGAAAATAGTGGAACTTACAACTAAAAAAAATTGCCTTGTATGTTAACGTTCTGACCATTCGCAATGACTTTTTCATGAAACACAGTTGCTTGTTCGCACTGAGCACATCTTTATTTCGTAAGTTTTCGACGATTATTTTTAATCAACTAAATATCTACAATCAGAAAAAAGGTTATCGTAATACGAGAAAAAAAGAATCATATTTAGAGAAAAATTGTATTGACTTTGCTCTAGGAAATGCTTCTTTCTAAATGTGATCCTAAAAATTCCGTAAAAATGGTAAAAAGCCTTCATGAAAAAGAGAAATATTTTCTTATCAATAAGGACACCTTTTCTTTAACAGAAAAATATTTCCTCATAACAATTCCCTAAAAATGGTAAAAAGCCTTCATGAAAAAGAGAAATATTTCTTATCAATAAGGACACCTTTTCTTTAACAGAAAAATATTTCCTTGTTCAACCGTTTTTTTTATTGTGTAAATTTTTCCCAAAAACAAAGAAATACTTATTAAATTTTAAAAAATCTTATAGTTTCTCACCAAAAAAAACAGTTTCTTTAAAAGAGAGATATATTTTCTTTATATTAGTACAACATATTTCTTTATTGCGTACATTTTTATTCTAAAACTGAGAAGAATATCTGCAATTACAATTGAAAATTTCCTTTATCTATGCAACCCCTTATAAATATTCCAAAAAATTTCTTCTGAAAAACGATTTTATAAATACATTTAAAGAACCAGTGGTAATAAACAACATCGCTTTGTTATGTTAATTAAAAAAATCCCTTTGATGGAACAATCGTCACAATATGCAACACTTGCTTATCCCAACATCAGTCACTCGCTCTCACGCTTTCTATTTTTTTTTCGTACCTAATTCATATAAAAAAAAATATATCTTTTTTGGAGAAGAAGACTTCTTTAGTTTTAAGAAAGGATTTGCTTTTATTGAGAAAAAAATTTTGCAAAGTAAATTATTTATCTACAATAGAGACCATTTTTCATTTTCTATAAATTTTTCTCTAAAAATGAGAATTTGTTGAGAATGTGCGAGAAAAATACTTATCAATATTAGGGACATGAAATATTTTCATTTCCCATAAGCGAAGAAATATTTATTGGAATATGTGAAAATTTATTTTAATTAAAGAAAATTTTATTTGAAATAGATAAAATTGCTAGTATATAAAACAGAGAAATTTTTTATCACAAAAAGATAGGAGTTTTTGTCTGAGTGTAGTTGGTGAAAATTCAGCAAACTTCGTAAATACAAAACAACAACAATTGCACTGAACTTTTCGTAAATTTCCGATTTCGGAGAAGTTAAATGCATACCTTAAATATTTTTAAGCTTTTTTGAGAAAAAAGCAATATAAAAGCTATATACACTGACCTAACGGTACATTTCAAACTAATCAAATTTAGTACTTTTCTTGAACTTTTGAGCAATTAGCTAAATGAAATATATTCAAAACCAGTGAATATATTTGCATCGAAAGTCACAACTTTGATTTTCATTTAGGATTTTATTTTTCATTCTTAGGTAACGATGTTTCACGAAAAAGTGGCAAATATTTGTGTAAGAATTTCATACTAAAAATTCTCTCAGAATCCATTCCCTGCACTGTTCCATACAAAAAATTAACAAGAACTAAAAAACAGCGATTTTACATCGAGATAGTATAATTATTTAAGGAAAAGATTTGCAAACTAATTAAATCTCCACTTTTTAACCAGATGGATTTTGCATAAACACTTTGAGATACTTTTCAATGTATGTACCATATGCTTTAGCTATGTATTTAGCATTTATCAATGAAACATTTTTATTGTATCTATGAGACTCTGCGCACAGTGCTTTGCGGTTATACAAATTTGGAAATAAATAGGAGTGCTCTTATGATAATGAAATTTTGTATGCTTAGTAAATTTAACCTATTTAAGAAAACTACAGCAAATGGTTGAAATCGGTATGTCCTTAGGGGTCCCTGGGAGGACCTTTATTAAATTATGACATAATTTTGTATGGGAGGTAGACACAAAAGTTGAATGATCTTGAAAAAATTTCACCAAAAGGCTTAAAATATAAAGATGAATACTTAAAATGGCTTACATCTATTTGTTTTTAGGGGTACCCCCCTTGGACCTATATTAAATTTTGGCATAATTTTGTATGGGAGGTGGCCATAAAATTTTATCGATCTTAATAAAATTAGGTCAAAGGGCTCAAAATATTATGTTATTCATGCATACTTAAAATGGTTGAAACCGGTAAGTCCTTAGGGGACTTACCTATATAAAATTATAAAAATAAAATGGACCTATATTAAATTTTGACATAACTTTGTATGGGAGGTAGACACAAAAGTTGACCGATCTTGATAAAATTTTATCAAAAGGCTTAAAATATAAAGTAAAAGATGAATACTTAAAATGGTTTAAATCTATTTGTTTTAGGGGTACCTCCCTTGGACCTATATTAAATTGTGGCGTAATTTTGTATGGGAGGTGGACATAAAAGTTGATCGATCTTAATAAAATTTGGCAAAAAGGCTTAAATATTATGTTAAACCTGCATACTTAATGTAGTGCAAATCAATTAGTTCTTAGATGTACCTCCCTTGATATTAAAGCAATTCTTGAGCAATTTACTGATTTAGACATTTTTTTCAAAATCGGTTTTTTAAAAACAGTGGAAATATGCGAAAATTTTTTTTTCATAGTCAGCTAGACAAAGGTCAAATCTAATAATTAAGAAAAAAAAGCAGCACTTAAAATCACTTTTTTTAGTACATTACTTTTTTAGTACATGCTTTCCAAGGTTTTTGCATTTTTCTTTTTTTGGAAGTTTATTTCTTGAAGTTTAAAACTTCAGCAAAATTCTGTTTTTAAAATGTTTAAAAACCTTAAAAAAATCAAAATTTCGCATGATTTTCTTCTTCCATGATAAATTTACTCTTTTCTTTTTTTTTGGTGGAATGGATTACTTTATAACAGCTTTTTCTTTCAGCCTTGCAAAGCTTCTTGCACCACCTTCCGTAATTCCTGCAAAATTAGTCAGCTTTACCACGATGCCGTGCATACATGCGTAATGTTTAAACACAAATATTTTAGATTCATCATAATAGAAATATTACCTGCCCAATGAGACCAAATTTGTGCTATTCGGAGACAAAATTTTTTTTATTTATTTCCACTACGCAAAACACTGTGCTGCGTATCTTTACTTCAATTAAACGTTGTATCTGCTGTTGGATCTTTTTCTCGCTCAACTTGCAAATATTGTGTTTTTCACATTTATTATAATTGTTTTAATTAGAAAAATTGTCTTATTGTGCTGCTTACAAATACATGCAAAAACATGTTACTCACAGATACCAGCAATTGGCTAAGTAATTATTTTGCATCCGATATTATAAATTATACTAAATGAACATTTCATATGTTAATTTATATTCAATGAATTTAAGATTAATTGCCGGCGATAGTAGCTGCAATTGTTGTTGTTATTGTTTTGGTTAACAAGAAAAGTTTTTGTTGTAGCTGTTGTCGTGACAGTGATTGTTCCAATTTATGGTTTCCTCTTGACATAACAACTTACAAAAAAAAAAAAAAAAATGAAAAAAATAGCTATGAATCAAGTTGAATTCACGATTTGTAGCTATGAAATGGGATGTTCTGATAATTTTCAGCAATTTTCGCTGATATTAAAATTAAATTTAATTATAGAAAATTGGTATGCAATTACGTTTTAGAATACAAAGGATTTTGTAGGATTTAGGTAATTAAAATTTGCAACATACGCTAATTAAAACAGGCTTATTTCTCTATAAATATACAATATTATCTACCACATGCTTGTGATAAAAATTCTGAATGCACTGGTTACAAATTTTTGCCACCTGACTTGAATAACTTCAATAACTCGATTAAAGCATGCCTTAAACATTGATGCCAAACGACTTTTGAACAACAACAACCAACTGACCGTCCGATCGACCCACCAACAAACCAATCAAACATTCCAAAGCAGGGTTATTTTTTGCTTTCATTTAGTTAAAGTTCAAAACTTCGACTATTACTTCAACATATTTGAATACTTGGCTTTGGTGGCCCCAGCGAGCTGATTAAAGACCAAGGCAATAACAACAGAATAACCGGCATGCAGCCAAAGTTTTAGTAAACCAACTCAAAGCTAAGATTTTCTAAAAATCTCTGCTACAAGCCCAAAACAAACAAAAAAAAAACCCGCCTTCAATAGACTACTAACACAACTAGCTGGAGCCAACCATGATGATGCGGTGGCTTGCGCTGTGTTCAGCATGAAGTGGACCACAATTGAACAACAGCACGTTGCCACAAATTCATGCAGTTCATTGATTGTAAATATCGAGCTGGCAGCCTAACATAACCACAACTAACAATGGCTTAATTGTTGAAAGCATCGCCGGTAAAGATTTTGTGGTCACTTACGAAGGTAGAGGGTGGGTGAGAGATTAAAGGCTAAGATCTACCAAAAGGTTCGAGTTAATGAAGTTTTGAAAGAATACGTCTTGGAAAGACTTTGAATAACATTCGACTATTGGTTTGGTTGGAAAAATGATGGTAGGGATAGAAAAGGAAACACCAAAAAAAAAAAACTGTAACAGTTGGATGACTCCAAAGATACATAATTACTTTCATTAAATCTGGTTATAAATAGAAAATGAGCAGTAGAGCTTGTTTAGGTGCTTCTACCTAAACTAAACTAAAATCATCAGTTGTGCATAAAATTAATTGAGCAGCTTCACCTCGCAGCTACAACAGCTTGTTACCTCGTGCAAAAAGCGCGCCAACCAAAACATGATCTAACCTATATTGCAACGTGTACAACAAAAATGAAACCATTTTTTTTAAAAACAATGTGATCTACGCTGGATCTATAAGCACGCTACAAACTTAAAATAACATTGACATAAAGGGTGTCCCAACAAGAGCGCAATTTTTAAATTTTAAATAAAACACAGATATTTAAAAAAAAAATTGTGAAACTTTATTATATCGTCAAGTAGACAGAATGAGGTTATGTATGGAACAATATATCGTGCAGATGGCCGCCGCGGCTTTGCTGGCATACACGCGATCTTTTAATGAAATTTTCAATGACCGTTTTGCATAAATGCTGCGGTATTTCATTAATGCAGCGCCCAATTTCCTCTTTTAAGGCTTGAGTCGTCGTCGGCTTATTCGCATAAGCCATCGACTTCAAAAAACCCCAAAGAAAAAAATCTAATGGTGTTAAATCGCACGATCTAGGCTGCCAATTCTGATCTCCAAAACGCGAAATAACACGACCGGGAAATGACTGATGCAGCAATTGAATTGTTTCTCTGTCTGTATGACATGTGGCGCCGTCTTGTTGGAACCACATGCCCTCCACTTTCATTTCTTCAATTCTAGGCAAGAAAAAACTGGTTATCATTTCACGATACCGAATACCATTGACTGTTTGCGCTTGACCTGCCTCATTTTCATAAAAAAAGGTCCAATGATTCCTCCAGCCCAAAAACCACACCACACAGTGACACGTTGAGGATGCATTTGCTTCTCGTGAATCACTCGAGGATTTTCCTCACCCCAAATGTGACAATTCTGCCTATTGACGAAGCCATCAAGATGGAAATGGGCCTCGTCACTGAAGATGATTTTAGCGGCAAAATCAGCATTTTCATGTTGTCTCTCCAATACCCAATTAACGAATTCCCTTCACTGTCATGTCAGCTGGCTTCAGTTCCTGAGTCAATTGAACTTTGTATGCATGAAGATGCAAATCTTTCGTCAAAATTCGCTGTATAATGGATTTGGAGACACCAATTTGCTGAGCTCGGTGTCGAATTGAGGTGGATGGAGTTTGAGCGACATCATCACGTACAGCTGCGACATTTTCGGTCGATCGACCTGGTCGAAGGCGCGTTGTTGTCTTAACATCACTAACAGACCCAGTTTCGGCAAATTTATCCATTAATCTCTTTACAGTTGACTCTTTTGGAGCATTATTGTGACCCCCAAATTGATCGCAATTTGCGAACTGTAGCCGCAAAACTTTCACCATTTTGGTAAAACAATTTCACAATGAGAATGCGTTGTTCATTCATGTAGCGCTCCATTTTTACTAACCTCTTACCTTCTACTAGCAAACAATAACAATTGTTCAAATGTCAAACAATGACACTTCGAATGGCGCCAAATCTAAAATTTGCGTTCTTGTTGGGATACCCTTTATATAAGGATTTGAAAGAAATGAGTTTGTCTGATGCACTTTTAACTAGGAGTTCTTAAGTTTAACGTCAAGCCCGATGTGCACAAAAACGATTGCGGATCCGTTTTGAACCCGTTACGAATCCGTCAAAAAATGGTCACAACGTTAACATAAAAGTCAGTCTTAAAATTGTTATGATTTTTTTTTTTATTTTCAGTGGATTAGGGACATGAAACGCAATTGTATACTTATTTTTATCTATAGTAATAAAACTCATTTTCTGTTTGTTTGTTTGGCCTTTATACAAATCTAAACGGCTCAACGGCTCGCTCAAACTAGGTATTCATATTGAGTGAATCTTAACTTAAAATGTTACATACTAAGTTTTTGCCACGCTCCCTCCAAAATTTTTCAACTAACGGTAATTTTGTTATTATAATACTTTTTGCCATCGGAGTTTTTTGTATGTTTAATTTTAAAAAATTTTTGTTATTTTGACATCAAAAACACTCACATATATTCATAATTTTCATCATCATCTTATCTTCTTACCGTTTAGACGTGTTTTTGCGAGCTCTTACTTTTAAAGATATCTTTAACCAAAAGTTCAAAATTAATATAAATAAATAGAAATAAACAGCTTTGATCGGCGTGCTCATTCATCTGGAAGCGTGATAACGTGGATTACATCCTTTTAAAATACTTGATATTTAATTTAATTTTCAATATAAATATATATATATATGTATTTTTGTTTATAATTTGCTTCTTTCCTTCTTCCTGTTTTGTTTTTAGCGCAAACAGGTTTCTATAGAGCAAATTATTGTATTTACTTTTACAGCTGTTTTCACGCTACTGCAAAAACTCTAGTGCTTATAAAACTTTTCAATTCGTTGGTTCTATAAAATCAGGGCTGCAAAGTTTCTACAGTACAGTGTCTTTAAACAAAATAAACTGTTTTTCACTAAAAGCATTTAAGTTCATTTTTCTCCTTTTACTTTCATCTATATTGCAAAACTTACTATTAAACTGAAAATGATCTGCAATTTCCGAAACTGCGCTGTAAAAGGTGAATCAGACCGGCTGGTTACTTGCTGGTTGTGTGATTCATTTTTTCACATCAAGTGTGCAGCGTTGACTGCGAGGATCTTCGATGCACTCAACGAAAGTAAGGGACTTCGTTGGTCATGTGAAGATTGCAGGTTTACAAACGTTGAGATCTTTAAACTTATTAGACAATCTCGGAAAGGTTTTTTGGAGGTGGCTAAGGATCTAAAGGTAGCACAAGATAGACTGAGTGAATACGAAGATTTGTTTAAAAAGTTTAAAAAGTTTAAAATTATGGAGGAAGCTTACAATTCTCCAAAACGTAAACGTTCAAACAAAAATCTTCGTAGTTCAGCTAAAACTACTGATATAGCCATGCCGTCACCCAATAATAATACTGTTCTACCTTCTACATTAACTGTTTTCCCTAATGTGAACATACAGCTTGAAGATCAATCAATTGGTGCTGTCAATACTGATCAAATGACTGATAATATCGCACCAACTAAGGTCGCTGCGTCAGCTGATCAGATTTCTCTTTCTGTTGAAGCAATACCAATCATAGAGGAAAATGCTGATTCTCCTCGCGTTTCTGCCACAAAAAAAACTTACGCTGAAACTTGTATTTCCTCAAATGTGGTCCCTGCACCTTCTCAGATTACTCCGGTTTCTACAGGAGCGATACTGAAACAAGTATCGAACAGCAGTATCAAAGCCCCTGTTCATAAAGAACTTGTGATTATTGAGCCTGCAAAATCTATATTTGTTTCTCGTTTTGCAGCTGATACATCCGGTGAAGACGTGTTATTCTATATAAACTCTAAGCTGAATGTTGTAAATAAAAATATCTCTGTTTACAAATTCAATTTTTCATACGAGCGAATTACGTCCTCTTTTAAAATATCTTTGCCTGGTGATCTTTTTCACAAGGTATTGGATCAAAAGTTTTGGCCTGACAATACGATGGTGCATGAATTTATTTCTAGACCTCGGCCTACAACTTCCTTGGCTACTTTTTCGGTTTTTAACAAGAATCAAAAAAACTAGATTGTTGCTTTCAGTTCCTTATCCTTTACCAAAACGTTCGTGGCATTAACACAAAACTAAATAATTTATTAATTTTGAGTCACAACCTTCACTTTAATATAATGGCTTTTAGTGAGACTTGGCTGAAACCTAACACTCTAAATACTGAAATTCTGTGCAACAAATTTAACATATACCGCAAAGATAGAAACTCCATTCCTGGTATTTGCTCTAAAGGTGGGGGTGTGTTGATTGCAGTCAAAGCGACACATTTCTCTGAAGAGTTATTAATTCCAGAATCCTTGGACATTGAATTCTGTTGTGTTCATGTTAAGTTTGGTTCCTTGAGCCTTTTTATTACATGCTCATATATTCCTCCCCTTTCTACCTTAGAAGTTTATAGCAAACATTTGGCTTCTATTAGTAAAGTTTGCTCAAAACTGCAATCTAATGATCATATTTTAATAACTGGAGATTTTAACCTGCCAAACGTTTCTTGGAACTGTTGTTCTGAAATTCCTGAAATATTTTTACCTTCGTCTGAAAGTCCATCCGATAATTACTTTTTAAACGAGCTCTCAATCCAAGGGCTATTCCAACTTAACTACATTTTTAACAAAAATAATCGTTTGCTTGATCTGGTGTTTTTTGATGACAGCAATATCGCTTCTGTGTCTAAATCAGATCCTCTGGTTACACCCGAAGATTCTCATCATCCAACATTAGAAATTATTTTAAATTTTCCAAAACCATCTGCGCAGTATTCTGATTCTCAACACCCTATTGAGTTTAACTTTAAAAAAACAAACTACGTGATTTTGAAGAATAACTTGTCTAATATAAACTGGAATTCTATTCTAAATATTAATACAAATAGTTTATCTTCTCAGAGTCTTGATGATGCGGTATATGCGTTTAATAGAACTCTTGGGCAAAAGAGTTTAATGATCCTTTCATAACGAAAACCTTATTCACTTCCCTAGTGCGGCCTATCTTAGAATACGCTTCAGTTGTTTGGTGCCCACGATACGGTTGTTACATAGACGACATTGAATCAGTGCAGAAACAATTTCTTTTGTTTTGCTTAAGCTATCTTTATTGTAATACTGATTTTCACTTACCACCTTATGAATATCGGTTACAACTCTTAAATCTTCCTTCTTTAAAAAATCGGAGAATTATGATAAATGCTTGTTGGATTTTAAAACTTTTACATGGCTATGTAAACAGTCCATATTTATTGAGTAAAATATATTTTAATATTCCTCTTCGTCCTAGAAGATCTTTTGAGTTACTCCACATGAACTTTTGTAGAACTAATTATTTGCAAAATGAACCTCTTAGAAGCGCTTGCGGTGATTTTAATTTTGTATCTGATGTTATATCCTTAAGTGAATCCATGGACTCAATCAAACATAAAATTATAGATTACCTGCAGTACCGTCGTTGATTATGTAAAGTTCTTTCAAACATATATCTGATGCATCTGGTGATTTGTAAACACATTAATATAACAATCTAAATGGATAAATGGACCTAAGCGTAAAATGGAAAATTTTGGTGAATAATACATCTAAATAATCTGAATGGACCTAAACCTGGGATCTTCAATTGCCTCATATCTTCAAGATGGTTGTGACAACATTTGTTGACGGTACCGTGGTGTCTTGGTGTCTTTTTACCTCTTGAAACACTACGTTAGATCGATTTGTAATATATTAATATGAGTGGCCGATAAGACCTAGTTTGTCTTGGTGCCTGCGTTCGCAACTGGTTTTCTTTATTTTATGAAAATTGGTTTGGTGAAGTTGACCTAGTTTGTCGAGTAACCACCCTGTCAAGCCAGGATTTCACCGGCTTCAGGGAGACAGAACGATATATATTATATATATACCTATTGGAGTGGTGTTTTATTGGGTATGAGACCTTGTTTGTCACACGACTCCGCCGTATACAAAAATTGTTGCTAACTTGACCTTGTTTGTCTTGAAAACGCAACCCTGCTATGCTGTCTGATTTTATCGATTTTGACTTAACTTTTTTCTATTATTTTTTATACTTTAATAAAATTATATACTTTAAGCAATTTACTAAAACTTTTTAGTTTGTTAATAATACATTATTTCATTCAAAATCATACTTTATATTTTTAAATTGTATTAAATATCTTATTTTATAATTTTAAATTTGCTATAAAACCTGTTAAGGTTTAGCAATCAAGTAAATAAATTGCAGAAATTTCAGTACAATGACTTTTTCATAAAATATAGTTGCCTAAGAATGAGAAAAAAAAACGACATGAAAATCAAAGTTTGGTCTTTTGGTCTTTCGATGCAAATATCTCCGCTGTCCATTAATATATTTCACTCAAAATTTTTTTTTGTTCAAAAGTTCAATAAATGCACTTGACAAAAATTGGTTGAACTACACCGTTAAGTCAGTGTATTTGTGTCTTATGATTATGTCAAAAAATGTCCAAAGTATTGACATTTACTCAATACTCATTTGAGTATATACTCAAAAAATTGGTTTTGTTGTAAAAATGAAATTAATTAAAAATTTCATATCTGCCTACCTTTCAAATGACATAGCATTTATTTGCAAAAATTCTTCCAGTTAAGAGCAAAAATTATTTTACTGTTTTTGCCATCAAAACAGCAAAGTACTCCCTTTGATTTTTTTCGCGAAATTTATTTTTTCCAAAATGTTGTTTTTATATTTTTTTACAAAAAAGACAAGTCTCAAAAATAATTTATGTGAAAAAATTACCCCAATATCTCTTTTTACTCAAAAGTTATGGCAAAAATCAATATGCATCATGTGCCCCTAATCCTAAAAATATAGTTCTATGACTTTATATGCTCTCGCCAATCAAACTGTGTTTTCAACTTCAAATTGTGCAATTTTGAAAACTTATCGAATATTTTTTGCGGTGTCAATTGGCTTTCATTATTTGATGGAAAAAATGTCACAACTTGTTTCGATGTATTTAAAACCCAAGTAGCTCAAATTTATTATGATAATATTCCACAGTTTATCATAAAATCGCATAAGCTTCCGTGGTATACTAATGGCCTCAAAAAATTAAAAAATCTTCATAATAAGCATCTGAAATTATTTAAATCCACTAACTATGCAGATCATAAAGCAAACTAGATGCATTATATGAGAGAGTTCAATTTTTTAAATAAATTCCTATATAAGCAAAATATTTTAGGGTTCGAGGCTAATATCAAATCGAATCCTAAATCTTTTTGGAATTTTATTCAATCTAAAAAATGCGGCTCAACTATTCCAACTAAAATGCATTTAAATGGTGTCTCCTCTTTTACAAGTGAACATATTTGCTGACTTTTTTAGTTCCAACTATGTTGACACTCCAAATTTCAACAATAAAGTTCTGTCAAACGTAGATTCCTTTTTGGATTTGGGTTCTTTGACGCTTAATGAATTGCACGTTTTTGTTTCACTTGGACAAGAAAAAAAACTCTGTTAAAGCGGACATGGATGGGCTTTCCCCAATTGTTTTACTTAACTGTGCTCGCGCCTTGTCAGCCCCTTTATGTAAAATCTTTAATATGTCCTTAGCCTCTGGAATATTTTTAGAGAGCTGGAAAATGGCTCATATAACTCCTATTTTCAAATCAGGATCCAAAAATGATATAAGTAACTATCGACCCATTTCTTAATTTTCTTCCATCTCTAAACTTTTCGAGCGAATCATAAAAAATAAACTTTTTTCCTCGTCAAACGTAGTTTCTGCCCACAACAGCATGGTTTCATAGCTGGGCGATCCACTGTAACTAACTTAGCGTTATTTGCCAATTACTGTATATCTTCATTTGAACTTGGTTTTCAAATCGATGGAATTTATGCAGATTTTACAAAGGCGTTCGACAGAGTTTGTCATAAAATTTTAATTGCTAAACTGTGCAAAATGGGATTTCATTCATCTTTTTTAGACTGGATCAAATCTTATTTAAGTGGTAGATCTTGCTTTGTTGCAATTAATAATGTAAATTCTTACAAGTTTCTTGCTTCTTCTGGAAATTTCCTTAGATACCCCTACTCTTTTTCTGGCGTACCTCTTAAATATGTTCAATCGATCAAAGATCTTGGTGTCATCTTTGATATTAAGTTCACTTTTAATCAACACGTTAACTATATAGTCCCTAAAGCTTACTCTTTACTTGCGTACATCCGTAGAAATAGTTTAGAATTTTCTGACCCCCATACCTTAAAGTCATTGTTTAATTCCTTTGTAAGATCTATACTAGAATATGCATCTTTCATTTGGAGTCCGCATTATGCCGATCACACGATGAGATTGGAACAAATTCAAAAAAAGATTCACAAAATTTGCACTTCGGTCATTATATTTTCGTGAAGAATTTCCCTCATATAATGTTAGAAGCTTGCTTTTAGGCATTAAGACTTTGGATTCGCGGAGAAAAGTTCAGTCTCTTATTGTTATCTATGACATAATCTCGAGTAATATCAATTTCATAGGTCTAATTATGCTCGTCAGCCATGAGCTATTGCAAAGAGCTCTGTCTTTATATAATGATCTGTCGTCTCGAGTTTTGTTTGACTTTTCATTGTCTAAAGAATGTTTTAAGGAATTGTTAAATAGTTTATTTGTATCGTAATTCTACTGTTTATTTGTACCGTTATTTTATTTTTAACACGTTGACGGACAGTAGAATCAAGTGAAATTCGAAAATTGACACTATATGTTCACTACTCCGTTCACAACCACGTGCATACTCAATGTGTTAACCTTGCATACTAAATTTTTTTTCGAAAACATGATACTAGGCTTCTACTTGTACGCTGGTAAATGCACATTTGTGCTGCTACAGCCGCAGTGTCTAAAAACGACCGTTTCGTATTGGACGGCTATTGCCGTCATGTCACATAGTGAACTTGAACTTGACGGCTATAGACGCAACTGTCCGTCAACGTGTTAAATTGTTAATCTTAGTCTGTAAAGATATTTCCAAAGGCTCAATAAAGAAAATCTAAATCTAAAATCTAAATCTATTTTTTCATACCAGCTATATTAAAATTCTCTATCCTTAAAAAAGTTGATCGTGAATAGAATGCAGTAAAAGTTAATATTTTCATGTTTAATGTGTTATTTGAACAATATTGTTGAAAGTCAAATTTCCACGCCAACTAAATGTACCGATGGTTTTAAGCTTGGCTGCATTGAACAAAGTTTTCGGTTCAACAGCGTACTAACCAAAAAAATAAATGTTAAACTACATTGTTTGTAATTAAAAAATAAATGATTAAAAATGTTCGTTCCTACAGCACACAAAGCTTTAAGCATACTTAGCTTACTATGCTTAAAGCTTAGTATGCTTAAAGCTTAGTATGCTTAAGGCTTAACGCTTAGTATGCTTAAAGCTTAAAGCTTAGTATGCTGTAGGAACGAAAATTTTTATTCATTTAATTTTCAATTACAAACAATGTAGTTGAACATTTTTTTTGTTGGTTAGTACGCTGTTGAACCGAAAAATTTGTTCAATGCAGCCAAGCCTACAACCATGATTGGAGAGTTAAAGTGTTAAAATTTTGCTGTCTTTTATATGTCGCTACATTTAGTTGGCGTGAAAATTTGACTTTCAACAATATTGTTCAAATAACACATTAAACAGCTGCATACTAAGCTTAAAGCTTAAAGCAGAAGCGAAAATATGCATTGCATTTTTGACAGCGGAAAGTTTGCGACATTTTTTTTTTTTGTTAGTTAGTACGCTGTTGAACCGCAAATTTTGTTCAATGCAGCCAAGTTTACAAACATGATTGGAGGGTTAAAATGTCAAAATTTCGATGTCTTTTACAAGTCGATACATTTAATATGTGTGGAAATTTGACATTTATCGATGGCATTTCTCCTCTTTTTATTAAGAACTGTGCTGCTTCCCTACTGTATCCGATTAAGGTTATTTTTAATAAATCACTAGCTTCAGGAGTTTTTCTAGATGACTGGAAAATTGCCTCAATTGAAGCTATTTTTAAAAGTGGTAAAAAACGTAATGTTTTGAATTATAGACCAATTTCTAAATTATCGACTTTTTCTAAATTATTCGAGGGTATTGTTAAAAACAAAATGTACTTTGCAATCAAGAATTTAATATGTCCTCAACAGCATGGTTTTGTTGCAGGTCGATCAACTGTAACAAATCTAATGATATTTACAGAAGACTGTATCTCTGCATTTCAAAGTGGAAATCAAGTTGACACGATTTATACTGATTTCTCAAAAGGGTTCGACAAAGTGTCTCATAGAATTCTACTTTCAAAATTGGCTCATATCTGTTTTTACTCTAAATTTTAAGCCTGGTAAAGTCATATTTAACCAATAGACTTTCTCATCTTGTAGTTGAAAATATTCAATCTTTCGCTTTTATAGCAACATCTGGTGTTCCTCAAGGCAGCATTTTAGGTCCACTGCTTTTTTTGTTATTTATAAATGACATTAGCAGATGTTTTAACTATTCCAAATATCTTTTAAACGCGGATGACTTAAAAGTCGATTCTATCATCTGTAACTCTCAAAATGAAATAAACTTACAATCTGATATTAATAACCTTCTGGATTGGTGTTATAATAATAAGCTTTTTCTAAACATCAACAAGTACTTCTATATTAAATTTTCGAAAACTCTTAATGTGTCTTATTATTTATATAACATTGAGGGCTCTATATTAAAAAAAGTTGATGAAATTACTGATCTTGGTGTAATATTGGGTTCTAAATTCACTTTTGTAAGCCATCTTAACTATATTATATCTAAATCTTACTCTGTTATAGCTTTTGTAATGCGTAATAGTTCTGATTTCTCTGATCCATTCACTCAGAATTTATTATATTCTTCTTTTGTTCATTCAAAATTAGAGTATGCTATTGTCATCTGGAGACCTTTTTATTCAACACATAAACATCGCTTGGAGCGCATTCAAAAGAGATTTACTCGCTTTGCAGTTCGCCAATTAAATCTGTGTGATGCTTATCACTCATACCTTGATCCTTGTAAACTTTTAAATCTAAAAACGCTACAATGTAGAGGTACTATATTGTCATTTTTATTCATATATGATATTGTTAGTGGTTCAATAGATTCTCCTGCACTTTTGCAGTTAATACATTTCAATGCACCTATCAGAAATTTTAGAAATTTTGTACCGTTTTTTATAAGTATCAAAAAAAAACTAATTATGCATTATATGCCCCCATTTCGAGAGCTCTAACTGAAATAAACTTAGTCCCAAATTCTTTTGCGTTAGATTTTTCTTTTCCTAAATATATCATTAAAAAGTATCTTAACAACATTTACAATTACATTTAGTATATTTTTAAGTTATAAATTGTCAGTATGGAATTAGTTATTCTTTGACTTAAATAAATAAATAAATAAATAATGTTTAACTAGCATATTAAACAAACACGTTATGGTAAGTATGTGTTAGTGTAGAGTCTACACCAAAGCTTCGCGTGCAGAATCAAATGCCTAAAAATTTTCGTTCCTACAGCATACTAAGCTTTAAGCTTAAATGCTTATGCTTAAATAATAGGAACAAAAAAAAAAATTTCCATAAGAAATACATTGAAATTTTTGACAACGAACAGGCAGCGAAATTGTTTTTTGCCTGCTAGTACGCTGTAGAAGCGAAAATTATTGCTATGTTGCCAAACTTCCATTGAAATATCAAAATTTTGCTGTCGAGTATATGCCAGTACATTTAATTGGCGCGGAAATTTGCAATTCAACAATAAAAAATAAGCAGTAAGCATGTATAAGTGTTGAATTTATTATTTAACAAATTTATTGTTGCATTTATATAGTATGTATATAAAATGTGTAGTCTTGCCTTTTATTTATAGTAATAAAACTCATTTTCTGTTTGTTTGTTTGTTTGTTTGTTTGGCCTTTATACATATCTAGACGGCTCAACGGATTTCGCTCAAACTAAGTATACATATTAAGTGCATTTCAACTTAAAATGTTACATACTTAGTTTTTGCCACGCCCCTTCTGAAATTTTTCAACTAACGGCAATTTTGTTATTATAAAACTTTTGGTATCGAAAATTTTTGTGTATTTAATTTTTAAAAGTTTCTGTTATTTTGACATCAAAAACATTCACATATCTTCAAAATTGGAGAAATTTTCAGTACAATGACTTTTTCATAAAACATCGTTGCCTAAGAATGAGAAAAAAACGACATGAAAATCAAAGTTTGGTCTTTCGATGCAAATATCTCCGCTGTCCATTAATATATTTCATTCAAATTTTTTTGTTCTAAAGTTCAATAAAATTACTTTACAAAAATAGGTTTAACTGTACCGTTAAGTCAGTGTATATATGTTTTATGATTATGTCAAAAAAGGTCCACAATATTGACTTTTTACTCAAAAAATGACTCAAAAATTGTTATTGTTGTAAAAATGAAATCAATTAAAAATTGCACATCTGGCTACCTTTCATATTACATAGCATTTATTTGCAAAAATTCTTCCAGCGAAGCGCAAAAATTCTTTTACTGTTTTTGCCATCAAAACAACGAGGTCATTGATTTTTTTCGCGAAATTTATTTTTTCCAAAATGTTGTTTTTATATTTTTTACAAAAAAGACAAGTCTCAAAAATAATATATGTGAAAAAATTACCCCAATATCTCTTTTTACTCAAAAGTTATGGCTAAAATCTATTTTTTCATACCAGCTATATTAAAATTCTCTATCCTTAAAAAAGGTGATCGTGAATAGAATGCAGAAAAAGTTAATATTTTCATGTTTAAGGTGTTATTTGAACAATATTGTTGAAAGTCAAATTTCCACGCCAACTAAATGTACCGACATATAAAACACAGCGAATTTTTGACATTTTGATTCTCCAATCATGGTTGTAAGCTTGGCTGCATTGAACAAATTTTTCGGTTCAATTGCGTACTAACCGAAAGTATGCTGAAAAGTATGCTGGTAAATATTATAAATTAGAAATAAGTTCTGCATTACCGACACGATTCCAATATTTTAGAAAAGTCGGTAACTGTTACTCAATTTAGTTCTTTTCGCACACAGCGTAAACTTGCAGCAAATAACATAATGGCACCAAAGAGGATAAATTTTTGAGCTTGGTAAATTTTTTCACTAATATTTTTATATTAGTTAAATTTACATTGAATTTATACTTAAATTCAACATGTTTTTACAAAATTCCAAAATTTACAAAAACATTTAATCGAAAAGTGTATATTAAAATGTTTATATAAATGACTCCCGAGTAACACCGGGTATATCTGCTAGTAGGATATAAAATTGCAGCAATAAAAATCTGAGTCGGTCAACCAGAACAGCATGTGCTTTTTCTCCACACAAAAATTTTGACTCTGCACCAAAATTTCGCGTTTAGAGTTATGTGCCCAAACATTTTCGTTCCTGCAGCATACTAAGCCTTAGTCGTGAAATGTATGCAGGAAAATGTTCTAAATTAGAAGTAAGCACTGCGTTACCAACACGGTTCCAATAATTTAGAAAAGTCTGTAAGTGTTACTCAATTTAGTTCTTTTCGCACACAGCCTAAACTTGCAGCAAAACACATAATGGTACTTCTTGCACTGTTCTTACAGTTTTTTCAGATGGATTTATGTTGATCAACTGTTTACATCGTAACAGGTTGCTGTATATACATACTATAACTGGAAATTAAAAAGCGACTGCTTTCTTAACTTACACCTTTTTACTTATTTACATAAAGAAACGACTGTAAAATTTTTCTCATAAAAAAAGAATTCTGAAGATTTAAGAAATTGCATCAATTATCAGACTCAGTTTATTTTATTTTTTATTTTAGACACAAACCAATTGTTATTTTCCAACTGGAAAAACTACTAGAAAATTTAGGAAGATTGGTGCCCATTTTCCTTTTATTTTATAAATTTGATTTCCACAAGCGTGATACAAGTGATGCAAGTAACATTTTTACCAGTAACCAGTAAATTCAGTTTAAAACTAAAAAACATTTTTTGACTGTGAAAAAAGTGATAAAATTATTCCTTCGTTAAAAAAGCACGGAAAATTTTTTAATTAATATTTTTAAAGTGGTCTCAAACTTAAATTCAACATGTTTTTACAAAATTCAAAAATTTTAAAAACATTTAATCGAGGTGTGTTTATTAAATGTTTCTATAAATTTACTCTCGAGTAACACCGGGTAAATCAGCTAGTTAATAATAAAATACTTGAAATACCTGAAACAAGTCTTAAATGAAGAAAATATTTTCTTAATTTAAGAAAACGCAGAATTGGTTACTAAAAATATAATTGACCTAATAACTCAATTGATAAAATGCCAGTATTAAGAAAACTGTTTACTTGAATCAAGCAAATTGTTCTCAACTCAAGGAAGCAGTAGTCACTTTTTCGAACTTTTGCTTTTTGCAAAATAGTACAAAAAAAAAATCTCTTGATTAAGCAGAAGTTGTGCGTATGAGCTTATTAAAGTGGATGGACTGCAGAAACAACTGAAGATTAATGAAAGGTATTTTCTTCAATCAAATAATTCGAATATAATTGTAACAAAAGAGTTTACTTTAAAAAAATGTATGCAGTACAGTTAAGTCAACAGGGTCTTATATTTGTGTAGTGTTTTTCTTGGCTAAAAAACCAGCTAATAAACTTTTGTGACTTGAAATAACTGTGCTTTATACCACAATTTTCTCATAAACTTTTAAAATGTGTAGCAACTAAAGTCCGAAAGGTGATTAATGCTGAGTGTAGCGTCGTAAAAATACTCCACGATACCAGTTTAAGTTCACACGAAACCGGATTGAAGAGTATCGTGCAACTAAAACTAAAGCATTTTTTTACCTATTTTCTACTAACTTTGTTTTTGCAGCTATAGTTAGATTAAAATAAAGCATAGCTTAAAGCCAAGCATAGAGAGCTGAATCCCAGTTAACTCTAAGTAGTGGTTTTGCGTTAAAAAAATTGTTGCTTGTGCTGCAGTTTTGGGTGTTGTAGCAGTTTTAGTAAAATAACTGTATTTTACAGGCATCGATGATTGTGGGTGGGTATCGCGCCTAGGCAATTTATCGAAAAACAGGGTTTAGCTTAGCAATTTAATGGAATTTGTGTTGGTGGTTACATTTTGACAAAAGATTTTTCAACAGCATAACATAAAAATATAACACTTACCTTTGATTGAAAGCTTTTAAAATTTCCACACAAATTTTTCGTTGCTGTAAATAAAAAAAAAAATTAGAGACATTAAAACAATTTATTTTAAACAATTTGAGAGTGTTAATGTTTAAACATGCGTTTGTAGCCTAAAGCATAAAGGCAAATTAATTCATTTAACCTTAACGTTAAGATACAGCGCTGTGATTTGAAATTGCCTTAAGTTAAAAAGAAAGGTACGTCAAAAATTAACGTGCTTTTTTAAGAGGCCATTACTTTTTATTTTCATTTATAAATATTTAACCTTTATTTCATGCACAGCAGGCATTCATCATCAACTTCATCGTGTTTTTTTTTTTATATAAATTGTTAAAGCAAAAAAAAGCATTTCTCTTACTCTATCCTTTGAATTTCTAAGCTCCATGAAGCCAAGCGTTAAATCGTAAACTAGGCCAATTAAGTCTCCGTTAACATAACTTAAGGCTATTTGTACGTTTTGTTCTTCTTTAATTTTATTATATATGTTCAACCAATTTTACCCATTCACAAAGATTTGAAAACTTTTCCATTTTACTAATTTAAATTGAGGTATTTAATCATTCATGCGCTTTATCTTGGAGATCTTATTGTTTGTTCAAGAAAATAGTACCGTTGCAAATGATTTAGAGCAATGAAGATTTAATGTACATTCTTGGCTTATGACGAGGTATGTAAACTGTGAATAAAATATCAATGACATTAGGAAATTTATATTTAAAATTTCGAAATAAAGTTTTCTTGAACTAAATTAAGACTTCTTTAAAATAATGGAATATTCTGGCAGGTTCTGCATTTCACTTTCGAGTGAAAGTGAAATGCAATCACAATTGAATTCAATGTTTGGTGGTCTACATATAGCTTTTTTCATTTTGTACTAATTAATTTAATTAATTTATTTATTTAATTTAATTAATTCATTTAATACCGAAAAAAGTAATATTTAGACCACCAAATATCGAACTCAATTATGCTTCAATTTTACTTTCGCTCGGAAGTGAAATACAGTACCTGCCTGATTAACAACTTTTATTGAGATTAGAAGACAATGATCACAAACTTAAAGCAAAGTAACAACAAAACGGGTTTTCCTACTATTTTTTTTTTTTTATATAAAATGTTGATCTAAGTCACTCAAATTTAAGCCTTTTCAGTGCGAGAACTCGATTTGAGCTAAAAATTATTCTTAACGATGAAGATTAAGATAGTTATGAAGGAGACAACCAAGAATAATTAGGAAATATTTTAAATTTCGGAAGTTTTTCTGAAAATGAATATTTTACTGTTTTTAATTAATTATTTTACACCACAGAGGCGATGAGATTTTAGTATCAATTTCTCAGTTTTTCTCCCTTTTCTTCTTGTTGTTTTTTTTTTTATTTTTGCTTTAGTTTAGTTTATGCTTACGTTATTATCTATGTTGAGAAATTGACACTGAAATCTCATCGCCTCTGTGGTGCAGTGCGATAATGCGCTGGCACGGCGCACAGTGGGATTTTTTGTGCAATAACTAATTTTTTCCACACATAAAATTTAAAAATGTAATGATGCAGTTTTGTAGAGAATTGATTCAGTATTCTTCTGCAGTATTCTTCTAAAAATTCTATCCCAAAAAAAACGTTTCTTTGCCTTTGAAATTATGAAGTAAAGCCACATGTAAATTTTGGTCCAAAAAATTGAAAACTGTTTACGCACTTCTCAGTCACGCTTTCGCCTGAGTCGGACGTTTTGATCTTAAAAACATATCTAAGTAATAAATTGTGAATTCTAAAACTTTACAACATTGCGAAACGGGTTGCACCCATTTACGATGAAGACGAAATGTCGACATCTAAGTTACCAAAAGTTATGGTCAAAAATAATTTAAATAATAAAGACAATGTGCGAAAAAACTACTGGACACCTTTACAAGCCTTATCCGATGATGAGTTGGATATGGAATACAATGAAAACACCCAAAATAAAAAAACTCAAAAAACTGTTATTCCTCCAATTAAAGTGTTAGTCCAAAATTGTGATGACGTTAAAAAACTTTTGTTAGAAAAAGATGTTAAAGATTTTTTCATAAAGAAAATATCAATTGGCATTAAAATTCTTAGTGAAACCCATGAAACATTTATAAAAATCAAAGAAATATTAATTAAAACATCTTGGCAATTTTTCACTCACGACCTGAAAACCGAACGATCGTTCAAAGTCGTTCTCTACGGACTCGAAAATAAAACTTCAGACGAAGTCAAAAACGAACTCATTTCTCTTGGTTTCAAGTGCAAAGAAGTTAAAACTGTTAATAAAACGTATGGAAAATTCAATGATACTCTCTACATAGTGTATTTTGAGAACGGGTCTGTTAAATTAAACGATCTTCGACGTGACGTTAAATCTCTGTTTCGAGTTATAATCCGTTGGGATTACCAACGTAAATTAAAAAATAAACTGGTCCAATGTCGAAACTGCCAAATGTTTGGGCATGGCGAACGCGGTTGTTTTGTTAATACAAAGTGCGCAAATTGCGCTGGAAAGCACAAAACTTCTGATTGCTACATTCCCGATCGAGTCCGATGCGCAAACTGCAATAACACGCATAAATCGAATGATCTTACATGTCCTAACCGCGCGGTATTTCTTCACATAAAAAACAAATACAATCGCCCAAGCTTAGGCTCTCCACCTTTCTCAAGATCGTCGAAATCTCTTCATTGTGATAACTTTAATTACAATGAATCGCATTTTCCACCACCTGCCAGAGAGCACTTGTTACGGTCATCAAGCAAAGCTCCAAAAGCTCATGCAATGCTCCAACACACACCTTCAAAGCAAGCATCATTCTCAACTTATGCCCAAGCAGCTGCATTCAATGATAACAACAACTTATTCTCTGAAGAAGAGATCACTAGCATTACATTTGATCTTGTTTTAAAGTTAAGAGAATGTAAAAATAAACAAGATCAGTTTAACGTAATCGCACAATTAGTTATTAAAGGCTTGATTACCCAATCGTAACGTGAGGTGGCGCAGCGGGATGTAGCGTAGTGCGACGTTGCCTCGAGGATAAGCGATTACCGAAATCGTAATCCAACGTAGTGCAGGCGCCGTAGTGCAGGGCACTTATTTTATTCTAGTAGGCTTATTTACTTCTCCTCGTCAATGAAAGATTGCATTCTTTCTTATATAGCATTAAAATTTACAATAATGTGAAGTTAAACAAATTTTTTTGCTTGTAACACAGCTGTCGAACTGTCAAAAATCGTAACGTCGCGTAGAAATCTATTTTCTACAGACTTCTACGCTGCGTCACGCCAAGTTACGATTTCGGTAACGATTTGTACACATTTATCATTTAACAGATTTTAGCTTGACAATTGGCAACGTCGCGCTACGTTACCTTTCGCTTGGGTAATCCAGCCTTAAGTATTTGTATTCTAAATAATGTCTCTCTCTCATTTAAATATAATATTTTGGAACTGTCGTAGTGTCCGCAATAAGTTCATGGAGCTTTTTGACTTCTTGGACAAAAATAATATAGATATTTGTATGCTCTCTGAAACTTTGCTTAAGCACTCAAATAAACTGCATCATCTTAACTATCATTGCTTGCGAATAGATAGAGAAAGAACTGGCGGCGGTGTTGCCATATTAATTAAAAAAATCTATACAATTTTCAGAAATACCTTATATTAAAACAGAAGTAATAGAAAATATAGGTATTGAAATAATCTCGTCAGGAAACAAAAGAATAAAACTGTTTAGCATATATTTTCCAGGTGGTTCTAGTTCTCTTGAACTGCGACGAAAATTTAAAAAGGACTTAAGAACACTTTTTAATTTAAATGGCTATTTTATTCTTTGTGGTGATTTTAATAGCAAGCATCGTGATTGGGGTTGTCCACGAGCAAACTCATGGGGAAATATACTACATGAGCTTACTACGTTTTTTCCTATAGCAATTTCATATTGTTCAGATCCCACATACATACCTGCTTCAAGCAGATCCTTACCATCTAATTTAGATCTTATCCTCTCAAATATGTCTAGTTATATAACGCAGCCAGTAGCACTTAATGAGTTATGTTCGGATCACTTACCAGTAAAGTTTTCGCTAAGCCTTAACTTTGCGATCCATAAGAACCTTGTTTTAGACTACGCAAACACAAACTGGAAAAGCTTTCGCTCCTCGCTAAATAATTCTCTCGGTAATGTACAAGTTAATCTAGAAGAAGTGACTTCTACCGATCTGATTGAAATAAATTTAGAAATGTTTAATAAAAATGTAGCTATTGCCGTCCGAAATTCTGTCCCACTAAAACAACCAAAGACAAATTTCATTAAACTGCCTTTATATATCATCGATATGATTAAAACTAGAAATAACTTCCGGCGCCAATGGAGCCGCTTCAGACAAAAATCTGATTACCAATATATGTCATGGTATTCTGCTCAAATTCGAAAGGAGATTTTTATGTTTAGAAATATGTCATGGAATAATAAAGTAAGCTCACTTGAAAAAAGAAGTGAGCCATTTTGGAACATTTGCAAGCTATTGCGAAGAAAGAATAATCCGATCCCTCCTTTGCGCGATGAAGACAGGACCATTATTCTTAGTCATGACAAAGCAAACACCTTTGCCAATAAATTCCTCGAAAACCACAAGGTATCTGCGCATTTAAGCTCACCGTTACAGGAAAATACTGTAAATTCAGTTGTGAACCATTGTGACTCCCTCTCTGTAGAAACTTGCAGTTATTTATATTACTTTTTTAATTAACTCCTGCCTAAAGTTACAATACTTTCCGAGTACATGGAAAGTGGCTAAAATAGTTCCCATTCGTAAGCCCGGCAAGCCAGCCAATTTAGCCGACAGTTATCGACCTATCAGCCTCTTAAGTAGTTTGAGCAAAATTTTCGAGAAGGTTATTAAATTTAAATTATCTTCACATATTGACCGATATAATATCGTACCAAATGAACAATATGGATTTAGACGGTTTCATAGCACAACACATCAAATTAAACGTATAAGCAATCATGTTAAAACTAATTTTATAGCGAAAAAATCGACCGGGCTAATCTTGTTAGATGTTGAAAAAGCGTTCGATACTGTCTGGCATAAAGGTTTAATTTATAAACTAATTAAATTTCAATTTCCAATATATCTCACTAAACTAATTCAAAGCTTTCTGAATAATCGCTCTTACTGCGTAACTTTAAATAACGCGTACTCTGATATGATTGAATTGCCAGCCGGTGTTCCTCAGGCATCAGTTATTGGACCTCTGCTATTCATAATATTCTGTTCTGATTTTCCGAGATATAATAACTGCCAGTATGCTATGTATGCTGATGATGTTGGTATCTTTTTTTCGCACGAATTTGGTCATGATATTGTGACAAATCTTCAAAGTGCACTCTATAATATTGCTGACTTCTTCGAGAAATGGAAAATCAAAATAAATGCTAAGAAAACGCAAGCTATCTTTTTTACGAGAAAAAGAAGTCATTGCTACTTGCCTAGCACTAACATAACATTATATAATCATAGTATACCATGGACAAATACGGTTAAATACCTAGGTGTGGTTTTTGATAAAAAATTACTATTTCGCGAGCATATCAATCATATTAAGGACAAATTTAGCATAGCTATAAAGATGTTATATCCTTTGATAAATAGAAATTCTTGCTTAAGCAGAGAAAATAAGTTAATTATTTGTAAAACCATATTTCAAGCCATTATTTTATATGCTTGTCCTGCCTGGAGCGTCTGTGCTAAAACTCATATAAAAACATTACAAATATGTCAAAATAAGCTTTTGAAAATGATGCTGAGACTCCCGTGGCATTTTTCCACAAATAGACTCCACGTCGACTCTGACGTCAAACTGGTATCAGTTCGTATAAAAGAAATAACTGACAAATTTAAAATTCGTTGTGATATGTCCGATAATAGTCTAATTTCAGAGTTGTACCAATAAATGTTGTATATATATATATTCAATTTTGTATTAATTTATTACTCACTGTTAGTCTACAAATGTTAATTTATAACTACTTTGTAAGCTTTACATTGAAGGTTTTTTTAATTGTAGTATTTTCCTTCAAAAAATAATTTTCAAAATAAAAATCTGTGATAAATTCCAAGTTTAAGATAATGTTTAAGAATTAAGGTGTAAGTACCATATATCTGTAAATTGTGCGATAACTTATGTTTTGTAACGTTTTCTATTTTTCTACTAATAAAGAACTTTTATTATTCATTATTCGATTTACGCACTTCTATAGTGTTTGTACGTAAGATAATTTTTATTGCTCTGATTTAAATAGTGATTTTTTTCAAATATAGCCTTTTCTGTGTATTTAAAAAAAAAATATATATAAAGTTCGCTCATATTGTTTAAAAGATATGATAGAATAAAATTTGTTCTATAATGTGCCGTGATTGCAAACTTCCTTGGAGGAAAAAAAAAGGTTGCTCGGTCGTGCTAGGTGCTCCCGCTATAATGAAATGAAAGGTAGGACTCCATACTATCAATTAAAAAAAAAAAGTTTAAATAATTAATAATCTTTTATGAAATCATAAAATTTGTCTCCAAATCCATGAAATTATTATTTTTAAAAAATTACAAAAAGATATGGCATACTTTTAGGCACGAGCGTTATTATGACATTTACTGCATTATTCTGTATCACGAAGAAGCACACTAACGATGAGAAAGAAACGATAAGCAATACAATTTTGTATGGAAAAAAGTATTGCTTCTCGTGTCTTTCTCATCGTTGGTGTGCTTGTTCGTGATACAGAGTAATGCAGTTAGTTACAACAATAACTTATTTGGAATAGATTAAAAACAAAACCATATGATTTAACAACAATAAAAGTACAACGTCAAAATAGCAAAAAGCGAAGTGAAAGAAATATCATTAAAATGAGTTTATTTTCTGTGTTACATAGTGAACTGAGTTACGAACTCATTAATTGCAATGCAAGTTTGGAATTAATAACCGATTTCATTAAATCAAAAAATGCAATGCTTCAGGATGAAGAAATCGATATAGTGAAAAGAGCAATTCAAAAGAGGTTTCTTGGTCATTTCAAAAAACGGTGGCAAGAATCGCATAAACTAAAATCCCATTTTTAAAAAAAATAAAGATTGGCTAAAAAGTACGTTTAAAGAGTTATAAAATTTTATATGTGTAAATGTTTTCTCCTATTGTGTTTTTAGCTGTATTTGAAGTATCACTCAATAGTGAGCCTAGTTGTTCAACTAAACTAGGAAGGCCAGCGAAAGATTTCGAAGATTGTCAAGTTCGCACAAAGAGGTTCAAGGCAGCTGAATTAGCTTCAAAATATTCACAAGAACATTTGAATATGGCAAGTAAAGTGATGGGTGGAAATATACCAACTCGATGTTATATTCGTTTGCCGGCTGTACTAGCAATGATGATGGATGCAGAGCTTACAAAGAGTTAGTATGAAGCCATCAAAAGTTTTCTCAAAAATGAAGGATACGATATTTTGCCACCATATGCAAACGTCAGAGAAGAAAAAAGGCATTGCTATCCAGATGAAATTGAAATAACTGAAAAAGCTGCGTCTGTTTCCTTGCAAAGTTTAATGGATCATACGTTAAGCCGATTATTTCAAACTTTTCCGGATGAAGAATTAAATGGTATGACGGATAAATTAGAGTTTACATGTAAGTGGGGTTGCGATGGTTCCTCTGAACATGTTGAGTACAACCAGAGTTTAGCAGCTGATGTAAGCGATAAAAGTTTGTTACTGGCATGTATGGTTCCGTTAAGTCTATAGACGATTTCTCAAGAAGAATATTGGCGAAATAAAAGTCCGTCATCAACAAGATTCTGTCGTCCTATCTCCTTTGAATTTACCAAAGAAACAAAAGAAAAAGTGCTAAGCCTTGTTGAAAAAATTAATTTAGATATTGCTGCTTTGAAAATTACCGAAGTTGTAGCATGCGGGAAGCAATTTTCGATCAAGCATAATTTCGTTTTTACAATGTTAGATGGCAAGACAGCTCAAACGGTTAAAGATACATCTTCAGCAGCTGTTTGTTACATTTGCAAAGCAAAACCTACTGAAATGAATAATCTTAATTTAGTTTCAAGCAAAGTTATTGATGGTGAAGCAATCAAAATGGGCGTTTCCTCCTTACATGCTCGCATTAAATTTATGGAGTGCATACTTCATATTGCCTACAACAAACCATTTGAAAGATGGTCAGCGCTCAAGGACGAACACAAAAGTCTAAAACTGGAAAATAAACTTCGAATTCAGAAGGCCTTAAAAGAACAGATGGGTATACGAGTGGATTCAGTTCAACAAGGAACTGGGTCTACTAACGATTGAAATACGTCCAGGCGTTTCTTTTCTAATCCCGCACTTGTTGCCGATGTGACTGGTGTAGAGGAGCAACTAATTGATCGATTTCGCATTATACTACATATAATAACTTGTAGCAAAAAAGTTAATTCCTTGAAGTTCAAGAATTTTGCTCAAGATACAGCAAAACTTTTTGTTGAAAAATATAGTTGGTATCATATGCCAGTAACAGTACAAAAAATACTGATACACGGAAAAGATATCATGGATACGGCAATACTTCCTATTGGCATGCTTTCTGAAGAAGCCCAAGAAGCCAGAAATAAAGATTATAGAAATTTTAGATTAAGGTTCTCGAAAGGTTCTCCAGAAAGTTCGATAGAGTTGCAACAAATGCAGATGCTTTTCATCGACTTCTAGTATCATCAGATCCTTTTATAAGTAGCATTAGATGTCAACCCCGTAAACAGGTTCTGGAACTTGATGATATAGTTACAGAAATGATAGATGATGAATAAAAGTCCATATTTAAATGCATGTATTGAAATTTATTTAAAAAATAATTAGTTTTGGCAAAGAAACAAAAAGTTGTGCGAAAAAATATAATATGGGTTTTATGGGCGATGAGTGATGAGCGCTAATTGAGGTAATAAAAGGCTATATGCCAAATTTCAAAAACTTTGGGCCAAAAAAAAACTTTGGGTTGTATGGGCGGTGGGTAGTGGGCGTGACCAATTTAGATGAAACTTTATTTTATTCTTAATTGAGGTAATAAAAAGCTTTATGTTAAATTTCAAAAACTTTTGGCCAAAAATGAACTTTGGGTTGTATGGGCGGTGGATAGAGGCGTGGCCAATTTTGATGAAACTTTATTTTATTCTTAATTGAGGTAATAAAAGGCTATGTGCCAAATTTCAAAAACTTTGGGTCAAAAATAAACTTTGGGTTGTATAGGCGGTGGGTAGTGGGCGTGGCCAATTTTGAGAAAACTTTATTTTTTTCTTAATTGAGCTAACCAAAGGTTCAGAGCAAAATTTCAACATTCTATGAGCACTCTTTATATTTTTTGCCAAACATTGTATGAACAAATCCCACTGTGCGGCGTTCCACGCCCGGGTTCGATCACAGGTGGTGACATCACAAAGATTTCTGATGAAGCCTGTAGCAGGGCCGAAATTGCAAAAAAATCAGCTAGTGATTTTTTCCTTTTCATATTGAAAATGTTGTTGTTTCTTTGGAAAAAACTTATAAGAGCAATTAATTGTTCTAACCTGACCTAAAGGTCAATAAACGATTTTAAACTATTGAATAACTAGTATTTTTATTAAAAATCAAGCATGATTTAATCTGTCAATATTGACAAAATTCACGTACTGAGTAAACAGGCGCCAAACTCTTTCAATGCACGTGCTGCACTGTAAGTTTTATTTGAAAGATTACAGCTGTGAGTATATTGGAAGCAAAACAAAAGCGAAAATTTTAATTTACTCAGTGGAGTGTTGGTAATCAATAAAATGCAAAAAATTGTTCAATTTAAAATTTTAGAATTTAAATGCCGCTAGATCAGTTTTTCAACCACTGTGCGCACTACACGGTTAAGCAGTGTCATTTCAATCATCTATTGTGTTACAAACTGAAACCTTTGCATTTTGAAGACTAAGAAAAAAAGGTCAGCAAAATTGATATTTTGGATTTTGATGTCTAAAAAAAAACAGCAAAATTGATATTGTGGATTTTGATGATTAAAAAAAAATGGTCAGCAAAATTGTTATTTTTGTATTTTGATGACTAAAAAAAAAGATCAGCAAAATTCGTATTTTGGATTTTGATGACAAAAAAAAATTAAATTTTGGATTTTGAAAACTAAAAAAAGTCAGCAAAATTGATATTTTGATGACTACAAAAAAAAATATCAGCATAATTCATATTTTGTATTTTGATTACAAAAAAAAAATTTAAATTTTGGATTTTGATGACTAAAAAAAATGTCAGCAAAATTGATATTTTGGATTTTGATGACAAAAAAAAATTGATATTATGGATTTTGATGACTAAAAAAAGTCAGCAAAATGTATAAATTGGATTTTGATGACTAAAAAAAAAATTGATATTTTGGATTTTGATGACTAAAAAAAAATCAGCAAAATTGATATATTGGATTTTGATGACTACAAAAAAAATTGATTTTTTGGATTTTGATGACCAAAAAACAGTGAGCAAATTGATATTTTGGATTTTGATGACTACAAAAAAAAAAGGGCAGCAAAATTGTTATTTTAGATTTTGATGACAAAATTTTGAAGATATTTTGAAGAAATTTTGGATTTTGATGACTAAAAAAAAGTGAGCGAAGTTGATATTTTGGCTTTTGATGACTACAAAAAAAAAGCAGGGCAGCAAAATTGAAAAGAATTGATATTCTCGATTTTGATCACTAAAAAAGGTCAGCAAAATGTATATTTTGGATTTTGATGAGAACAAAAATTTAAATTTTGGATTTTGATGACTAAAAAAAGTCAGCAAAATTGATATTTTGGATTTTGATGACCAAAAAAAAGTGAGCATATTGATATTTTGGATTTTGAAGCTTCAGGTACTTAGGAATACGGTACCAAAACAGCTCAATAAAGATTAGTAGAAACTGCTGATTACTACTATCACCACTGAAACAAACCAATCATCAAACCAACCAGCAATAACAAAGAATAATAAATAAAAAATAAATAACGAATAAAAATGAATAATGAATAAAAAATGAATAATGAATAACAAAAAAAAATTAATAAAAAATGAATAAAAAATTAAGAATAAATAAAAAATGAATAATGAATAAAAAATTAATAATGAATAACAAAAGAATAATGAAAAAAAAATTAATAACGAATAAAAAATTGATAATGAATAAAAAAAGAATAATTGAAAATTCTGAAATTTTTTGTGAATTGCATTCTTTTTGAATAGCCTTCAAATGAATAAAAAACATGATTTTTTATTCAAAATAACGAAAATGAATAATTAAACTTAATAACTAATCATATTTTTAAAAATGAATGTAAATTAAAAATTTTATTTATAAATCAATTTTGCATATATTGAATGCATTCTTATGTGGTTATTCAGTTGTACTTAAAATTTTGAATATGAATGCCGATTTTACAGCTCTGGATAGAAGCTTATACTTAAAAAGGTTTTTTAACAAATAAAAAACATAACAAACTATTATCTTTCTGCAAAAAAAAAATGTTAAATAAAATCCCATTTACTTGTATCGCGTTCCCTAAAAGTTCGTATAATTTTTCATCCCGACTTAACCCGAATCACCCTGAATAATTTTTTTTTTAAATTTTTAGAATGACCTGTTAACGCAAATATAAAATGGTTTAAACTAAAATCAGCACATTTTAAGTGTTTGTGTTTGCGTGTCCATATGGCAACGACAGGGTGTTTCGGGTTAATATTTCTTATCAAAACCCAATACAGCTACTCAATATATTAAAATACATACTTAATTTATGCATAATTTTACTCCAACTCATTTATAAATCTTAAAATCTCTTTATATATGAATGGGTTGAGCTCTGCTGCGGTCTCAACCCAGTGAATTGTTTTAATCTCTAACCAACCGACAACTTCAACAAACCAATCAAACCAAATCCAGTTAAAAACAAACACATACCAACACATCCTAGACACACATATCAACAAACAAATAGGCTTAATTCACTATTTCTAAACTCATTGTAAATTGTGTTTTTCCACTCGTAAATTTTTGCTTTTCATTTATGCAAAAGCAGGCAATTTTCACTGACGCTCAGTCTATGAAGCTGTGTACTACATCCGCTTGGTCATTTAGAAGCCACAAACTGTAAGGCTTTCCAATGGTTTATTGTATGGATGAAAACTAAGAAGTAGATGAAAAGAAGAACAAAGGCCAGCGCAACACTTGAGTTGTGCAAAATGTTGGCGCTCTTAGTTGGATTTTTTGCAACACACACATACACACTTACGTTCATAGCAGCCGTTCGGCCATTTTGCTGTCTGTTCTATTGGCCCTTAAACTAGTTTTGGTATAGATATTTTTATTTTTCTGAATTTTTTGCTTACCTTAGAATGGTCATCTTCATTTTATGCGGGAAATTCAGCATATGTTTTTAAAATTTTAATGAAAGTTTTTCAATTCACTGAGGAGTAAAGTGAACGAACGACATGCATGGTACACCAGTGCAGAGACACAACACTATGTGCACAAGTGTGTTGGCGCTGTAGTAAATTTTTTGTAGTGCAACTCTACTACTAGTCTGCTGTGGTAGCGGGCCAAAAAACAAACATCGCAAAAAAGGCATGACAAGTAGTGTTTTTAACTGGAACTAAAATTTCATAGGCCACGAGTGAATGGCCAGCCTATATTGGTGAAGAGTTCCTTTTTCCACATGCAGTTGCAACCGTATTCTTACTAGGATATTTCAACTTTTTATTATTTTTAATACATGAAGTAATTCATTCAAATGTTGCTTGCATGAGTGTTGCTGTTCGTTTAAACTTTGCAGTATATAGGTATGTATGAGTGGCTTACATACATATGTGTAAATTCATTGTTTTACCTTCGTACTACAAAGTGGTAAATTTATGTGTTTTGTATTGGATTGCTTTTTCTTTTGTACTAAAGTGTTTTATAGCTTTTTATTGTTAACAAAACGAATACAGATTTAAAGTTTTTATCTTAAAGTTGATGTCTTTAATATGCATTTTTATGGGCTTTTGTGGAATGAGAAATAATTTGTGTTAAAAGGCATAAAATTGAAAGCATTCCGGTGTCATGCTGTTGTTTAGGCATTTGCTACAACAATAATAGCTCAATAATAGGCATTTATTTAATATATTAAATTTTGGGCTTACAACCAATTATGTTGTTGTATATTGTGTGTTTTTATATGTCTCGTAATTTTAATGTTCTAGTGTGTTATAAATGTAACACTAATTTTATTCAGAGCATATAATTGTATTGTTTTAAAGTTTTTTATTGTAATAGTTTCTGGAAACCAATAAAAGGGTTCATTTAAATGGTGTAAAGATTTCAAATATAAAGACAGTAGACACTTTTATTATAAAATATTTTAAAAATATGTCAAAATCAATATGCACGCAAAAATAGAGCTCTTTTATAATAAGACTTTGAATCATCGTCAATAATCTTATGATAAAATAGACTCAAATGAATTAATAAGAAAAAGATTATTTATATTATTTAAGTCTTCAATTTATCTTATAACGATAAGAAATTCCAATTTGAACATTTTCTTCAAATTTGAAATCAATTTGTCTTAGGAGATTTTAAAATAAAACTTGAGTTTTTCTATTAGAATTATAAGAAAATAAAAGAGAACATTACCTTCAAGTGAAAATATGCTATTTTCAGTGATATTATCAAAAAGTATTCATTACCATCAACTATTTTTAAAACTACTCTACCGATGTCTTAAAGTTTTGCTAAGTTTTTAGAAATTAATTCCAAAAAAGTTATCCAGTGAAACATATAGCTTATATCTTTAAAGGCACCTTGGAGAGTTAATCTGTTTTTGTGCAAAATATGTCACAGTGGCTTGGTATGTCTCTACGATTTTTGAGCTCCTTGGAATGAATAAACTAAAAATGTTGATTAAATAGAAAATTAAGGCCCCTATTATGTATTACAACTCAACTTAAGTTGACTAGATTCAACTAATTTTTTTTCGTATAACTTATTACATACATTTCAGTTGAACTACGTCGTTTGAAAATTCTTAATAGATGGTAGCAAACTACATGGTTCAATTAAAATATATGCAATACGTTATATGAAAAAAATGTAGTTGAAGCGAGTCAACATCGCATACCATCGCATACATAATACGTACATAATAGGGGCCTAAAATACAATATCGTAGTAGTAGTAGTAGTTGTAGTAGTAGTAGTGGTAGTAGTAGTAGTAGTAGTAGTAGTATTAGTAGTAGTAGTAACATTTATCATAGTTAACAATAGGCAAGCAATTCCAAGCAATTACATTTCCAACATACAGAAGTTATAGTTTGAAATGATAAAGATCTGCAATCTATAGTTTACAAGGAACTAGAGACGATTGCAGTTACATAAGTAAATAATTAAAAATAATCGTATTTTTATTAGAACTTGAAGTGAAGTTCAAAAAAATTAATAAATAACATAAATAATCACAAAAATAATAGGTGAAATAAATACACCAAAGCCCCGATTTGCGTCCTTCCGATCTGCGTCGTTTCGCATTGCGTCGCTTAAGAAATTTGGTGATTTCGAATTGCGTCGTTTTGATTTCAGTTTGCGTCGTTAGATAATTTTTTAGTTTCGAAAAGACTTTCCTTTTTTTAAGTTCGGTGCATTTTTTTTCTTAAATTTTTAAAAAGGGGATCTCCCTTTTTATTTAGTTTGTAGAAATTGGCTTTGCCTTTTTGCTCTATTTGTAGAAAGGTAATTAAGATTTACCTTAATTCATTCAGTTTTGCAAATATTTCCAGCAGTGAAGTGTCTTTTTGGCGTTCCTAATCAAAATGAGCCATAAGAGAAAACAAATCAGTTTACAATTAAAACTGGAAGTCTTAAATCGTTTTAAATCTGGTGAAAAAGCTGCTGACATTGGCAGAAATCTTGATTTACCTCCCACCACAGTAAGGACAATCTGTAACCGAGATGCTGATAAAATAAATGAGTTTGCTAAATCTGCGACGCCATTACAGACTAAACAAATAACAAAACAGAGGAGTCTTTTGATGGTCAAAATGGAGTCGCTTCTTAGCATTTGGATAGAAAACCAAAATCAACGAAGGATGCCACTAAGCAATATGGTTATTCAGAATAAAGCCTTGAGTTTATTTAATGATCTTAAAGACAACTGTTCTTTATCAAGCGTTGAATGTTTAGAAAAATTTGAAGCAAGCCAAGGTTGGTTCAACCGCTTCAGAACTCGAGCAAATTTGCATAATGTTGCGTTGAAAGGAGAAACAGCTAGTGCAGATATTTCAGCTGCTAATAAATTTAAACTTGAGTTAAAAGCCATTATTGATGAGGATGGATATTTTGCTAAGCAAGTTCTAAATGTCAATGAAACAGGTTTATTTTGGAAACGCCTACCGGGAAGAACCTACATTTCCAAATCTGAAAAATCTTGCGCTGGATATAAAGTCAGCAAAGATCGGCTTACCCTTCTCTTAGGAGGAAATGCTGATGAAGAGTGATCTTCCAATTTATTGGCGCGCCAACAAGATGGCCTGGATGACTGCATCATTATAACTGGATAACTGCATTATTTAAAGATTGGATAGAAAATTGCGCTGTTCCTGACTTAAAAGCCTATTGTTCTTCTGAAAATATTGACTTTAAAGTATTGTTGTTATTAGACATGCTCCAGGACATTTTATTTATTCAGATGAATTTTCTGAAAATATAAAAATTGTTTTTATGCCTCCAAATACAACCTCCATCATACAACCAATGGACCAAGGTGTAATATCTAACTTTAAATGTTATTATTTAAGACGGACGTTTAGTCAGCTTATTGCAGAAACTGATGGACAAAACAAGCCATCTATGAAAGACTTCTGGAAAAATTACAACATATTAACGGCGATCAAAAATATCAACTTGTCATGGATAGAAGTAAAAAAAACATGTATGAACGGAACTTGGCGTGAATTGTGGCCAGAATGCATAAGTAAAAATATAGAAGATATCAATGATGTACCAACTGTCCGTAAAGAACTTGCAGAGATAGCTACAGAAGTAAACTTTCAAGACATGGAGGAGAGCTATATTGACGAGTTGCTCATATTCCACGAAGAAGAGCTAAGTAATGAAAATTTGATTGGATTGAATGTCAAATACGCTTTGGAAGATAAAATTGTTGCACCTGAGGTGATTATTGAAGAAAAAAACTTACTACTGTTCTTATTTCGGAAGCAATGCAACTAATAACCCAGGGAATGGCTATATTTTCTGATATTGATCCTGATATTGAAATTTATTTGAAAAACAAAGCGAAGACACTTCAACTAACTATGGACAAATTTTCGACAAAATCAACATAGCAATCATAACCCTCGACAACAATTACTACTGATTTAGAATCCTGCAGTTCTGATTGAATACTTTAATATTAAATTTTCTGTACATTTAAATGAGAATTTAAGTTTTAAACTTTTTGTTCTCTGTACAAATTTGTTCCTTCCAACGGATTATTTTTTATTTGGTAGTATATTGCTCTTAATACTGTTAACGTCGCCATATTACTATGAACCACGCCCAATTCACCGCCCCCTTTTTTAATTCAGATACTTACTTATACCACTAACAACGTTTGCTATACAAAATACTTTTTTTGTAATATGTATTTACCTAAAGTTTTATATACTTTTTATCTACAGGTGAGGTAGCCATAGATTTTTTTATTACCAAATCCCCCTTTTTCGCACCATTTTACTTTAATTATAATTAGTCTGCTTTCAATCTATATATATAAAAATGAATGTCTGTCTGTCTGTTTGTTTGTTTGTTTGTGCTTTATAGGAGGCCAAACCCTTGGACCGATCTTTCTGAAACTTACACAGCATTTTACTATGACTCTGGAAAGAATAATAGGCTATATGAAGTTTTTATTGGACAAAGGGGCGTGGCACTGCCCATATAACCCCAAAATTTAAATCGCCATATTTTGGGAATTTTTGACCTACGTTGATGCCATTTGGTACATATGGCATTGGCATAATTAGGAATACGTACCAGGAGAAAAGTGGGTGGGACCACGCCCCTTTTTAAGAAAATTAAAAATCGCAATATAGTGTTAACTACTGGACCGATCGTCATTAAATTTTCACAATAGGATATTCTTACGAAATAAAAAATTCTTGACTATATAAAGTTGTGAGTGGATGAAGGGGCGTGGCCTCGCCCATATAACCCAAAATTTAAAATCGTCATATCTTGGGCATTTTTTGACCAACGGCGACAGTATTTGCTATATATGGTATTGGCATGAATAGAAATACGTACCAAAAGAAAAGTGGGCGGAGCACGCCCCTTTGGTTGCGATATATTGGAGGCTGGACCTGATAACCGATCTTAAATTTTCACAGCGTTCAGCTTTGACTCAGGAATACTTATTACATGATAATATTTTTCGACCATGCACACTTCTGCGCCTACTTTTTTACTACGTTTATTAAGGGCTTTACCACAAATTTAAAATACATATTAATTAAAATAGTGGGGTAGCCCCATTCTCTTTCTTCCACCACTGTCTTCAAAACAGCTGATTTTATAATACGTGTTAATTAAAATAGAGAGTGGGGTAACCCCATTCTCATTCTCCCACAACTGACTGCGAAACAGCTGATTGTGTAATTGCTGCTTTTTGATTGGTCTAAAAATAAAAAGGGGGAGCATGAAGCAAATTACATGCGATTCAGTGCTGAATTCTAATTGGTTTACAACAAAAAAAGAGTCGAAGCATTGCAATAATTAAATTAAATAAGTAAATTTTTGTAAATATATAAATACTTTTAATGTTATTTTATACGAGGGGGTAGTGAAACACACCGGGTTCAGCTAGTATACCAATAAAAATTAATAAAAAAATACATTTTTTGTGAAATATTTTACTTAAGTACTAATAAAACAAAAATTCGTTGAAATATGTGAAAACATTTAATTCGATTTACGTCGTTTTGATTTGCGTCGCGTTTCACTGGTCCCAATTAACGACGCAGACCGGGGTTTTGGTGTATAATAAAAATAAATATATAATGAGAAAAAAACGTTAATTTAAAGAAACTCAAAAAACAAAAAAGAATTAACTACTAACCAACACTGAACAAACAATCAACATAATTGTAATTAACTGCATTATTTTGTATCACGAAGATGCTCACCAACGATGAGAAAGACACGAGAAGCAATATTTTCTTCCATACAAAATTGTATTACTTCTCGTGTCTTTCTCATCGTTGGTCTGCTTGTTCGTGATACAGAATAATGCAGTAAGACTGAAAAGCCAAGTTTTAACATTACGAAGAAACACACATTTATTACGAATACATCTTATGATATTAGGTAAGCTGTTAAAGAGTCTAGGAGCTACTGAAGTATAAAACTGCAGAAATACTTGAAGTGATAACTCTGGTACAGTGACAAGATTCTGAAGATTTATTCTTAAGTTATAGTTTATTGAGTTTCTACTTAGTAGATACCCAGACTTGATAAAAAAATACCTTTAACACCTTGAAACTGTATAAATGCATTAATTGCAAGATGCTCAAAGTTCTAAAAAGAATCATACTTTTATCACGGCGTGATCTATTGCAAATCAGACGTATTGCATGTTTTTGAGATATAAAAAGAGTAGTAATTTTGTTACCATAAGCGCCGCTCCAGCAAACTAACCGTATTTCAATTTGGATTGAAAAATACCATAGTAAATTGACTTGAGAAGTTCAGAACAACAATAAGGTCTTAACAAAAATAAATGTCTAGTGGCATAAACTTTTTACAACTGCCATCATGAAAGTAAAATTGTGGAAAAGCAACTTCTTTACCTAAAGCACTAAAAAACATAATTCTTGTTTTATCGATGGACTTTAAACCAGTGACTTAAAACTGCCAGACCATGATTAAGATCTACAGCAAGGTTTAATGGTGAGTTACTCGCAAACGTACGTGTCATCAGCAAACGCATTTGCACTACTTTTGAACTTCTGAGAGAAAAGTGAATCAATGAAGATTAAAAACAAAATAGAACCTAGCACCAAGCCTTGTGTGCACCTAATTTAACGTGTAATGAAGAACTAAAGTTATCTTTAAACTTAACTTTCTGCTGTCTATTTGATAAATAAGAACCAAGCCAGTTATAGATTACGCCTCTAAAGCCAAAATGATGCAAATTTCTTAATAAAATATCATGGTGGATTGTATCGAGAGCTTTGGTAATATCAACGAAAAAATCCGCAGTTAGCTTTTTATAGTTTAAACCTGAGTAGAACAAAACCTGAGCAAAAATTCAAAAGAGCATCCTAAAATCAGTAGAAGTATAAATAGAAGGAGAGATACACAAATAATTTTTCATTACTTCACAATTAGCAATACTTAACACAGTTAAACAATGATCAGAAATCTGAAAGTCAATCACCGAGCTATAAAGAGACAAATTAAAGTTTTCAAGATGAACAAATATGTGGTCAATACAAGTTTCAGACAATGAACATATATGACAATGAACATAGGCTGGTTTATACATGATTCTAGACCAAAGGAAGAGTGTTGAAATAAGTATCTGGCACTGTGAATGTTGCTTTCAAGAATATTTAAGTTAATATTGCCGATAAAATACAAATTGGTATGGTCATCAATATCTAAAAGAGTATATCTATAGTAACAAAACTCATTTTCTGTTTGTTTGTTTGTTTGACCTTTATACAAATCTAAACGGCTCAACGGATTTTGCTCAAACTAGGTATACATATTAAGTGCATCCCAACTTAAAAATGTTAGATACTTAGTTTTTGCCACGCCCCCTCTGAAATTTTTCAACTAACGGCAATTTTGTTATCATAAAACTTTTTAGTATCGGAGATTTTTGTGTATTTAATTTTAAAAAATTTCTCTTATTTTGACATCAAAAACACTCACATATCTTTAAAATTGGAGAAATCTTCAGTACAACGACTTTTTCATAAAATATCGTTACCTAAGAATGAGAAAAAAACGACATGAAAATCAAAGTTTGGTCTTTCGATGCAAATATCTCCGCTGTCCATTAATATATTTCATTCAAATTTTTTTTGTTTAAAAGTTCATTAAAATCACTTCACAAAAATAGGTTTAACTGTACCGTAAAGTTAGTGTATATATGTTTTATGAGTATGCCAAAAAAGGTCCAAAATATTGACTTTTTACTCAAAAAATGACTCAAAAATTGTTGTTGTTGTAAAAATGAAATCAATTAAAAATTGCACATCTGGCCACCTTTCATATGGCATAGCATTTATTTGCAAAAATTCTTCCAGCTAAGCGCAAAAATTATTTTACTGTTTTTGTTATCAAAACAAAAGGGTACCCCTTTTGATTTTTTTCGCGAAATTTATTTTTTCCAAAATGTTGTTTTTATATTTTTTACAAAAAATTCAAGTCTCAAAAATAATTTATGTAAAAAAATTACCCCAAAGAGATACTTTCCAATCAAAAGTTATGGCTTCAAATTTATTTTTTCATATTAATTAAACTGAGTTTTGTTTTCAAATTCTCTATATAATTTGAGCGTCCTCATTTATCTCTAAGAATGATGTTGTGTGCCTAGCTAGAGTAATTATAAAATCTTCCTTACAATAATCTACTTACTATTTGCCTCCCCACCCCCCTCCTGTTAAATTTGTTTTGTTGTGATTTGTCATTTTTCTCACTATTGTTTCACCGTTGTCACTCAGTTCTTCATCAATGGTACTTTAAATGTTCTATATATACCACTATATCATCACTATATCATCAAAAAGATGACTGTGAATAAGAATTCTGTAAAAGTTAATTTTTTCATGTTTAATGTGTTATTTGAACAATTTTGTTGAAAGTCAAATTTCCACGCCAATTAAATGTACCGACATATAAAAGACAGCGAAATTTTGACATTTTAATTCTCCAATCATGGTTGTAAGCTTGGCTGCATTTTATTTATTTTTTTTTTTTTTTTTTTTTTTTTAAATTTGTTGCCATATAAGAACAATTCTTTTGCATGCCGAATTTACAATGGATATAACAACAAATAGGATTCAAAATTCAAATATATATTGCAGACTGCTATTAATAGTAATTTTACTTAAAAGGACTTAAATTTAGACAATGATTATTTAGACAATTTAGTATTCATTAAAAACTAAGTAGGGAGTGAGAGAAGAAAAAAAATGAGAGTAAAAGAAAATTGGGAGCTAAGTGAAGTGTTTGAAAATTAAATGCTTAAAGTTGTTTTTATTAGAAACGCTTTTAATACTATTAGGTAATGAATTCCACGACCTAATAACGCTGACGAAAAACAATCTACTGGAGTTAAGAAAATTGTGTCTAGGGATCACGAGATTCATATTTCTACTTGTTCTGCAAAACTTCAACTTTTCAAAAAGATATGTGGGACTACGTGTATAGATGATCCGGTGCAGGAAAATGCAATGTCTAGCTTCAAGGTAACTTGGTAAGTCACGACCAAGTAATTTTTTACAACAGACTGAGATATGATCAAACTTTCTAAGACCGTAAACATAGCGAGCTGCATTATTAAAAGCGACAAGGAGCTTATGTAAGGACCTAGAGTCAAGTTTGCAGTACACGACTTCAGAGTATGTTATGATCGGCATAATCAACTGCAATACAAGTTTTTTTTTTTGTTTCAATGGGCACAAACAATGATGTCATTCGGAGATTTCGAAGAAGATAGTACACTTTTTTTACACATGAGTTGATGTGATCATCGCAGGCAAGGGATGAGTTTATTTGAAAACCAAGATTAGTGGCTTTATTAACAAGCTTCAGTTTCACGGTATTAAGTAGGATTGGAGGCAAATCTTCGTGATAGTATGGATTTTTAGATATAGGCAAAACAAATGATTTCGTGGGGTTCAACGTGAGCATATTTTCATCAGCCCATTTAGATACCAACGCTAAGTCCTCATTAACTCTAGCACATAGATCTTCAACTAAGCCGATAGGTCTGGACAAGTATAATTGGAGGTCATCTGCATATGCATGTATAGTAACGTGTTGGTATTTGCTGAAAATATCATTTATAAACATTGTAAATAGCAACGGTCCAAGAACAGGACCTTGAGGTACACCGCTAGTAGTGCTTTTTAGCATAGAAATATTTTGACCAACACGAACTCTTTGAGGCCTACCTACTAAATAGTTTTTTAGTAAAAAGACCGCAGATTTTGAAAAACAAAAATTTAGAGCTAGTTTTTTGCAGAGTATAGTGTGGCTGACGGTGTCAAATGCTTTTGAGAAATCCAGCAAGCAAAGCAATGTCAACTTAGCATTATTATTAAAGGTACTCTTATATCATCAAGTATTTTTACCACAGCAGTCGAACAGCTGTGCCCAGGCCGAAAACTAGACTGGAGAGGCGACATCAGGCTAAAAGACTTAAATGATGAGATATCTGATCCGCCATAAGCGATTCACATATTTTAGATAGCGAGGACAAAAGACTTATTGGACGGAATTCGCATGGGTTGCAAGCATTTGGCTTTTTAGCTATAGGAATAATAGTCGCCACTTTCCAAATCTCTGGATAGCATGAGGTGGTAAAGCAGTGATCTATTATATGGGCGAGTGGACTAAGGACGTGTGGTAGAATAAGCTTAATAAACCTAATGGAGATTCCATCTTCCCCAGATGCGTTCGATATTACTTTCCTTATACAGATAGCTATGTCCAATTCACTTACAGCATTAAACCGAAAATCGTTCGGAGACTCAGGATCACCACTGTTATTATTATCATCAGTTTGTTGAGTTTCGTTTGATTCAGAGTTAGCGATAAAATAATCATTCAACTGAGCTGAACTGAATTGAACAAATTTTTCGGTTCAATTGCGTTCTATCCGAAAGTATGCTGAAAACTATGCTGGTAAATATTATAAATTAGAAATAAGTACTGCATAACCGACACGATTCCAATTTTTTAGAAAATTCGGTAACTGTTACTCAATTTAGTTCTTTTCGCACACAGCGTAAACTTGCAGCAAATAACATAATGGCACCAAAGAGGATAAATTTTTGAGCTTGGGAAATTTTTTAACTAATATTTTTATAGTGGTCTCAAACTTAAATTCAACACGTTTTTACAAAATTCCAAAATTTACAAAAACATTTAATCGAAAGGTGTATATTAAAATGTTTATATAAATGACTCTCGAGTAACATCGGGAATATCAGCTAGTCATAACATAAAAAAGGATTGTGTTAACATTTCTGAAATGGTTTTTAGGCCAATTTTTATGTTAAATTAGCTGAAACCCAGCGTGTTGCTGCCACAGACGAAATAATTTTGGAAATAACGTTTCAAGTTTGAAAGAGTTATCATGTTTATTTGAAAATAAATGGTAATCAATCTAACTTACATATATGGATTTTCAAAGAACAATTAATTTTCTTCGCGCACAATTATTTTTATTTTCTTGGTCACTATTGTTTTCGTTTTGTTGTCGCGAAAGTGCATGCAATAAGTAGACAAAAGTTTAAATAGTTAGTTTGAAACCGAGTTTCATTGGTATGTAATGTATAATTAAAAAGTTATAAAAAAAATTTCTTCTGCTGAAAACGTGCCACGCCCCCTCGTCCAACACCCATTAAATGTTATCAGGGTAACGGCACGTCTAAATTGCGTTCCAATACCGAATTCCGAGTCTGTGCGACCTATAATTCCAAAGCTATTTGATATTGAAAATATTGATTGCATGGGAGGTGTCACGCCTCCTTGTACAACGCGCAATTTACTCTATGAAATTCCCGTAAGTACAAGCAATAAGTTGAAAAAGCTCTTTCGCATTCTGATGAACGGTTTTGCAGCGAATAAAATACGAACAAACATTAATTTTTTTATATTAGATTTCTAATTAAACATAGCATTATGTTGAAAATAATTCGGCTTTCTGTAAATTATTATAAAAATGCTGTATACGTCGTAGAGTACAGTCAAAGCCCAGCAACTTAGTGTTTCTAATTAACGCTATTAGATCTAGCCAAATATTTCTTTTTATCAAAATTCTGCAAAAATTTTCACTTATAAGACAAAATAGGATAAGATATATAGGATAAACAGAAAAATGAAGATACTTACAGTTACAAAATTAACAAAAACATAAATGACACTTTAAATAAGACTTTTTTTATTCAACTTGGAAAATCACAGAAGAATAATTTGAAAATTTTGTCAAAAGGAAACTCTTCAATCAGAATTTTAAAGATGATCAATTTAAAACCGCTGCCAAATCCACGCTGGGGTGCTAAGGGAGATCGCTCCCCCAAAGCTTCTCTAGTTCTCTAAACTATTCTTAAAATATATTTAAGACTAGTAATGAAATATCTTCGACTAGACCGAAGTTAAAATACCCCACGACCGTATTTTAGTTTATTCGAAGTCTTGAATGTTGCATATCTTTAGTGACGTCATTTTCAAAGGCCGTAGTTTTTATCCAAATATTTCACATTTAAAACTCATAATCCTTTTTACATATTAAAGCTTATGTAAACAATATCAATTTTAGTATTATGATGACGTCACTTTGTATTGGAGGTGGGAAGAATATTAATTTTTTTATTTTAAATTGCAAACATCGAGTGCATGGCTAAGATTAAAATAAATTTGCAAAATTTTAAGCCATTGTACTAATTTTTGAGAAATTTAAGGAGATTTCATTGATTTTAAAATGTCGCTTTGAATGGGAGACAGCAGTGGTTTTCATTCGATTTTTATAAATTTCATACTCAAATTGCATATTAATGTTAGAAGCTTATTAGCAAAACTTGAAGTCATTAGATCAGTTTCTTTGGAATTTAAAGAGATTTTACCGTTTTGGTAAAGTCATTTTTTATGTGAGGTTGGCGTGGTTTCCATCCGAATTTACTTATTTTCGAACTTAATCTTTATTTTTGAATAAAAAGCTTAAATAATGAATTTCGTTACGATACAGACAGATATACAGATTATAGTTATTACAGAAGAATCGAGTATCCTGTGAGTGAAAATTTTAAACTCTTTTTATAGAAGTTGAAAACACTACCAATAATATTGGAGTGATAAGTTAAATTTAGTCTTCAAAAGAACCGCGATAATTATCCAGTAAAAGGTCCCATAGCATATTTCAGACAAGCTGTTAGTATTCCTATGGTGGATAATGTGATAATGGATTTAAAAAGCCGGATTTATATTAATTTTTAGTACTATTTTTTTATTCTTAAAAGCATTATATTGTCTACACAAGCTATAAGCAAACATTGTAAAATATATTCCATTTTCTTCAAAGAATCTCAAGAGGTTTAAGGAATATCTTTGATTACTGAGTTTGAGATGTGGCACATGCGATGTGAAAGAAAAAAGTTTGATCTAAGTACTAATGCTATACAATTATTATTATTGGCAACAGAAGAAAGGTTGAACGGACTTGTTTTATTGAATATTGTTTATGAAATTAAAATGATTGTGGATCAAGTCATCGGTAGATATGCCAAAAGCATAGTTTAGATTTCGTGTTGTGATTAAATTTTTCAAACCGGGAGATTATTTATGTAAGCCACTTAATTCAAAAATGTAGCCCAACATTTTATTCGTTTCTTTTTATTTTTTATGTGAGTTATGTAAAATGTTTTTTGTATTATACATAAATAAAGTCACTGAAAGTTGATTAAACGATATTTATTTAATAGGTATATTCGAAAAACTGGTTTTTAAAAATCGCCATTTTCGGGTTACTCGACAAAATTATTTTTACATTTTATCAAATATTTTGCTGCTTTTGATTTGATTTGATTTGATTTGATTTGATTTGATTTGACTTGATTTGATTTGATTTGATTTGATTTGATTTGATTTGATTTGATTTGATTTGATTTGATTTGATTTGATTTGATTTGATTTGATTTGATTTGATTTGATTTGATTTGATTTGATTTGATTTGATTTGATTTGATTTGATTTGATTTGATTTGATTTAATTTGATTTGATTTGATTTGATTTGATTTGATTTGATTTGATTTGATTTGATTTGACTTGATTTGATTTGATTTGATTTGATTTGATTTGATTTGATTTGATTTGATTTGATTTGATTTGATTTGATTTGATTTGATTTGATTTGATTTGATTTGATTTGATTTGATTTGATTTGATTTGATTTGATTTGATTTGATTTGATTTGATTTGATTTGATTTGATTTGATTTGATTTGATTTGATTTGATTTGATTTGATTTGATTTGATTTGATTTGATTTGATTTGATTTGATTTGATTTGATTTGATTTGATTTGATTTGATTTGATTTGATTTGATTTGATTTGATTTGATTTGATTTGATTTGATTTGATTTGATTTGATTTGATTTGATTTGATTTGATTTGACTTGACTTGACGTGATTTGATTTGATTTGATTTGATTTGATTTGATTTGATTTTATTTGGTTTGATTGGATTTGATTTGATTTGATTTGATTTGATTGGATTTGATTTGATTTGATTTGATTTGATTTGATTTGATTTGATTTGATTTGATTTGATTTGATTTGATTTGATTTGATTTGATTTGATTTGATTTGATTTGATTTGATTTGATTTGATTTGATTTTATTTGATTTGATTTGATTTGATTTGATTTGATTTGATTTGATTTGATTTGATTTGATTTGATTTGATTTGATTTGATTTGGCGAACTACGATCGCCCATCCCCCCTACCAAATAATGCACAAAATAATGCGTTGTGGAAAGTTCAGCAAACTATAGATTGTGTAAGAAAGCGTTTCCTTGAAAAAATTCCTTTTTTCGGAAGATATCCAAATGATTTGAGACAATATGTACGCAATAAAACTCATCCAGTTGGAGTAAAAAACTTTGTAATAACTTCTTCAACAGGTAAAGATCTCTTAACAGAGATCGAAAAATTATATTGTCTTATTTGTTTTTGTTTTTTCAGGAACTGTTTTGGATTTCGAGATTTTTTAAGTGCCCTTAACCATTCTTGGCGATAAAACATTGGGACAGCGTCCAAGTGATGTTTTGCGATTGGCAAAGACATTGCCACCAAACTAATTTTAGTTCTTTGATAGGTATTTAACCACAATACCTTTTCTGGATCGGTTGAAAGGCATAGGCATTTATCGTACAGGTACAGGTGATGCTAAAAAGTGACATACCAATGCAGCGTTGGAAGTTGGACCAAAAAGTTCGAGCTGATAATAGTTAGACAATAGTTAAATGGTAAGATAAAAAGAGCATTTCCATGGCATCTACTGCTTTTGGAAAAGACTCAATAGCATATGTCGAAATATGGTTCAAGAAGCAAAATCGTAGAGTAACTGTTGCACGTTCATTGGTTGTACCACAATACAACATGCATATGGGCGGAGTCGATGTGTGCGATCAGATGATGAAGTACTTATTGCAAAACTTTCATGAAATCGAAAAAATGTACATTAAAATTATCACTTCATTTCATTGACCTTGCCGTTGTAAACAACGCGATGGAATATAGAGAAGAATGCAAATCGAAAAATGCTTCACGGTAGTCTATTAAAGGCTTGCTTCATTTTCGAATGGACAACTCAGAACCGCTTCTGGCCAGCTTCAAAAGGCCATTGACACATCGCCTGATTAAGACGACGATCTAGATTTTTTTCTCCTTGGAAAATGTGGTCCTTTGCCTGGACAAAGCTAGAGGTTTGATTAACTGGTCATTGACCAGTGGTTGATAAGCTTAATAGAGTGCGAATATGTCGCATGAAAGAAAATTCGAGTCGAACAAGCTCAAGATGAAAAAAGTGCAACGTATACCTCTGCGTATCTTCGGGAAAGACTTGTTTCTAGCATTACACTTGCCTTAATTAACTAATTAATTAATAATTTTTTTTTCGTTTTCATTTTGTTAAAATAAACTCATTTTATCATTATAATAAAAAATATTCAAACTAAATAAAACTAGCGATCTACTCCGTTTTTTAGTCGTTTCCGTATCAACTCGCACATATGTATGTATATGCGGGTCCTATTCTAAGTGTACTTTGGGTGGTATCTCACAACTTTGATAAATTTTCCTATTTCCATATCAAAATTAACCAGTGATGAAAAATTAAATAAACTCTAAGAAGTCTTAGGAATGCCTGTATTGAAAGGGATATATATTTCTTTATTTTCTTCATTAAGCTTTGAGCTTTAACCCTTTCATTGGCTAGGCTAAGCCAAGAATAAAATAATTTTTTGAAGTAATCCTATCATTTAGGTTCTAAAAAGATGAAAACAACGTAAATTTTATTTTTACCTGCGCTACTTACGTTTTGCAAGTTTGTACAAAGAAAAAAATTGTTTTGCTCCTGTTCGGCACAAAAAAAATTTTTTTAATCCCTTGAAGGTTTTTCTTCCCTTTGCTCTTTGTTTTTTAAACCCTCTTAATATTATTATCATTAAAGTCATAAAAAGATAAAAATTATAAATTTGATTTTTGTCCGGTTGATTATTTTTTATAACCAGGGCCTTTCAGAGCCCGTTAGGGGCCCGGGGCACGAATTTTTTGGGCCCCCCCCCAACCTCTTTAAAAAAATTATTGAATGTATACACGACACGTTTAATAAAAAAAATAGTTCAATATTAGATAAAACATTATTTGAGAACTGTCTTTTTAGCTTTTTGTTGTGAAAATGCATCTTTTATAATTGAAAAAAATTTATTTTCTTGCTAAATCCGGATTTGTGTTCAGCATGGAAAGGACATTAAAACGGTTTTGTCAAATGGTCGGCCCAGAGGCGGATTTACCACAGTTGGCGCTCTTGTTTTGAGAAAATATGCCACCTCTACCGTGTGACCATCCATGTGAAATGTGTCGTGGCCATGACTTAATTTAAATATCAATATATTATTTTTAGTAGCAAAATATTTAGAAAAAAGGTATTTTAGGCTTCAAAGTAGGGTTAGTTGTTCAAAGAAGTTGTAAGTATCGCTTTAAAAAGATTTTTTAGAAGAGACCCTTTTCCCGCCGCAAGAACGTATGAAAACTCGCTAAACACAAGAAAAATCATACAAAATCGAAAAACATGGTTGTCATTTAAAATTACTTTAATAAATCTCAAAAAAATATTTTTAATTTTCTTCTGATTATGTTATGATTTTTTTTTTGTGTGTTCGATATGCCACTTTAAGAATTTTTAAAAAAAATCAAGTTAAAAAAATATAACCACCGCATTTTATTGAAACATTGTCTAATATGGATTTTCGCGATTTTTTCGAAGATTAATATATTACAACTCTGGTAGTTTTTGTCAAAATTTCATGTTTGATAACTCATCTTGAAGAAAAATTAATTGAAGAACGTGATGAGTACTAACCTTTTTCAAATTTAAAAAAAAATCTACTCTTGCCCATATAAATCATATTTTCAACTCTAAAATCACTTGTGGCACGTTTTAATATCAATATTTTTTTTATGAATATTTTCCAATTTACTGCTGTTTTGCAAAGAAATAAAACTGCGTTCCATTATTCATTACTTCTGAAAACAAAAAGGGACCACTCTTATATAAGCATGCATGCGCCGTCATCTAAAAGATTATATATTTTTTGAAATAGGTTCTTTGGCTTATAATTATTCTTAAAGTTGACTGAGTGAGTATATTTTTTTGAGAAATATAATTTTTTCATGCGAAATTTCTTTCGAGAACGTTTTCTGAAATGTTTGTGCTGCTGACTTCAGGTCTTCGCAGCTCAATTTATTAAATTGACAGAGGAATGAAACGAATTTCAAGTGTTTCAAATCGCTTTCTTAGACCATATAAAATGGAATCAATAATTGCTAAAAACATGTTGACTCCATAATATTTTTCCATGTCAGACTCAATTTTATCGATAGGTTACAAGTAAATTTGAATGGAATTCCTGTACAACATTTCTACATACTACAAAGTCCAGTAGGAATTTTTTCATTTGATCATTTTTGATAGGGCCCCCTCTGATAGGGCCTGCTTATAACATAGGCAAAAACAAAATTATTAGCTTTTCTTCGGCATAAAATTGAAATACAATTGACTTTAATGCAAAATATCTTTTTAATTTTATTTTTATAATGTTGGTTCATCTTTTTTTCATAGAACCAAACTATTTGTTTTCAAAAAAAGTGTTGCAAAATAAAAATTACTTTCTGGCGTGTCCAATATATAGGGAAAATCGACTGAACTAGGTTAAAAAAAAAAACATGTTTTATTGGATTTTTATAACAAAGGCGCATATTATAATATATTGGTGGCTGTGTTTTAATGATTAAAGTGGTTGGCCAGTATGCTAAAGAACCGCCGTAGCCTAGGTTCAAATCCCATCAGAAACATAATGTTTTTTCAACTGAATTAATATTACTGTTCGCCAGTCACCTATCTTCAGATAATGGCAAACTTTAGAGAGCAAAAACTGTCATGTAAAGCATATTGAGAACATGAATCTTTCGGAGTCGGCATAAAATTGTGGGTCTTGTTCTCGATCATTTGTGTACAGACATTTAATAACACTCAAAACACAATAAATGATAAGGAGAAGCTCGTCGAAGTCGTTGTAAGGGCTGGAATTGAAAAATTTATTTATTACTCACAATAATCATCCTAACTGAGCATCTTAATACCATTATTAGAGCAACCAAATATAAAGTTTGTATTTTTCCATTTGAGAGATTCTCTCGTGAATATTTTAAAATCAAATTCTTGTTACTTGAATCACTAATAGAGATTATAATTAGAAAAAACTAAAAAACTATGTTGTCAGGGGTGGAAGATTTTCAATGTGTTAATTTTGGTGTATTAAAACAATTTTAATGAATTGTTTTAATATGCAATTTTAGATTTATTTTATACTGTCAATGTTTTTTATTGGTCAAGACAAAACATATTTTTAATTAAAAAATTCCAATCTTTTACATTACGATCAGATTTTCTCCAGAAATCAGTTAATGATATGTAATTTTTGTGGAACAGTAATAACAGC